>JAMPIV010001946.1:132500-145594 GCA_024509875.1 Oreohelix idahoensis
TTACCCTGATGAAATAAAGATTTCGTTCGTTCGTTACAATAGAAAGAAATATGATTATCAAGAGTCTACCACCCTTCGGACAAGTGCATAGGCCCTTTTAACTCACTCAAATGCTAAAATAGAACGGGGGGTGGGGGGCGACACTCTTGAGTCATAACTCCTAAATTTCATCCTTTTCTGGAACTGAATGCATTCCATCTTGTTTGCAATTGTCAACAAGACTATATCATTCTGAGCGTCCGATTGACCGAGTGCTTAGAGCGCTGATCTCTGGAGGCAAAGATGCCGGGTTCGAATCACGGTACCGGCACTTTCCAGTCTACCCAGCTGGAAACGGGTACCTTTACTCTGCTTTTTGAGTTAGGGAAGGAAAAGGCAGCGAAGAAGGGAACTGGTTCCCCCCCCCCACCTCTCAGTGCTGGACCTAATATGATGAAATCTCTAACACTTCACTCCCCTACGGCTGTATCTGCTATGGGACTACCTTTTTTCCTACATAATAATTAAATGTTGGCTCCTTTTGGTGAGGCGCACACCGTTCTATCAAGACACTTGGTCCGTCGGTTATATTAGGGCGCATGTTCAAATATTAAAGACTTAGCGATCAGGAATAATTGTTGCCAGCTTGATGCCGCTATAGAAGTGACATTTTTTTATTATATTGATTCCTTCTGTGATTGCGTTCAGGCTCTGGACATAATATAGGCGAAAAAAAGTTGTGCATATAGGTTATTGGATACATTCTCTCGGTGAGAAACAGAAAAAAGGGAAAATAAAGCATATAACGTAAAGTACTTAAGGGGAGGTTTAACCCCCAAAAATGAAGAATTTCATTGAAAATATCAAATTTTAGATACATATTGCACTGGAAAGTACATTCATTTGCCCACATTTCTGTATGTTTATTTTCACTAAAACCTTTGTGGATGATTTTATATAAATTTTTAAAGTATGTCAGGTAAGTGTATTTTTACCTAATTATATATGTAAAATATACAAATTGGTATATTTGTGATGCTATATTGCTTCTAATGCATGGATTTTAATTTTCGGTACCATATTCATTTCCCTGAAGCAAACAGAATTCAAATTTTTCAAACATAGTTTCATGTGTAAAAATAATTTTGACTGGCTAATTTTTATGGGGTCCTTTGATGGGTCATCGAAATAATAACGTGGCTGGAGGTATTCCAGTAGAGTGGTAGGGTACCTCCTTATACGCAAATAAAGCTGTACCAACTTGATATTTAAGACAGACTGGGGGTGAGAGTGGCTTAGAGGGATGGCATCCGCCTCGAAATCTAGAAGTACCGGGTTCGATTCCCAGTTGAAAGAATATAATTTATGGTAAATGTTTTCAGAACTAGTGGTCCTAATGATGTAATACTCCTTCCCCCCCCCCCCTTCCCTTTCCCCTTTGTCTCCTAGGTAGTGAGATTGGATGCCTAGCCTTCTCGGATAAAGGCTAAAAAAGGAGTGTGCAAGTTGCGCACGTTAAAAATCCCACGGCAGTTGGAAATCGTAAATAGTAGGCCTATCAGGACTGCCCTGGCAACATTTAAAAATTAGAAACCTACCCAGCAGACAAATATTTATAGAATGTGTGATTCCTATATACACACACTGGAATTCTCACCGGTGCTACGGAGTTCGTGCACTGTGCTGAGATCCTCCTTATTTAAGACAGAGTTGAAGGCAAACGTGCAAAAGGAAGACAGCACTATACGAGGAAGACAACATTCAGATATGGACAGGAAATAATGTACCATCAAGACAAGAGACAGAAGACCTTTGAGACCCACTGCAGACGACCTGATGATGATGATATTTAAGAAAACCTGTTGATAGCAATGAACGGCAGTTCGTATTCTGGAATCCTAAGGGTGTGAGGAACTGAGGGAGACAAACAATCAATAGAGAGGAGAGTTGGAAACTAAAACGAAAGAAATAAAGAAGACACAGAAAGACATTGAAGTAGTGGATTATGTAGACCAGTGTTTCTCAAGCGGTGTGCCGCCGCGCTTATCAAAGTGGGCCGCAAAAATTTTGTAAACTTACTATATGAAGTATATTTTAGTGATGAAGTAATGTAAAACTGATCTTACAGCTTGAATTCATTCAATAATAATTGGAACTATTAACTACTGTGAACAAAAATTGATATACTGTACTTCAAAATTATTTTAAACAATTAAAAGAAAATCAAATTGAGAGTTTTCTTTATTCTAAAGTAACCACAAATTAGTGTATTTAAGTTAGTGCATATCACTGTAATTGTATATTCAGGCGCTGGGTCAGATAGGTGTGCCGTAAATATTTAGAAAATGGAAAAGTGTGCTGTGAACACAAAAAGGTTGAGAAACACTGCTGTAGACTCTTGTTTTAATGCTGAGGTTGCCAGTTCCATATGTATCCTCATATTCGTCACCTCATAACAAGTGCGTTTTGCGTTATTTCGAATTTGCGTAAAGTAGGGGTTTTTAATCTGTGGTCCACGGGGGTCCGTGAATGGATTCCAGGGGTTCCCTGTACATAACCTAAACATTTGCATTTTTATTTTCCACTAAAATTGTTACTCGGAAAATTGTCATAGATTTCAACATTTAAGGAACTATATTCTCTTAAAAGATTGTTTCTGTATTTCAGTATGGCACTGTAATTTTAACGATTTTTCTTTTTAATACATTGTATTATTTGTATGCAGACATTTACATAATGCGTCTATGCACAAGAAAGGGTCCATCGCCTTCACCGGACAATTAAAGGTGTCAACGGCTCATGAAAGGTTAAGAGCCCCTGGCGGAAATGAAGATTGCTAAATCACGACAGGAGTGTAGAAAAAAAAAAGCAAAACTTGAAATGAACTATGATGAACGAAATAAAAATAAGATAATGAAGAGATTTTTTACATTTAACAGACAATTTCGTCAAAAAAAATATATATATATATATATTTAAATCTATTGCCGTATGCCTAATAACATCTCCATGTTTTAGTTATCAATTTCAGTTTGACTGCAGAGCATTCTAACATTTTTAAAGAATCTATTATAAATAGGGCACGAGATAGGCGACAAATATATTTTTTGATCCTATTATGACGGTCTATTAATTGTTGGTATTAGCCTACAGGGACGTCCTTGTTCTGGAACCCTCAGGGTAAGAGAGATAGATAACAAAAATGGAGAAGAGAGCTGAAGACAGAAGTGAACACGATGAGGAGGACGTGGACAGAACTTGACCTGATGGCAAGTGACAGGAGGACGTGGACAGAACTTGACCTGATGGCAAGTGACAGGAGGACGTGGACAGAACTTGACCTGATGGCAAGTGACAGGAGGACGTGGACAGAACTTGACCTGATGGCAAGTGACAGGAGGACGTGGACAGAACTTGACCTGATGGCAAGTGACAGGAGGACGTGGACAGAACTTGACCTGATGGCAAGTGACAGGAGGACGTGGACAGAACTTGACCTGATGGCAAGTGACAGGAGGACGTGGACAGAACTTGACCTGATGGCAAGTGACAGGAGGACGTGGACAGAACTTGACCTGATGGCAAGTGACAGGAGGACGTGGACAGAACTTGACCTGATGGCAAGTGACAGGAGGACGTGGACAGAACTTGACCTGATGGCAAGTGACAGGAGGACGTGGACAGAACTTGACCTGATGGCAAGTGACAGGAGGACGGCGTGTGTTTGTTGAAGGCCTTTGCTCTTTGGGGAGTTAAAGGGTATTGACTGCTTGATTTATTGTTTGACTGGTTTATTATGAAGATCACTAATGTGGAACTGATGACAAGATCATTAATGTGGGATTGATGACAAGATCACTAATGTGGAACTGATGACAAGATCACTAATGTGAAACTGATGACAAGAACTGAACAAGTGCCAATGGAACAAGAGAAGATAGGGACCCAAAGATGCAGCAATAGTGAATGCAGTCAGCGACCTATAGCTTGACTGCTTGCATCAGGATCAGCGAACCAGAGCTGGTCAAGACCGTACTCCACCTCCACGTGATGGTCCTGGAAACAGTCTGCAGCAGTGCAGTCTGGCTGAGCGAGTACGGATCGCAGAGGGAAGGCAAACCCGGTCCCAAAAAATGCCGTGCTGAAGTCGGATGTGTCGACCGAAAGGTGCAGATATCACAGCTACGGCGTAAACAGACACAACGCAACCACCGTCCTTTTCAGGGCGAACGAGGAAGAAGAAGAAGAAGAACAAGAGAACAGAAGAAGACGGTGGAGATGGATAGCGCACGTACTGAGGAAATCTATTGATAACATTAAAAAAGCAGACTTTGTTTGGGAATCCCCACGGTAAGGGTGATGGAGGGAGACCACAAAATACACGGAAAAGAGAAATTGTGGCAGACATGAAGAGCAGACGTGAAAAGACATTGGACGATGGAACAGGACAGGACAACCGGGCGTAAGTTTGTTGAAAGCCTATGCTCTTTGTTAAGGTGTAGGATGATGATGATCCGTGGGAAGTTTAGAAGCATAACTATCAAACAGATGCCACACATCCCATCCTTTCTTGCGAGACGAGAATTGATCTAGCTACACTTGAGAGACAGTGAAGCAAACTTTATATGTACTTTTGTTGTAAACGCGTTCACTGCAGTCAGAGAACTCCTTCATAAATTTGAAACATTATTCACATCAGTTTTGCATTATGTCTTTCACAAATTGTCTTTCACGCTCTTTGCACTTAGTCTGTGTTATATGTCCACAGTCTGTTTTATATGTCCACAGTCTTTTATATCTGGTTCAAAAGGTTGTCAAAGCCAGGCGTTGAAGTGAGGATAAGCTCTCACTGTAGATAAATACTTCTACGACAAGCCACTCAAATAGCCTCTGACAACCAAACCCAGCTCCCGGCCTTCATGTGTGGCTCAATTTGAGCCCGGCGGAACGGTTTTCAATGACGAGAAAAAGGGCGAACGCGAGTCACTGGAGCCTTAAAATCAGCAGCTTCGGGCAGATAGGGTTCATGATCCTTAGTTGATGGCCTATCTAGGAGAAGGTAAACAACAGCAGCTTGATCTCCAGGTAACTCTTGCGACGTGGCTGGTACAAAGCTGTATCGCTACTGCCGTTCTTTTGGATCTACCGGCTGCGTGGACAAGAGGAACATATTGCATGGGCAACAGCAGCTTGATCTCCATAAACTGTGCCCAAGAACTGCTATGCTATGGATCCCAGAAGGACGGCGAAAGAGAGGCAGATGAAAGACAACCAGGTGGAGATCAGTGTCGGCTGAGATGCAAAGCATGAACCAGAGTTGGGGCACGACACGAAGGATAGCCACCGACCGAGCAAAATGGGGACAGATTGCAGCTTCCCTACAAGACGCCACTATGCGTGATGCCCACTGACTTTGTCAGTCAGGGGTTAAGGATCCAAGAAGAAGAAGAGATGTAACTTGGATCTGGCTGGACGATCTACTTCCAGGTAATACCATCAAATCAATAGTAAAGAAATCAAACTTAATGATAGCATACAGGATGTTAATTTCACTTCAATGAAGAAATCGCGTTTGTAGCTTATCCAATTCATAATTCAAGTGAATTTTTGAAAGCTAGTTTTTGAGTTTTCACAGAGTACGTTGGAAAATTACATGAAATCCTTTTGCGCTTTTTAAATATCGGCCGGAGAATACTAGTCGAAAATGTATCTACCTTTAAAATTCTTTTATTCCACCTCTTGGTCACCCAAAGATCTACCAAATCATCGCCGGGGATCTACCGGTATTTTGAGATCGACCCCTGAGCTAGATTGTTTTGAAACACGCGAAATCATAATTTTAAACATGAACTGGTTTTTCTTCTGTTTATTATTGTTACGTTATGTAATGTATTTTACTTTTTTGGTTTAAGTAAAGCTGAATTTCTTCACGATAAAATTTATCCATGTTATAACCGCTGCATGTAAAAATTTCTTTTTGTTAAAATTTCTTCATGTCAACATGTCTTCATGTAAAAATTTCGTCATGTCAACATATCTTTATGTTAAAATTTCTTTACTAAATATTGGTTCATGTTAAAATTTCTTCTTTACAAAATTTCTTCTTCACACAATTTATTCACTGTAAAATGTCTTCATGTCAACATATTTTCATGTTAAAATGTCTTATATAAAGTACATATACCATTAACAGTGAAATGAGTAATGTGGCTTATTATTACCATAAATAATATTAAACATATTAAGTGACTATGGGAGTTGGTAAACCCCTAACTTTCGAAGCTCGACATAGTATGTCGGAATCTCTAACACTTCACTTTCCTACGGCATTATCTGCTAGGGGAGTACCTTCTCAACATCCTCATCTGCCCAAAACTTAGACTGTATCTCACACACTTACCTTTTGTTTTCCATATTATTTTTATTTTCACATCCTATGTTACCTTTAGGAGCCGCGGTAGCATAGTGGTTAGTGCACTGGCTTCCTAGCGCAGTGGTCTATGGTTCGATCCCCAGATGAGGCGGAAAATTTTTAGGCCACAAACGGCTCCTGGGTTGACCCAGCCCCAAATGGGTACCAGAGCTACTCTGGGAAGGTTAAGGCGGCCGGCGTGATGCCGACCACATCACCCCTAGTGTGCCGACGGTCAAGATAATATGGGCCTAACACCATATTCCCAATATGCCTCAATGGGCGTGTAACGGGTTCCTTTACCTTTTTTACCATGTTACCTTTGGAGCGATCCTATGTTACCTTTGGAGCGATCCTATGTTACCTTTGGAGCGATCCTATGTTACCTTTGGAGCGATCCTATGTTACCTTTGGAGCGATCCTATGTTACCTTTGGAGCGATCCTATGTTACCTTTGGAGCGATCCTATGTTACCTTTGGAGCGATCCTATGTTACCTTTGGAGCGATCCTATGTTACCTTTGGAGCGATCCTATGTTACCTTTGGAGCGATCCTATGTTACCTTTGGAGCGATCCTATGTTACCTTTGAAGCGTGCGATTGACAGAGTGGTTAGAGAGCTGGTCTCTCACGGCTAAGGTTCGATTCACCGGCATCATCACTCTCCAGTCTACAAAGCTATAAATGGGTACCTGACTTTTCTCTGGAGTTAGGGAAGGAAAAGGCAGCGAGTAAGGAAACGTGTCACCCCACCTCTCGATGCTGGACCTAGTATAGTGATGTCTCTAACACTTCACTCCCTACGACAGTATCTGTTACAGGCACAACCTTTAACCTTTTTTCGATGTTGCCTGTGAGCGTCCGGTTAGTTAAGAGTTTACAACGGTTACCTCTTGCGACAAAGTTGCTGAGTTTCCTGGATTGAAACTTGGTAGCGTCACGTTCCAGTCTACCAAGATGTAAACAGGTCCATGACTGTTTCTATGAGTAAGGGAAGGCTAAAGCAGTGGGAAAGGAAACTTGTCACCCTCACGTCATGAAGCTGGACCTAGTATAACGAAGTCTATAAGAATTCACTCCCCATGAGACTGCCTTTGTCTTTTTAATGTTACATTTCCTCTTTTTACATCTTATCTCTTCCACTCTCTTCCTGAACTACACGTATATTCTTTCTCTGTACCTTACTCTGTCTAACCTAATCATTCACGTCATTCTTTCCCATTTATACAAGGTATTTGGCTATTCTTTGAAACACTTTTAAATTTTCTTGCACTCATTCGCTGGGAAACTAAGAGCCAGGGATCCAGACCTCCATGACGACCTTGAGTCTGCTGGGAGGACAACATTAGACAGTCTCTGAAGGACCGAGGACTAGAATGGAACCAGGCCAGGAGGAAGAATGCCGATAGGATAGTATGGCGTTCTCTCTTCCAAATCTCTACACCTCACGGTAGAAGAGGAACGACTATGTAAGTAAGTAAGTATACTCATTAGCTGCAAAGTCTCTCTCTCTCTCTCTCTCTCTCTCTCTCTCTCTCTCTCTCTCTCTCTCTCTCTCTCTCTCTCTCTCTCTCTCTCTCTCTTATGGCCATAATGCCTTCATCAGGGACAATCATCCAAAAACAGCAGGAAAAGAAAGTGAGAGTTAAGTAGACTACATAAACAATAAATAAAAATGATACAACTCGTAGGTAAAAATGGCTGTCACTTTCGTGATGCATGAACAAACGAGCAGTTTTCTTTGTCCTAATAAGATGCTTTACTTATCTCCTACCGTTTACCACAGTCCTCCTCATAAACACTTTCATGTGTACAGATTATAGACAACAAATGAAACCAAAACAAGTTGATATTCTTACCTTGGAAAAAACAAAGAAGTGAAACAGTTTGTGATGAAATACATCAAATCAAAAATAATCCCATCAGCCAAGTATGAAAAGACATGAAGACGGAAAAGAACAGACACTTCATGGTTGAGTAATGAAATAAACAAAACAATTCAGACCCAAAAGAAACTTTACAAAATCAGAACAGAGTTAATCAGAAGGTTCTTGTGTTAGACACAGTCTAGCAAGAAGAGTTGACAAGCAAGCAGTAAAATAAAATCATGTGAAGAATACTGGTGAAAATTATGGAAACGAATAGTAGTTTGCAGTAAAGAACATAAACAGAACTGTACACAACTGTTAAAGCTGCTAACGAGATATGCAAATCTGAACCCAACTACCCTCAGTAATGACAAATATGAAATCCCAATACTCTGCACAGCAAAAATGAAGACCAGGCGGGAGGGGTATTGTGGCCGCCTGCGCAAACAGGTGGTTACCTCACATGGCCGTTGCATGCCCAGGTTCTTTGCCCCAGTAGCTAGCGATGACATGATGAATGATTACAACAGTCACACACACAGCGAGCGATGACACAACGCCAAACAGAGCTTCCATATAACTAGTCAACGCCACAGTCAACTGAAATAGTTTATTTTATTTACACTGTGTGGACCACTGCTGCAACTTGGACCTCTAACAATCGTGGAGCCTAACTCGCTCCATCGTTCTTCTGTCCTAGTCAAGAATTTATGTTTTCAATAATGTTGGGTTAATTACCACCCAATCTTGTCTCCTTGTCAGCGAATTTTCACAACACATTCTACTTGAGTATTGCCTTCAACATGGCCACCCTCGTCTATATCGGGTATGTGCGAACTGCACTGATTAACTCACGCTTCTGACTGAGTTTCTGAAGGCGTGCCCAACCGGATTTCTGTTCACCTCTTTTTCGATCCCCGTCTCATGCACATTCTTATTTGCGCATCCCCTTTTTCTACTCTATCTAGACTTTCCTATATCTGATTTTCATTATTCGTTCCCTTATCTGTCACAGTATTTTCCTGAACGTCTCACTCATCAAGACAACAAAGAAACCCATAATTGCCAAATCAGAGAGAGAGAGAAAGAGAGAGAGAGAGAGAGAGAGAGAGAGAGAGAGAGAGAGAGAGAGAGAGAGAGAGAGAGAGAGAGAGAGAGAGAGAGAGAGAGAGAGAGAAGGAAGCGAGCAACAATTACAGTAGTGCCTTTATTACTCGATGAAAACGAATAACTTAAAAAAAAAACCATGGAATAAATTACCAGTAATTTAAAGAATAAAAAAAAAATTTACCTATAGTGTAACGTGTTAAATGGTTAAGGCAGAGTTTTAATGCTGGGTGAACAGGAAGAAAATTTGGTTGAAATGAAGAATAGTGGGCCATCTGTTCGATAGGGCCTTATAAAAGAATTCACAGACGTTGTAAAAAGGGGGGTTATGATTAGGAATCTTTAACCATAATCCTATCCCTAACGATCTCGGGGACGTATTTGTATGACATCAAAGAACACGACACGTTGTTCTTCTTTTCAAGCGAAAATGTCTAAAGGCGTAATAGGAACTATCTACTAAAGCACAGAAACAGGGCTTGGAACATTCATAGACGTCTCACCCTGGAGTCATAAATGCACTTTTTTTATTTGATGATGAGAAATATCCTGTGCAACCTATGATGGGTTATATTATAATTTAGATATATATTGTTTTCAATTCCCAGTCATATGAGAAACTGCCGATACGGGAGAGTGGCATCACATCTGTCAAATCATTGTAAATAGGGCAAATCAAAAGTAACAATTTTGCATGTATGTAAAAAACAAACAAACAAACAAAACTAAGATAAAACAAAAACACCAAACACAAAAAAAATATTCAAGGGGAGGGTGTAAAGGCCTAGTGTTTCCAGCTAGATATTTAATTGACTTTTACTTGCCATAAGTCAAATGTGTTGTAAGAACTTCATCAGACCTTCACCTTCCCAATTACTATATATTAACTTTTGTTTGACTACTGTTTGACTATATTATACAGTTCCCTAGGTCTGTCTTTTCTTAACACCTCTTCTATATTTATAGGTAAATTTGATGCCTGCAAATAATCTAATAATTAGATTCTGATTTGTTCATACCTCTTACATTTAATAAGAAATGTTCTATATTATTGTCTTGGAGACATCATGCACAGTAAGGTTCCTCTGTTCTGAAATTGCATTTTCCCATCTGTAATCTGAGAAGTTTCTTATTACTGGTAATTTTCAATTCCCTAGATATCTGACATTTTATACGATGATAGGAACAACTATACAAAGCAATACAACAGGAGGCAATCTGAACATCAGATGCAGTCCCCGCCGATCAAGTGTTTCGGCCCCTTCATCTCCTTTACACTCTAAGGGAGTCATGACTCCCAAGTGTCAGCCTCCTGTTGTCTAGTGCAGAGAATTGAACCCACTCCATCTTGGCTGCAGCTTTCAAATTCATTCCTATTTCTGCCAGCTGTAGGCAATTGTGAAAGTAACCCGTATGTTGAAAACAAATTACTGTCTCGAGTTCCATAGCTCGTTGCGGTGGTTCTACAGCCAGCACGATGCCTTTTCAGCATGTTCGCTGAGCCTCTTAAGTGCCCTTGTTCTTGACTGTCCCCTCAACCCCAACTGCTTCAGTAGATCATACACTGAGTAAGCCGCGAGATCTCTTGCACTCACCTCAACAGCCATGACCCTTGCAGTGAATCCATTGCGTCTCAGGTCTGCGGCCAGATCATTATACTTGGCCACTTTGAATGAGTGTTGTTCGTCCAATCTGGATTCAAATGGCACGGTCAGCTCAATCATTACAATCTGGTGCGATGATGAGAAATGCAGAAATACAGGGTGTCCATAAAGTCTCTTTACAATTTAACAAATTTATTACAAAGGCAATTGATGAGATATCTTAATCAGATTTGTTCTAAGTACTCAGTGGTTATCACAGTTTTTAATCACATACCTTTATCGTATTTCAGGTACCCTGTTGATGAAAGAGGTACTGTTTAATGAACCCTACAAAAATGGCTACTCCTCAAGAGAAGGCACCTCTGGCCATCTTCGAGATCCTCTGATACTCTCTGGATATGCCCCTAGCCCATGAAGGTCTACTGCCATCTCCCAGTCATTTGCACAGTCAAGAACAGGCGGTAAACTGCTACTTGATTTACTTGGTTCGGGATGCGCTGACTTTCCTGCTTTCAGAAAGTATGTATTTTCAGTGCTCGGTCTGACTTTGCTGTTCGCCTTCACCCTTGCCAGGTCTACTGTAGCAGCTCATTTAGTACTTTGTTGTGGCGCCATATGTATCGCCCTTGCCCTAATGACATCTTGCAAGCTGAGAGAACTTGTTCAAGTGTCTGCCTCTTATTGCACAGGAGGCACTGAGTATCATCAGACTTTCCCCGTCTCACAAGGTTTGCGGACGATGGCAGGTGGTCATACATTGATCTGATAATGAAGCTGAGTCTAAGAGGTGCCATATGCCATGTATCATTCCATGTCAAGGACCTTTGCAAGTCTCCTTCCCATGTATTCCATTTGCCTTGCTGGGCCTGCTGCACCGCTTTTAGCATCCTCTTATTATTCTCAGCTCCTTGTATCTCCTGAATTACCATGCTATACAGGGTGGTCATAAAGTCTTTCCCTGATTTCAAATTTTTTTTGCAAAAAAAGTATCATGCGCAGAAACATTGGGTTTTTTTTGGAAATTGCACCAAAGAGCATTAATTGTTTTTGCTACCTTTGAAGGTTGCGCACAAATCATCTTTTTCAACATGGCGTCAATGAAGGAGAAATCGCAGTGTGTTTTATGGTATCACGAAAGTAAATCGCCGTTGACAGTGCAAAGAAAGTTTAGAAGGGAGTATGGACGAGATCCTCCAGATGTTAAAAGCATCAAAGCTTGGTATATAAAGTTTACGGACACAGGCAGCGTCGGTGACATGCCCAGAGCAGGTAGGCCTCGTGTGAGTGAAGAAACTGTGGACGCAGTGCGCACGGCGTTTCAACGCAGTCCTCAGAAATCAACCTATCGTGCCTCAAGAGAACTTGCAATCCCTCGAAGCACAAATATTATATCAAATAATCCCACACCCCAAAACACTTCAACAAAAAATCATATCCCCCCAAAACAACCACCGAAACTCTACCATTATCAACAATCTTAATAAACCACCCAAACCATTAAACCTCTTAATTAAATAAACCCCTACTTCTCCCCACCTCATCTTCTAATCATAACTCCCTAACTATCAACAATAAACCAACCTCATTCATTTCCTTCATTTACCCACCCCATTCCACCCTAACTCCTATTAACAACCCCCACAATCTAAAAACTTATTTTAACCCCAACTTCCCCTATAACCATAACCCCAAAAACCTCCATCCCCCCAAATCCTTCCCTTCACCCCCAATATCAAGTCTTACTTATCCATCTTCTCATAACACTCCCCCCCCAATTCTCCTCACTATACCAATCTAAACTCATACAACTATCAACACCTCCCACTAATCTCCTCCTTATCACACCCCCAAAATCATCCCAAACCCATAATAATAACATTTAAACAAACCAACACACCCCTATACACATCCCCTCCCAAAAAAAAAAAACAAAATACCTCTTTCCCCTCCCAAAAATCCCACCCATTACAAAATCATCTAACCATTAATCATCCAATTCCCACCATATACTATTCCACCAATCCCCCCACATTATTAACTACGTATATACACCCCAACCAAAAACCCACCCCTCAATCTCTTCACAATTTCCTTCCCCCCCCCCTCAACACCCAACCCCAACCAA
>JAMPIV010001947.1:0-324238 GCA_024509875.1 Oreohelix idahoensis
GGGTGGGGGGGGGGGGGGGGGGGGGGGTGTGGGGGGGGGGGGGGGTTGGGGTTGTTGGGGGGGGGGGTTGGGGGGGTGGTTTGGGGGGTTTTTGGGGGGGGGTTTTTTTTTGGGGGGGGGGGGTTGGGTTGGGGTTTTTTTTTGGGTGGGGTTTTTTTTGTTGGGGTTTTGGGGTGTGTTTTTTTTGGTTTTTTTTTGGTTGGGTGGGTGTTTTTTTTTTTGTTGGTGGTTTTTTTTGGGGTTTTGGGGTGGGGTTTTTTTTTGTGGGTTGGGGGGGGGGGGGTTTGGTTGGTTTTTTGGTTTTTTTTTTTGGGGGGGTTTGGGGGGTGTTTTTTTTTGGGGTGTTGTTGGGGGGGTGTTTTGTGTGGGGGGGGGGGGTTGGTTTGGTGGTTGTTGGGGTTTGGGGGGTGGTGGTTTGTTGGTGGGGTGTTGGTGTTTTTTGGTTGTTTTGTTTTTTGTGGGGGGGGGTTTTTTTTTGGTTTTTTGGTTTGGGTTTTTGTTGTTTTTGGTTTGGGTGGGTTTTGGTTTGTTTTAAAAGTGTGGTTTTGGTTTTGTTTTGGGGGTTGGGTTTTTTGTTTTTGTGGGTTTTTTGTGTGGTTTTGGGGTTGTTTTTGTTGTTGGTGTTTTGGGGGTTTGTTGTTTTTGGGGTTTGGGGTTTGGTTGGAGTTTTTTGGTTGTTTTTGGGGGTTTTTGGTTTTTTTGGGTTTTTTGGGTGTTGGTTGGGTTTGTGGGGTGTTTGAGGGGTGATTTGGTATGGGGTTTGGGTTTTTGGATTTGTTGAAAGTGGGGATGTTTATTGGTATTTGTTGAAGTGTAGTTTATTTTATGGTGGGTGGGAGTGGGTTTGGTTGTGTTGTTTGGCTGTTTACGGGGGGGTTTGGGGTACATTTTTTAGAGTTGTAAAATTTTGGTGTAGGAGTATATTTTTTGTAGAGTTTTATTAAATTTGGCGGTGTTTTCGATTGGTTGAATTTTTTATGTAATTACATAATTTTGTTATTGGGTATTTATTAAGTGGATTTTTTTTTATGGTTAATTTTTTTAATTAGATTTTTTGGTTTTGTTGTGATCTTTAATGGTAAGCAAATATTTTTGTATTATTTTAATAATTGGGGTTATTTAAATTAGTTTGTGGGTATTTTACATTAATTTGATGAGGGGGGGGGGGGGGGGTAATTGGTATTTAGGGGGTAAATGGGGGGGGGATGGGGGGGGGGGGGGGGGGGGGGAAGGGTTTTTTTATATAAGTTTTTGTATATAGTTATGTATGGAGGTAGGTGTTTGGGTGCAGGTTTTATAAAAATTTTTGGGGGGGTGATTTTTTTACTATGTTAATCTATCAAAGTTATTTAGAGTGGGGGGGGATTATGATAATGGTTTTTATAAAAGAGTTTGGTGGGGGAGGTGTTTATTGTTGGGTATGATGGGGGGGATGGGATAGCTAACGGAAAACTTTTGTGTTGGTAATTTTATGGGGACATAAAAATTATGTTATTTTTGAGTTAGTCGTTAGTGATTAAATGGGTGTGAGAATCCATATTTAAGTTATGTCTTGGATTTTAATAGTGTGGTATTTTGGTACCAAAGGGTTTAAGTAATTTTGGTTAATTTGGGGTAATCTTTTAAAACAACGGTTTTGGGATGTTTGGTATTTAATTTTTTAATATTAACATAATTGGAGGGAATCATGGGATTTTTATTTATGATTGTAAATTAAGCATTGTTGCGGGTTTATTTAAGGTTAATTAATATTTTGGAGGGTAAATGACCAATTATGAATTTGGTAGGTAAATTACCATTAATGTTATGGTGGAATGGGTGTGGTGATAGGTTTATTTCCCGTTTTGGGGGTGAGGTTTTTTAGGGGTTTTTGGGTTTGGATTGGTTGGGTTTATTTTTTAAATGTTGTTTGGTTTAAAGTTGTTGGTTTAGTTTTAGGTTATATTTTTTGTTTATGTGTTGTTTCAATTTTGTGTAATATTGTTGGTTCAAATTTTTTATTTAGAAATAGAATTTGTTTTTTGGTAGTTTATGGTATTTTGTTGTAAATCTTTAGTATGGCAGTTTAATATAAATATTTTTAAGAAGTAAGTTTAAACAATGTATGTATGACCCTATTTTTTTACATTTGGAAATGTGTTGGTATTACAATTTGGTAATTTTTATTAATTGTTCCCATGTTTTTTATTAAAGAATTAAAGTTTTTTATGGTTTATGGTTTGGTTGCATTTTGTGAAAAATGATTGTTAATTTGGTTATTATCTAAACGCTTGTAAATTTTTTATTGTTGTTTGGTATTTTATATTTTTTTGTTTTTTTGTTTAATTTTTTTATTTTGAATCATTTAGAATTATTTATTGTTATTTGCTTGACCTGGTTTAGGAGTGTTAAATTTGGTTTTTTTAATTTTTTAGTTTGGTTTCAGATGTTTCTTAATTTTGAACCATACATTTTTTACATATATTTGTGATTTATTTTTAAAATTTAGATAGTGATAATTTTTAGGTATTTTTTTTTTAATTTTTTGTTAATTGATTTAGTGGAAGGATGGCGCTTGGATTTTTATAACTCTCCTTTTTTTTATTTTTTTTTATTTTTATAGTGTAACGTTGTAGAATAATGTTGTATTATTTTTTGGTTTATACATTTGTTTTTTTTACAATTGGGTGTTTTTTAATGTGGGGCTATAGTATTTTTGGTTTTAATAAATTAGTATCATTTTCAAAAGTTTAAGATTTTTTTTTAATTTTAGGGACCTCTGTTCTGCGTTACTTTGTTGTTGTTTTTTAAATGTTTTTTTATTATATTTTTAATTTTGTATTTTTTGATTTTTATTTCAAAATTTTATGTTTTTCGTAAATAAAAAATTTGTTAATTTTTTATATGTGGTTTTTTCATTTTTTATATTTATTTGTTTGTTTTTACTAGATTGAGGGGGCGTTTTATAATTTGTTTTTAAGATTTTGTTAATGTGTTGAATGTAATTTTGCCTGATAGGTTAATTGGAATTTAGTTTACTGAGGTGGCATGCAGAAATTTGGGAATAAGTAGGTTAAATTTTTCATTAAGTTATAAATTAATTAAGGATTTAGAATATTTGTGGGGAGTTGGGTTTTAGTTAATATTTTGTTTATATAATAAAGAAAAATGTGTATTTAAAATTGCCCCCCGGGGATTACAGAAACATTAAAAAAATTAAATTATATTAGTATTTTTGGTTAAATTATATTTTAATTTAATTTTTATATCAATTATGTTATGCATCTTAAATTGTTATTTTAGGATCTGTTTAGAAATTCGCAAAATTTTTGAAGCAAATAGTATTGTTGGGTATTTTTGTTAATTGTCCAATGTTTGGTTGGTGATATATGGTTAATTTGACAGGGGGTTTTTTATTAAAACCTAAAATTATTGTACACAATATTTAATATGTTACTGGCTGTGGTAATCCGGAAATGGGGGACAGTTGATACACGCGTTAAACTTGGGAAAATGCAAGGTTTGATTTGTTCTTATATTTGAGGGTGATTATTTTTTTGAAGAATCAACTTATAGAGGATGCAACGTTGGGGGGGGATTTTCAAATTGGATAGATTAGAGTTTTCTTTTTTTTAATTTAGGATTTCTATTTAATGTAAAGTCCAAATAATTGGTTATTAATAATTATATTTGGAGGTTGATTGGGTCATTTTTTTATTTTGTTTTAATGTTTAGTAGATACATTATCTAAATGTTAAATTGGATTTGGTAATTGTTTTTTTTGTGAATAGTTGTTAGATTTAAATTATTAGTAGTTTTTCAAAAAATAAAATTTGTTAATTTATGTTTATTTTATTTTATAAGTTAATATTCCTATTTGAATATAAGCTAATTGGTTTAATTTATTAAAAAAATTATTCTTTAGGATTTGGGTTATGGTTTTTATTTTTTAGTTTGTAATGATTTAATGTTAGGTTTTGTTTTTGTTTATATTTGGGTAAATGGTTATTTATTTTGTAGGCAACACAATTGGTTATGATTGTATTGGGTAAGACTTTTTTCTTGATATTTTTTTGGTAGGAGTATTTTTTTTATCCTTAATAAGTGATTCATTTATTCCTTTATGTTTATTGGTTAGTAGGTAAATCAATTTTGGATAGTTAAATTTGATAGTTTTTAATAAAGGGTTTTGAAAATTAAATGTTATTTTGTTTTTTGTATTTAAAATGAAGAATAGATATAAGCGTAAAACGTATCAGATATTATTAATTTAAAGTAGATTTTTGTAATTAAATTAATACAAATAATGGACAATTTTATTTATATGGGGTTAAGCATTGAAAATTTTTTTTAATATTATTATGAAATACAATTTTAATTATTATTTTAGTGGTAATGTAAAGAACCTATTAATTATGCATATAATTTCAAAATTATGATTTTTTTTTTAAATTGCTATCCGTTTGATGCTTCTTTTTTTTTATATTTAAATGCAATTTAAATTCTGCGTATTTTTTTTGACGATTAATTCCTATTTGTAATGATATTTTAATGTAGCCATAATATTTCCAATTTAAATTAAAATGGATTATATAATTATCTTTGACGTAATATTGTAATAATGTTATGCACATATAATAGTCAACAATTATAATCTATAGTAATTTGATTTGTACATACTCAACGATAATAAAACACTCATAATAACCCAAATATAATATATATAAATAATAATAATTTTTTAGTTCAACCAACTATTCAATATTTATTAATTTTGTTAATATTATATGTAATCAATAATATATATCATAAATATTCATTATGATATTTATTTATTTAGGATGCCGAATTTATATCATGCACCTAATATCAGGCTAATTAAATAATTATGGGTATTATCCCTATTCCCCCAAAATTATAATAATCAACTAAAGATATTGCTAAGTCAACACTGTAGTACTTTGAAAGTGTACAAATTACTATATTATAGATAATAGTTTTTCAATTCAACACCTATCCATGGTGTGAATGCCAGAAAAAAAATTCTATAAATATTATTTAATTTAATATTTACTCAAAATATCAAGTTAGTGACTTTATCCTTATTCATCATCCTACAAAGTGCTTTATTAAATCTTGGATATTATTAGAACATGACATTAATGAAGACAATACAAATGATTAACCAAGGCTTTACAGTACAATAGTACAATACAAAAGTGACATTTTCACAAAACTAAATGATTTTATAAACTAAGTATACCATCAGGAAATATAGAAAGGTGAAGGTTAACTAAGGCAAGAGAAAAATATGGACACTACGAATAATGACGTCACAGGATTCATTTGACGGTCATACAATACATCTAAATGAATATAAAGATAACCAGGTCAGAATAAACGGGATAGACTACGAACATATGACTAGAACTGAATAGAAATGAAACTGAATACGGTAAAATACAACGATTATTTCACAGAACTGGACACCTGACATACAAGGTGAATTAATGACAAGTCCGAACGAACAATCACCGGGAATGTCATCGATGAGTTCTTCGCTAAATGCAATTAATTCACAGCCCTAAGGAACAATCAGAATTAAGCTTGACGTTCGAAAAGCCATAAGTTCAATTCTGATCCCCAACTACCAATCACTACATGTAAAAAGGCAAAAACCACATTTAACATTTAGCATGGTAAAAAAGAACATGGCGTGACGTCGGACAACTAGGACGAACTATTGTAACGTACAAATAAGTTACTTATCTTTTTGCCTCGATGGATTCATTCAATGCTTGCTTCGCCAACGGACAGTAGAACCTATATTTCATGACCATGCTGATTGAATCTAGTTTCCAATGTTCGATTAAGCGTTTATAAATACTTTTCTTCAAAGACGTTGAAAGGCGGCTGCCATCGCTACAGATGATTCATCTTGTTGTCAAGGGCATGTGACGTCATAGGTGTAGATGCAAAAAAAATGTCCATTTTCGCTCGAAAGGAATTTAGTTCTTTCAACTCGGTAATCTTTGAAATTATCCACGCCACATCTGGCCGCCAGCTGATAAAGTTGTTATACAGGGGAGGCTGATAAGGTTGAGCTGGTTCTGTATTTTTTTATTTAATCGCGAATGCGTGCTTCGTCCGTTTCTCATCTTGGAGTAAGGGTCACCGTTATATTCATTCTTCATTTGTTGAATGTCCAAGAATACATTCGTTCCCTTCGGAGCTCATCATTATATTTACATATTTTTTTTTATCAGAAGAGTTCTTCATTTGCATAATCATCAACATTGGCAAATGCAGCAAATAGCTGTAACATATCGATATGATAAAGTCCTCAATTCAGAGTCCATGAATTTATTTACAGTTCACACACAAGACATTCACGTAGGTATACATTCACATATAAGTCATTATAAATTACGTGCATAAATATTCATGTCCGTCCATGTCATTATTGCATTCATGTCGACAGACCATCATGGCTTTATACATGCGCTGCTGGGTTCCATACAGCCAGAAATGAGCGCATGATGTCTTGACAATATAATCAAATTATTTATGAAAGATCCTTCCTTTACCCAGGTTAATCGTAAACCTTTATGAATTCATTTATATATATCCTTATCTGTATTGACCCTGAGTCCTTAGATTAGTTTACTGCAATATGGCTATTAACAAGCCCAATAGTGGAAGGAGGTAAAAAAACACAACTTCACGGCTCGACGGACAATGCAACAAGGATAACGTAACCAAGTCACCAAGCGTGACCTTCACAACGCGAACACGTCATAATCTTAGCATATATTTCGCGTTCAGTAGTCCGTAAAATATCGACATATTCTATTAATGTTATTGACTCCAAACGTTGCGCACTGCTAACCCCAGCAGACGCCGTCATTTAAAATAACACCATAACAGTGTGAAATGTAAATATAAGTGTTTACAAGTTTACATATTTGGAATCTTTATTCATTTTCCTATAATCCGTGCTGGTCATTAATTTGTACATTTGATTGTTATGAAATTCATTGCATTCTGTGCAGGCAAGGGAGAAAACCAAAAATGCAAACAATAAAAAAATTCATTCACACTATCCTCAGTATCTGGTATGTCCACCGTGTGCTTGCAAATAAGCTTGGCAGCGGCTCCGCATGGAACGCACACGTCTCTGAAGGAAATTCCGGGAATCAAGTCCCATTCACGTCTAAGAGCAGCTTCGAGCTGCTGCAGATTAGCTGGAGAACCTTGTCCGTAGACTCTGCGTCCACGCTCGTCCCACAGATGTTCTATAGGAGACATGTCTGGTGATAGGGCAGGCCAATCAATTGTCACAATGTTCTGCTGGTGTCGATATTGCTGCGTAATGCATGCGGTGTGCGCACGTGCGTTGTCGTGCTGGAGAAGCTGCAAGTCTGGATAATTTTTGAACGCAGGAGCAACCAATGCATCCAGAACCTCATCTCGATATGTCTGATAAAGGTTGTTATCTTGAGGTTGTAATAATGTTGACATACACGCCCACACAGGGCTACCATAAACAGGTCATGACGACTTTACAGCAACATATGATGATGGAGTCAGGGAACGTTGAAAGCATGTTGACGTTTCCAAATAGTTTATTACAGTACAATATAACGGCACGCTGACATCTACATATACATTGTCATGTGAACAAAGGTTGACATACCATGGGCGTAATCACACGCCAATACTTCTAGCAAAAATGGGCCGCATGAACAGCGGGCTTACATGTATAGTTCATTGATACTTTGATTCAACACCTCTGGCAAAAATGGCCGCATAACAGCGGGCTTACGTACATAGTTCATAGATACTTTGATTCAACACCTCTGGCAAAAATGGCTGCATAACAGCGGGCTTACGTATATAGTTCATTGATAACAAATATGTTCAAAAAATGTTTCGTTTACCTGCTCTGCACTCTGTTGCGTGCATATTTTGACGCACATATTACAAAAATCGATATGGCTATTTGATATGGAAAAAAATATAGACATTCATTCATTTGTGTATGGAAATGCTGTCTATGGTAAAAGCGAGAGAATCCATGTTTGATTCACACTTTTGATTATAGGAGTAATCGTTCTTGATATTGATCCGGCGCATGGATTGCTCTTACGGTTGTACTTATTTTTTAGGGCCAGAAAATATATTAATTTGCTTATTGTGTTTATGGCCTGAATTCATATGTATTACATATTATTAGTACAAGTAGAATCAGTCCTATATGGTATTTTTGGATGGGTAGGCGGGACTAGATTCTTATTATTCCGGTCTAGCGGAAGTATGAGTTGTCTTGACAAGTCGTGATGAGTTCCGATGTACCGTGATAATGGCGTGTACGCATTTTTCAAAGGGCTGGTAGATTCTTAAGGGAATATGATTCAGGAAGTGGTTTTCTTCTAAAGGAGATGGTATCTCTACTATAGTTTATGTTAGAGACTCTCCTAAGGTACGGTACAATGTATAATTCGGACTCCATGTACTGCCAGACCCTATTTTGATGATCTCATGTCGATTCGACCTAGATGGAACATTGTGCTTCGTATCGCTAGGGTCGTGTTTTGTATCGACAAAGATGACAGACTTTCCTACAGCGGTTATGGCTACGTGAATTAACCTGATCATCGTAGAGCTGTATGGAAACATTTATGAAATCATTTATATACCCATTATAAATTAACTCTGGCTTATATTCTCCTTCCTATGAATGAGTGAACGACAACTCAGGGAGGCAGCCATGCTAGATTTCGGTCATCATATGTTTTGATCACTGCCAAGAGAACAGATTATTTATCCTATTATCGGACAGTGACAGGGAGATCTCAATCTTGCTAGAAACCCCCTCTTTCGTGGTTTCATAATATATGCTACAAACTATGGACGTCAAGTAACCTTAGTTATTTACCGATCTGCCTTCACTGACGCGTTTAGTCAGATAGGGGGATGCGGCCATAATATATCATGACATTGAACTTTTGATGTACTGCCCATTATTTCTGAATGTGTCATGACTTCAGATCTGCTATGTATACCTACAAATTGATATGTCAACATACCATGATGTACTCGTATGTCCCAGTGTGTACGTCTGAATAAATTGAGTAAACAAAGATTCCAGCAGTCTGCATTGGTGCCTTGTAGACACAAGTGTATGAGTGGTTATATTGGTCAGCACACGAACAGTACACCATTCGCGGTAATCACACTCTACACTTCTACTTCATACATACACCATCCTGCGTCGGTTGGAGTGACCAAGTTTAGGGCCTGCTTCCCCTGGAGCCTTTGCCTTCCCTAACTCAGGACTAGGGTGAGTTACCCATTTACAGCTGGGTAGACTGGAGCATGCCTGATCTCAACAAAATACCACTCTTCCTTACAGAGCATACAGACTGAAACTTTACAGTGGACAATATACAAACTTTTACAGTGGCGAGCCAGATTCCTGGGTCCAGCTTACGCAGTTTTGTGTTGAGAATCACAGTTTACAGCTGAAAGAACATTTGTTTGAACACATCAACACCAGTAGGACAGCTATACAGTCGATGTCAGCTTGACCTGTATTACCGATAGGATGCTGTATCTAGGTCAGCGCTTGTTGACAGTTTTTCGCTGTACAGACAGTATTACACAGGACAGTGGTATCAAGTGTAGAAAATATCTAGAGCAGTATTGTTGACATTTCTCAACGTACAGAAGAATCACAGTGTTGTTGAACATAAAGTGCATAGTTCATCGTTGGATCTTCATATGCTCAAAAGAGAAAAAATTGACAGTGTAATAGTTTAGAATTAAATCTATTACTCAATAAAGTGGCAAGTTATTAGAATTAAAATAAACTGTGCCTGCTTTACAACACTATACCTGCAACACATTCCATTCATGACATAAATTATATTGTATCCTATATGCTATTTATGCTTACATGTTATTTGTTATGTATTAAATTAGTTTATGTTCTGTGTGACTAGTACAAGGTATGCCGAGTGACATTGGTCTGGACTAGTATTCTATAGGTACACATTTTCTTAATTGGAAATTTGTTAGCAACAATTTGCTGCTATTTCTGTTAGTTGTGATGAGGTGTTCTTTTCTTCGTTGTTTTTGTTAATAATTTTGTGTTCCTTAGTTTTGTTTGATTTGTTTGTATAATTGTAGGTCTCATCTTTCCTTTCATTTCAGTTTTTTACACCCTTATGTTTATACACTGTGGCGTTATTTGTCTTGTCATTTTATTATTGCAGTTATCATCACGGTTTCTGTGATCATTTTTTTCATTTCTCCTATTTAATTTAATTTGATCTCTGCAAATGTGTTCATATTGTCTTTTCTTGTTTGTCCTTTGTAATGTCTTTAGTTGACATATGACGTATAGTGGTATACACTGATAGTATAGTACAGATCAGTACTTTATGATTGTTATTGTTATAAAACAAAATGTACAAGACCTTTGTAAGGCTTGTCTCCCAAAGTGATTGGTAAAGGGAAATATTTTTTCCACAGGTACCCAAGTGATCTTTGATTACATTGAGATATACAAGACCTTTGTAAGGCTTGTCTCCCACAGTATTTGAGATACAGTTATTGTGTCCATAGGTACTCAAGTTATCATTGGTTATTATAAACCATACAAGTTTGGACTAAGACTAAGTCTATGGTATAGACTTGTCTCTCATTAACGTGAAAGAGGGTAATTTATTTACTTTTTCAGGTTTCTGATTTAAGAAGACAATATGTCTACATTAGATTATTTCATTGCACAAGGAAAATCTCTTGATAAGACTGGAAAAGACTTAGAACAATGGGCTGTTGCTCAATATGACAAAGCATTAGCTGCAGAAGAGAAAAAAAATTGCTGCTGCTGTTGAAGAAAGAAAAGCTGCTGCTGAGGAAAAAAAAGCTGCGGCTGAGGAGAGAAAACTTCAAATAGAAGAAAAAAAAGCTGCTGCAGAAGAAAGGAAAGCGCTAGCTGAAGAAAAAAGATTAGAAAAAGAAGCTGATACTGCTGCTGAACTTAAGAAATTGCAGATGCAAGTGGAGGAAAGGAGATTTGAGGCAGAACAGAAGAAATTAGAAGCTGATGCAGAACAGAAAAAAATTAGAAGTTGCTGCTGCTGCAGAACAGAAAAAATTGGAAGCTGCTGCAGAACAGAAAAAATTAGAAGTTGCTGCTGCGGCAGAACAGAAAAAATTGGAAGCTGCTGCAGAACAGAAAAAATTAGAAGTTGCTGCTGCGGCAGAACAGAAAAAATTGGAAGCTGCTGCAGAACAGAAAAAATTAGAAGTTGCTGCTGCTGCAGAACAGAAAAGATTAGATAGAGAGGCAGAAGAGAGAAAAGCAATAAGAGAACATGAGTTTGAATTAGAGAAATTAAAATTGACATGTATGAGTAATGTTAATCAGGCATCTGGTGGTAATGGTAAACCCTTTGTGTACAAGGTCAAGGTACCAGCGTTTAACCCTACCAGTGATGACATAACATTTTGGCTTTCTAGATTTGAACGGGCTTGTCGATCTCATAATGTTGACAAATCACAGTATGTGAATCAGTTGTCTGAAAATCTAAAAGGGGAGTCCCTAAGTAAGTTATATTTTGTTGAAGAGGCCGACAAAGATAATTATGATGCTGTTAGGGCAGCTTTGATAAAGAGATATCAGCTGTCTGAGGAAGGTTACCGTCTTTTGTTTAAAACAATGAGACCTGAGGTAGGTGTAGAATTCTCAGATTTCATCTCAAAAGCACGAATTACACTTTCACGATGGATTGAATTATCCAAAACAGAGAAAACATTTGATGGTCTTACGGATTTATTGCTAAGAGACAAGGTCATGTCTTCTGTAAATAAATCATTCCTAGAGTTCTTACATGAGCGTAAACCTGGTACAATAAAGCAAATGGAAGAATATTGTGACCAGTATGCCACGGCACACCCTGACATGATTCTTAGTAACTCTAACATTAAAGAGAGTATGCCAGTTGCTTCGGCAACAGAATATAATCAGAATTACTCACACAAATTCCAAGGAGCTAAAAATAAATTTGATAAAAAGGTTAATTGGAATAAGTATCAAAACCAAGATAACCACTCAAATCAGGGTTCTTCTTCGAAGAACTGGAATCGAGCTGATAGTCCTCGACACGCGAGGGGTACCCATAATGTTAGAAATTCTCGGAAAGGGAGTAGCTATAGGAACTACCCAAGTGCTTCATGGAGACAACAGAAACAATATTACAGGGATACTCAATATAATGAGCGTGATGATTATGATCATGAATATTATGATTCAAACCCAAATAGGGGTTATAACAGAGGCAATAATAATTATAGAGACAATTATAACCAAGGTAGATCACAACACAAAAGACATGGTAAATCTTATTACCAGGCTAACTCTGCACAACAGGAGTTCCACGACACGGATAATCAGAATAATGATAAAAAAGACTCCAATAGTGTAGCAAATTCCGCTTTCGATTTTGCTAGAGCATCTGAGTGTTCGCAATGCAAAACATTATTCGATCCAACCACAGTGTCTACTTTAAGCTGCGGTCACCCGCTTCCCGCTCTCCATGCGTCAATTGCGCATAATGGAAGGGGTGCTCTTGTCTTTAATAGGGGCCTAATAGATGGTACTCCGGTATCAATTCTTTTCGATTCGGGGTGCACTACCATTGGAGTGAGGCAATCACTCGTAAATCCTTCTCGAGCTACAGCAATATAGTCAAATGTGTAACATTTGGTGGCACATTGGAGAAGTACTCCACTGCCATTATCAATATTGCTACGCCTTTCTTTACAGGAGAGGTGCAAGCATGTCTCTTGCCGAATCCGATCGCTGATCTTATCATCGGTCGCATTCATGGAGTGAAAGAATGCACTCCACAGCAAATTTCTAATTGGGAAAATGTTAATATGCAATCTGCTAATGCAGTAATCACTAGGGCTCAAGCTCTTAATATGCCACAATCTTCACATTCTGAAGATAATGATGCGCAGATCCAAGATGATCCCTTGGAGATTTCCCACGATTCCTTTATCAAACAGCAGGAAGATGATCCTACTCTAAAGAAATTCTTTACTCTGGCAACAAAAGGTGATCCGAATAAGGATACAAATCGTAAATCTTGGATTACGATGAAGAATGGCGTACTTGTACGTATGGTACAAGACTCCGCTAAGTCCATTCATTCTCAAATCCTTGTGCCTAAAAATATGAGAGTTAAAATCTTACAGCACGCTCATGATTCGCAGTGTGCTGGACATATGGGTTTTTCCCGTACTAAAGCTAGAGTTCTTCAATCTTTCTTTTGGCCTGCTGTGAATAAGGACATACGAATCTATTGTCGATCTTGTAAAGTATGTCAAGAGATTAAATCCAGAGGTCCACGCCATGATGCACCTATTTAGGCTGCAGGCATTCCCATTCGGCCATTTCAAAAAATGGCGATAGACATCATTGGTCCATTTAAGATAAAGTCTGCTAGAGGACACCAATTTATTTTGACGTGTGTTGATATGTGCACACGTTGGCCGGAGGCTGTTCCTCTAAAGAGCATAACTACTGCTGATGTCGCAGATGCTCTTTGGTTAATATTTTCTCGTCTGGGGTTTCCAGCAGAAATATTATCCGACCATGGTACCCAACTCATATCGGATACCATGTCTCAAGTAATGTCGACTCTGAAGATAGAGAGATCGCTGAGTAGTATTTATCATCCTATGTCCCATGGGATGGTGGAACGTTTGAATAGAACTCTGAAAAACCTACTAGGTAAGATAACAGAAGATCATCCTCAGGATTGGGATAGGGTTTTACCTCGGCTCTCTTTGCATATAGAGAGGTCGCCAACGAACATACAGGATTTTCTCCCTTTGAACTTGTCTTTGGCGCGAAACCGCGAGGTCCTATGTCCTTACTTCATGATCTTATAACTGCTGATAATATTGTCGATGACACAAAATCCTCTTATGAATATGTCATTGCACTTAGACACAAGATTATTGAAGCATGCAAATTGGCAACTGCTTCTTCTGAATTTGCGAAACAGAAGGCAAGGGAATTTGCCAATAAAAAGAGATGTTTGCGTCAACTTTGTCCAGGTGACAAAGCATTTGTCTTGCTACCTTGTAGGGAAAATAGACTTCTCATTTCTTGGAAAGGTCCGTACGATATAATATCAAAAGTTTCCGATGTTGACTATATCGTCGATATTGACGGGAAGCGTAAAACCTTCCACATCAACATGCTCACGGAATTCCATGAACGTCCTGATTATTTACAACCTGTTTTCCAGGCAACGGACGATTTTCCAGTCCAACATGGACAGTACTCATCTCTGTCAGTAATACAGGATGAGGAAACGAGTTTCTCGGATGTAAATTTACCTTTTCCAATGATTCCTCTTCACTCTAATGAATCATGGAAAGATGTTGCAATTTCTCCAGAATTATCTCCAGGAGAGCAGAAACAAGTTTCTACTATGTTAGAACAATTTCAGGATGTCCTTACTGACATTCCTGGTCAAACTGATGTCATTCAACATGACATTATCCTTACTGACCATAGTCCTATAAGAGTCAGACCATATCCTATCCCGATACATTTTCAAGCACAGGTAGAGAAAGAGTTAGATGAGATGATAGAGTTAAAAATTATTGAACCATCCACATCAGCATATTCTTCGCCGATGGTTATAGTACGAAAAAAAGACAATAACATACGTCTTTGCGTGGATTATCGCAAATTGAATCAAGTAACTAAATTCGATGCTGAACCTATGCCTTTACTAGAAGAGCTACTTACGAGACTATCGAATTCTCACTTCTTTACTAAACTCGATTTGTCTAACGGATATTGGCAAGTTCCACTATCCGAACACGCCAAACCGTTTACTGCTTTTTCGACGCCTAGGGGTCTATTCCAATGGAATTTCATGCCTTTCGGTCTTATGAACGCCCCTGCAACATTTGTACGCATGATGCGTCGAATCCTATCTCATCGCACAGATGTCATTGCGTATCTTGATGACATCTGTCTTTTCAGTGATACTTGGAACGATCACTATAATGGTATAAACGAACTATTGTCTATCTTACGCGAGCATAACCTGACAGCGAAACCATCGAAAGCATGTATTGGTTTTAGCGAAATATCTTTCTTAGGACACCGTGTTGGTCATGGGTTCCTAAAAACAGAAGACCATAATACAAGTAAGATACTTAACATTTCTATTCCTAAGACTAAAAAGCAAGTACGAAGTCTCTTAGGTCTAATACAATTTTATGGACGATTCATCCCGAATCTGTCCTCCATTACGTCACCTCTTTCTTCCTTGCTAAAGAAAGGGTCTCCTAATGTAGTTCATTGGACTCAAGAATGTCAATCCTCTTTGGATAAGGTTAAAACTATGTTTTCTACTTCACCTATCCTAGTATTGCCTTCTAAGGATAAGACATTTATTCTTCGTAGTGACGCTTCATCCACCGGGATTGGAGCTGCACTAA
Organism: Oreohelix idahoensis; assembly: GCA_024509875.1. Taxonomy (NCBI): domain Eukaryota; kingdom Metazoa; phylum Mollusca; class Gastropoda; order Stylommatophora; family Oreohelicidae; genus Oreohelix; species Oreohelix idahoensis. The sequence goes on from JAMPIV010001947.1 coordinate 15,520, forward strand.
TGCAAGAGTACTCTGGAACTCTGCATCCTGTGATGTATATTTCTCGGAAATTAAATGCCGCAGAGAAGAATTACTCGGTCCTGGACCGTGAGTTATTGGCTATCGTTTGGTCAATCCTTAAACTGCAAAGATTTCTTCTGGGCGCGCATTTCATTGTGGAAACTGACCAGAAAGCTCTTACGGCTATTCAGAGTAAAAATCTGAAGAGCGCGAGATCAACGTGATACGCGATTGCTCTACAGCCATTTCATTTTTCGGTGCGAGCTATCCGTGGGTCAGAAAATGTGATGGCAGATATTTTGTCTAGATGCCCACATGATTCATAACTGTTATACAACTTTGATACAGTTGTTTCTATGTTGAAATGTGTACACATATGTAATATATCATATATTGATTGTAACACTACTTAGCGGTGCATTGATATTTATTCACCGCTGATCTTTCAATGTTTTTCGTCTTTGATGATCATGATGTTAAGATATCTTAGATGAAATTTATGTATAAACTAATGTGGAAATTGGGTCATTGCTAATATTGTAGTATGCGTTGGTGACACCTCTCTGGAAATATTAATACTTAGAGAAGTACCTTCTCTAAGGTCATAAAACTTATGCTTATCATCTGCGCATTGTTATTGGTGCGTTGTGAGCCTATTGTATGTTGCTCCTAGATGGGTTTCAAAAAAAAAGAAATGTACCATTTTTTTTTTCCCCGAGGGGTGTGGTAATCTGTTGCGTGCATATTTTGACGCACATATTACAAAAATCTATATGGCTATTTGATATGGAAAAAAATATAGACATTCATTCATTTGTGTATGGAAATGCTGTCTATGGTAAAAGCGAGAGAATCCATGTTTGATTCACACTTTTGATTATAGGAGTAATCGTTCTTGATATTGATCCGGCGCATGGATAGCTCTTACGGTTGTACTTATTTTTTAGGGCCAGAAAATATATTAATTTGCTTATTGTGTTTATGGCCTGAATTCATATGTATTACATATTATTAGTACAAGTAGAATCAGTCCTATATTGTATATTTTGGATGGGTAGGCGGGACTAGATTCTTATTATTCCGGTCTAGCGGAAGTATGAGTTGTCTTGACAAGTCGTGATGAGTTCCGATGTACCGTGATAATGGCGTGTACGCACTTTTCAAAGGGCTGGTAGATTCTTAAGGAAATACGATTCATGGAGTGGTTTTCTTCTAAAGGAGATGGTATCTCTACTATAGTTTATGTTAGAGACTCTCCTAAGGTACGGTACAATGTATAATTCGGACTCCATGTACTGCCAGACCCTATTTTGATGATCTCATGTCGATTCGACCTAGATGGAACATTGTGCTTCGTATCGCTAGGATCGTGTTTTGTATCGACAAAGATGACAGACTTTCCTACAGCGGTTATGGCTACGTGAATTAACCTGATCATCGTAGAGCTGTATGGAAACATTTATGAAATCATTTATATACCCATTATAAATTAACTCTGGCTTATATTCTCCTTCCTATGAATGAGTGAACGACAACTCAGGGAGGCAGCCATGTTAGATTTCGGTCATCATATGTTTTGATCACTGCCAAGAGAACAGATTATTTATCCTATTATCGGACAGTGACAGGGAGATCTCAATCTTGCTAGAAACCCCCTCTTTCGTGGTTTCATAATATATGCTACAAACTATGGACGTCAAGTAACCTTAGTTATTTACCGATCTGCCTTCACTGACGCGTTTAGTCAGATAGGGGGTGCGGCCATAATATATCATGACATTGAACTTTTGATGTACTGCCCATTATTTCTGAATGTGTCATGACTTCAGATCTGCTATGTATACCTACAAATTGATATGTCAACATACCATGATGTACTCGTATGTCCCAGTGTGTACGTCTGAATAAATTGAGTAAACAAAGATTCCAGCAGTCTGCATTGGTGCCTTGTAGACACAAGTGTATGAGTGGTTATATTGGTCAGCACACGAACAGTACACCATTCGCGGTAATCACACTCTACACTTCTACTTCATACATACACCATCCTGCGTCGGTTGGAGTGACCAAGTTTAGGGCCTGCTTCCCCTGGAGCCTTTGCCTTCCCTAACTCAGGACTAGGGTGAGTTACCCATTTACAGCTGGGTAGACTGGAGCATGCCTGATCTCAACAAAATACCACTCTTCCTTACAGAGCATACAGACTGACACTTTACATAGTGGAAAGAAGAAAAGAAACTTTTACACACTCCAGAAAAAAACAACCACAAAACACTTGCCATATCCTAGGCTTAAACTTCTATGCCAGAATCACATTAAGGGGAATTGGTGGCCAGTATGGGGTGTCTTAAACATTATTAAATCACAGAAGAACTCTAATCCCCTTACACAGCCAGGGCAAGAACACTCAGCGACTTGTCCGCTCGAATAAAGCCAGGCGACTGCTATAAAGAACAGTCTTCCGGTCGCGCCCAAATTCTTGCGCATGCGTCCGGATAATGGCGTGATGTGAGACCAGCTCACTCGGTACCGAGAAGGCCATGTCTACAACCATACAAGGCCATCTCGTACCATCATAACCATGTAAGGCAATCTCGAATATTCCTGGAAAACTGACCCAGGATCTAACCATAAATGGGCAAGTAGCAAGTCAAGGGCCCTCGGACCTTAAAGGACCGAAAGGCAAAGCCAAGGGATGTAACCACTAAATCTGACATGTACAAAAAATTATTACAATAGGTTAAATACCTTAGACCACAAATATCAAAAACGTATTCGTTCCTAACAAAAATAAACTGAATGTAACATGTCACAGCATTAACATTTCCACGGAAGACGTTGTGGTAAAGTGGGATGTTATAAATTTTTATAGGGGACTTAGTGTACTGACTGAGATCAGCTGTGAAGGTATCTGTATCTAATAAGGGTAGTGTATTACAGATGACCTTACTTGCTACCACATATTTATACCTCAGTCAGAATTATTCTGGAATATTGTGATGACTACGTTGAATGTCTAGGGTATTTATATGATGAAGTGTAAGTCACAACAACAACAGACAGATAAACAGTTTAATTTATTCCACCACACTTGACAACACTGTGACACTCACACACATGTAACATTCTATAAGACTATCTTAAATGAGTCACTGGTAAATTTTCAAATACCAATATGTATTAAGTACTGTCATTAATATATATGTGTCCTGATTCAAATACAAAGTGAACCAGGAATCACAATCAATTTTAATTACAAGTTATATGCACAGAATTTATCAATATGAATCTTGTAGTGACATATTTTATTAATATTATCCTATGTGTGTCAGTTGTGTAGTAGTAATATGAGGTAATACTGGTTTTGTTTTTTCAAGCTATGTGGTTATTTGTCATCATGACTTCAAGTGTTTGTTTCTGTTGGAACTAGTATTGGAGATGTTCTCAGTTCCGTTCATTAAAACAATTAATTTCCCCTCTTATTTTTATACAATGTCAGTTTAAGATGGGGTTACATAATGTTGAGCTCCGCTGGCCACATAGGCTTATCTTTCGTGATGGCGGCAGGAAAAGACTCCTCTGCTCGATTGCTCCCCTGTGTTCTGGAGACACCTCACTGTTTGCTATATGGACCAAGGAGTATACTGTCCCCTCTGGATTCAGCAAAGCTCTGACCAGGTGCTGCTCAATAGCTTTAGGACCACGGTCCCTGAAACAAGAAGGTTGTACCTCCTACTTCAGAACTAATTTACAGTACTTTGCAAAAAAAATGGCAGTCATATTGCTCAGCTAAATGTGCTGAAATCTTTTTAAATATGCATGTTCTGCCCCAAATTTGCACTCCACTTAAGTGAGCCTACACTACAAAAAGTAAAAAAAAAATTAGCGGAGAGTAAAGTCCCTTGATAATAGAACAGACGACAATTTCTAATGCTAGTGGCAGAAAATGGATACAAAGACAAAGTGTATGTTAATTTCACAGCTTTGGAATGAAGGAAATCAAACATGTTCCAACATTTCTAAAACCTTGAACATTCCTGAGCGGACTGTCTACAGAGTTGTGAGTAAATTAAAAGCAGGTAATGGAATCGAGCGAAAAGAAGGTAGTGGGAGGCCAAGAATTTTGAACACAAAGGACCATCGGCGTCTCGCCCAAATCGTTCGGGCTGGGCCAATGAAGAGTGTAGAAAACATACGGCAGCGCATGATCGAGTTGGGAAGCCCAGAGGTATCTAATGCTACTGTCAACCGGGAGCTACACAGGATGAATTACACAAAAAAGCGGGTAATTTCGTCACCATTGCTCACAGAGACTCACAAACAGATGCGCTTGAACTGGTGCCACGAACACAAAAATTTGTCATGGGACAATGTGATTTTTTCAGATGAATGTTCTGTTTGGTCTTATCATGCCCAAATAAATATTTGGACGAAAGACTCTGTAACGCCTGTGTACCAGCGACCGAAACAAACCCAGAAATTGCATCTTTGGGGAGGGGTGTCAGCAAGAGGTGCCACCCCACTGTGTGTTTTCACAGGAATTCTCACGAAAGAAAGGTACATCGACATACTAGAGGGACACCTTCTGCCATTTATGCAGGTCATGTACCCCGATGGGTGCACATTTCAACATGACAATGACCCAAAGCATACAGCTCATACCACCAAAGCATGGCTGCAAGAGAAGAATGTGATAGTGCTGAAGTGGCCCAGCAAAAGTCCCGACCTAAAACCAATTGAAAATGTTCGGGCACTACTCAAGAATCATTTAAAAAAGAGTGGACTCAGAGACGTTGAACAATTGAAGAAGGTAGCTGAAAAATACTGGGACAGTCTGACTCACAATTACCTACAAACACGTGTGGGAAGTATGCCTCGCCGCATCCAGGCTTGCCTTGCTGGAGAAGACACCATTATATTGTACTGAAACTACTGATAATAGATAGAGGAGATACCAATCTTCCTCTGGACATACAGTTTTTATTATTATTTGCTTCTATGAGTGTGCTGCGTTGCGAAAATATGACTGTCATTTTTTATGCAAAGTACTGTATACTCTATTTCTACACTGATCACAATACATAACAAACACTGAGTTCAGAGCGGTAGGCCAACTGCTATCTTCATCTGAAACAATTTACACCAGTATATTCCTCCCTAATGGTTACCACGCCTCTGCAATTCCAGCATTATTTCTTTCTAGTCAATAATATAGGTGTCAGTGTACTGTTTGGCAATTCCATGTAGTTTTACTTTCCTCCGACACCTTCTGTTCAGGTTGGAGCACCATATAGGCTTCACCTCATGTTCGCTACTGAACCACACATATATACAGACATAAATTATCAATTTACATTCAATTTTCATTAAAAAGATGTCAAATATTTCAAGCTTACCACAATTCATGGAAATAACACAGAATTACGTTGACTGGCAATGAATATAGCACAATTTCGATCTGCCGATGTCCCAGGCTTTTATTTAGAAAAATATGCACTGGTGCTCAACGCACTGGTTCTTTAGTAAGTTTATTTGAAAATGTGGTGCTGACCTGACGCCTCTAATTGACTATATTGGCAGGTCTAACCAATCGTGCCATGTTTACCCAATCGTTTGAAAAAAAGTACTCCTACTCCCGTTTCCCCTGACAACAGAAGATAGTATTTATAGTCCGACTAATCGTGTTTAGCCTTACATTTCTTGCGCTCCAATCAAATCGGATTTAACATGGAGACCCATTTCCCGTACAATGGTGGGGTGAAAATCTGCCACTGAGCGATTCTGATTTAGGTGTTGTCTGACATCCCTCACTATTTCTTTTGGCTATAATTTGGTAATTCCTAGACTATTTGCGTAACACTCAACATATTATTTGTCAGCAAGTCCTAAGGAACCCAAATATCTATTTTTAATGGAGCCAATATGCATTTTCTTCTAGGATAGTCGTGCTGTTACCACCTCCTCACTTCCAAACTTTAGGATGTCTGGGTACTGTCATGTTTTCAAACGTAAACCAGTATAATGTCATATTTCCTAATAAGCGTTTTTCAGGATTTTAAAAACTAACTCTCGTATGGGTAGTGTTGTTTATCACTGTCGATTTGAAAAAAGCTAGTGCATGTGGCCTTACACGCGTGATGGTAGTAATTGTGTATCGCGCGACTGTGGTAGTATTGCCTGCGTTCCGGCTTTCAGCCCCTCCCTTTCTTTCTATCTTTAGTCCATCTGTCTTTCGTTTTTAGGTAACGTAGTGTATAAAATGACATGAATGGAATTTTAAATCTAGGTCAACTTGCGTATCTCAAGGTTTTTCTTAGAAAGGCAGTACACGTTTTATCGTAGAAAGCGGGTATTGAAGCAGTAGGCTTTTACTATCAACGTGAAACGTTACAATTTGCAGACGAAGTAGAAAACAAGGGGAATTTCGAGAACAGTCATTGTGACAGCACCATTCTTTACCATTCTTCTTTCCTTTTATTAAATTTATTTGTTAGGCTTTACATTTACGTTTTAATTTATATATGTGGATTAGAATTTCTCACGACAGACGTGAAGAGGCAAGCGATGGTGAAAATTGAATCCTCCCCAAATGTGAATACTGCCACCTCCAAATCGGTTGTGCTGACGAACACAGCAATCTGCAAAGCGCTCTCCACACCGTCGCCAAATCCACATACGTCCATCAGCAAAGGATATATTGAATCTGCTCTCGTCTGTGAATAGGACTGCACTCTAGTCCATCTGAAATGTTGCTCTGCCCATTGCAGGCGCTGCTGACAATGCCTGTGAGTCAAGTTTGGCCCAACAAAAGGTCGTCTTGCAGAAAGACCTGTATCTCTGAGTCGTCATACGACTGTCATTCGAGAGACTTGCCCACGTCTACCCACTATTGCTTTTGCTGTTTGACTTGCCGGGAGAGAACGATTCCTTAGGTGACTCAGCACAATATGACGATCTTGCGCAGGGGTAGTAACTCGTGGTTGGCCACTCCGAAGTCTATCCCGGGCACTGCCAGTTGTTCCGTAACGTTCATTGAGACGTACAATAGTGCTGTGGTGGCAATTCATCCTTCAGGTAATGGCCCGCGAGCTCATTCCAGTTAGAAACGTACGAGAATGTAGTAGACCTGATATAGCAGAGGGGATATTTCTGGCTACTACATACTTATATTCCAGAGGATGTTCAGCCTTAATTGCTTGGATACCTTCACATGTTGGCATAGAGGGAAATGAAAAGGCAGATAAAGAAGCCAAGAAAGGTAGATCTGATAAAAATCTAATAAATGTAGGGACGAGTAAATCAGAGATTAAGAGCTTAATTAAAGATTTAATAACAGATGAATGGAAAGCAAAGTGGGATAACAATCTGAAAAGAAGACATGCATATAAGTTGTTCAAGGCTCCAACAAGAAAATGTCAGATATGTAGGGAATTGAAAATTCCCAGTAATACAGCTGGGAAAAGGCTATTTCAGAATAGAAGAACATTACTGTGCAGTATGTCTTCAAGACAATAATATAGAACATTACTTGTTAAAATGTAAGTGGTATGAACAAATGAGAATACCAATATTAGATTATTTGCAAGCATCCAACTTACCTATAAATATAGAAGAGGTGTTAAGAGTAGACAGACCTAGGGAACTGCATAATATAGTCAAAGAATATTTAACACGAACAAATTGTCAATATTGTTGTTGTTGTTATTATTTAACGAGGGCTGCTGAGCTTCTCGCTCTTTTGCGGTCAATACCAAGTTGATGGTTCCTTGGTATTATGTACACTGTAGATCTAGGTTTTTACTGTGGCTTTTCTGCCATTCCCAAACGTGTTGAGTTGAAGCCATGGGCTCCTGTTTCTCGAGCTTGACTTGCATGCAAAAGATAATCACATCTGGTCTCAAGCTAGGAGGAAGAAGCGCTTGGTATACTGTGCATTCCCTACCATCCAAGGTGGCTCTCGAAATATGCTAAAATACTGTTTCACTGGTCCTGGGCTCTCCCAAAGAATTATCACGTCCTATACAGATACACTTTTCAGCTCCCCTACCTATCATTGGGCCACCGTGAGATTCTCCTGCATGCAGAAAACCAGGTCAAAGCCAGAGTTACGTCTGGGGCCCAAATGACTCCTCCAAACTTAGTGTTCAATGCTGCTGGGTTCTCGTCATGTTTCACCGCAGGGGAATCCCTCGAAGTGTGTGGATGATTTCAAGAGTCAATGTCACAGACAGAAGTTTACTTCCACATATACGAGGTCTGGTCAAAAAGTATCCGACCTTTGGCCAGGAAAAATACAATCACTCACCTGGAAGTCTGAAAACCTAATCCCCTTCAAAGTAATCTCCTTGGGACTGCACACACTTCTCCCAGTGGTCCCACCATGCTCGGAAGACTTTCAGGTAGGCCTCTTTGGAAATGGAGTATAGCTCGGCCGTCAAATTTATCATAATGTCTTCTCGTGACTCAAATCAGGTCCCTTTCAGCGGTATTTTCAGCCTGGGGATCAGCCAGAAATCGCAAGGAGCCATGTCCTGAGAGTATGGAGCCTGACGAATCAGAGGAGTCTTGTGTTTGGCCAAGAAAGTCTGAATCAGATGCGAAGAATGTGCCGGTGCATTGTCGTGATGCAGCTGCCAAGTTCCCGTTGTCCACAGGTCCGAATTTAGCGCACACTCTCCGCAAGTTCAAATCCTCTGTCAATATGGATTGTACTGAACCGTGGCTTATCCCCACCTCGTGTGTAAGTTCTCGGATGGTGATACGACAGTTCTGCATGACCAAAGTCCGCACTTCGTGAATGACCACGTCGTTTCGGCTTGGTGATGGCTACCGAAACGTGGCTCGCTGTGCACCGATGTGCAGCCATCTTTGAAACGGTTGTATCACTCCTTAATTTGTGTAATGCTCATGGATTCATCGCCAAAAGCGTGTTGAATCTTTCGAATTGTTTCTACTTGGGTATCACCAAGCTTTTGGCAAAATTTTATGCAATACCGCTGTTCAAAACGTTCCGTCATTTCGTGACAAATAAAAATCCGACGGCTTGTTACTACCACAGCTCGCGCGTACACTAATTGCAGACGACTGACATTGTCTTTGGGAGGGAAAAAATTCATGCATGCACAGGAAGGTCTTCTCCACTGTATCCACCAGAGAAACCTCCTGTATATCATTTTTTTCCCCGAAAAAAAAAGGTCGGATACTTTTTGACCAGACCTCGTATAATATACTGCATTGTGCTTATAAGGTGATCATATAAGGATGACTCCCGATATGCTTCCACGCATAATGACAATATAAAAGATGTAAAAAAAATCTAAGTTATAGGTTCTTCTTCTTCATACACTCTCAGACGTCTACTTGAATGTTTCCAAAGAAGGCAGTAGTCAGCTTGACGCTATTTGCTTCTCTGTAGAGCTTTTCCACAAATGGTACTGGTGTTAGCCAAATGCACTTTCTCTGTTCCACATATGTTGGGCATCTTTGAAGCAGATGTTTAGCAGTCATTTTATCAGTGCCACAGTTACACTCTGCCATCACCAGTGTCAATACCTTGTCGAGGTATGGCGGCTTGCATACCCTGATTATTCCCAGAGCTATGCCAGCGGGGGTTTTACTCCTGGAAGGTTCTACCAAGCTGGACAGGTTTGCGCGAGCAGGGGTCAGACTAAAGCAGACACCCTGGTCCTCCAGGCTGGGGGTTTTAGCATAGGGCTGACATGCCTGTCTATGTAAAAAAAAATTGAAATTACGGAGACATCATCGAATAAACAAACTTTGCTGCGGGACGGACATCCGGAGTCTGAGGCTCCTATGACTGTCAGTTGTGAAAGCCAAAACGAAGCCACTGACATGAGAACGGACGTCCTGACCGCAAAACATGATACAAGAATAGGATTTTGGAATGTCAGGACAATGAATGAGACGGGTAAACTAAAATAGATCACGGCAGAAATGAGAAACTATAGGTTACACATCCTAGGGATAAGCGAGAGCAGATGGACAGGGGCAGGACATGTTAAAACAGCAACAGGAGAAACAGTACTTTCCTCTGGAAGAGAGGATGGACAGCACAATGAAGGTGTAGCCATTATTCTACAGAAAGGAATAGAAAGGACATTACTGGAATGGAAACCCATCAACAACAGACTGATAAGATTAAGATTGAGAGGTAGATTCACCAATACTACAATAATACAATGCTATGCACCAACGAATGACAGCGATGAAGAGGTCAAGGATGAATTCTATCAACAACTGCAGAAAGAAATGGAGGACACACCTAGATATGATCTTATTATAGTAATGGAAGACCTCAATGCGAAAGTTGGTACACACAACACATATAATGAAAGAGTAATGGGGAAATGCGGCAGCGGAACAGCAAACGAAAATGGGGATAAATTAATAAGTTTCTGTAGTATTAACAACCTGGTCATTGGAGGAACACTTTTCCCACATAAAGAAATTCACAAATTAACATGGGAATCACCAAATGGTCGAGACAGAAACCAGATAGACCACATCATGGTTAACGGTAGATGGTGACATGCATTACAAGATATGAAGGTAAGAAGAGGTGCAGATGTGGGAAGTGATCACCATTTAGTAGTAGCAAAACTGAAAGTGAAACTAAGAAGGGCTGGACCAACTGTAACTACACAGAAAAGGTTTGACATCAGCAAATTGAAGGATCCCCTTACCAGAAAAGCTTTTGCGGCTGACATAAAGAAACGATATCAATTTGCCCAAAGTCAGGACAAGACATTGACTGATGATATAGACCAGAAATTCAACACCATTTCAACAATATATAAGGAAAGCAGCAAATCATGCTTAGGATTCCAGGAAAGGAAGAAGCAAGACTGGATAACACCAGAAACATTAAACACCATAAAACTGAGAAAGGAAATGAAAAGAAAGAAAACAGAAGTGAAGTCCCCCAGGTTAAAGCAACTATATAGCGAACAGTACTGTCAGCTGGACAAGGAAGTTAAACGCCAAACCCGAGCCAGCAAAAGGAATTTTCTAGACGATCTTGCAAGACAGGCAGAAGAGGCAGCACTGAGAAATGAACAAAGCACAGTATACAAAATAACTAAATTCTCATCGGGAAACGAGGTGCAAACAATATTACATTAGTAAGAGATAAGCAAGGAAATCTCATCACGACAGCAGAGGGACGAGAAACAAGATGGGCAGAGCACTTCAGAGAAACTCTGAACAAGGAACCACCAGAGATACAATTGAATGTTCCTGAGGCTGAAAACGATCTAGATATAAATATAGACACTCCACGAAAAAGAAGAAATCATCACAGCAATCAAAGGGTTAAAGAACGGAAAAGCTCCTGGCCAAGATAACTTAAATGCAGAGCTATTTTAGACAGACCCTGAGCTAGCAGCAGAACTATTAGAACCACTATTTGCACAAGTCTGGAAAACGGGAACAACACCATCAGAGTGGAACAAAGGAATAATTGTCAAATTGCCCAAGAAGGGAGATCTTGCAGACTGCAATAATTGGAGAGGAATCACTCTTCTCTCAGTTCCCAGCAAAATACTAGGCAGTATAATTATACAGATAATTTCAAAAGCAGTAGACCACAAACTGAGGAAAGAACAAGCAGGATTTAGAAAGGACAGAAGATGTGTAGATCATATATTCACTCTCACGAACATTATAGAGCAATGCTCAGAATGGCAAAGACAGCTGTACATTAATTTCGTTGATTTTTGACAGCATACATAGGGACAGTTTATGGAAAATACTGAGGGCTTATGGAATTCCAAGCTGCATAGTGTCAATCATAAAAAGCCTCTATGTCAACTTTACGTGTAGTGTTGGGCAGAGCAACCTAACCTTTGAGGTGAAGACAGGAGTCAGTTTAAGAATTCTGGAATGTACAAATAGCGAGGAGTTGAGGTATCAGGTGTAGATTAAAATATTACAGCATGGAAGAAATGGGAGAAAGGAGGACAACTCTGACAGTTGATGTTTTAGGTTGTCAACTAGCTTCCTAAATCCTGGCTAACTTTTCCCATATCAGTAAGGAATCAGCAATTGGTACAGACAGATACCTTCATACCCACCATCATAGCTGGCAGACGCTGGAGCTGGGTTGGCCATGTCCTCAGAAGAGACCCCAATGCCATCACAAGAACAGCTATGCTTTGGACCCCTGAAGGAAAACGAAAGAGAGGCCGACCAAAAACAACTTGCCGGAGGACTGTGGAGGCTGAGATGCAAAGAATGAACCAGAGTTGGGGCACTGTACGAAGGATGGCCGCCGACGGAGCATAGTGGAATCAATTTGGTGTTGGCCTACAAGACGCCACTAGGCGTGATGGCCACTGACTGCTTTGACGGTCGGCGGCTAAGGATCAAAGAAGAAGAAGAAGGCAGTTACACTCATCGATAGTTGTTATTGTTGCGGGACTTTATACGATTCACTTCTTTTATTGTTGTTGCGGCCCCGTCTTCTATTTCAGTGGTCGTTGTGGAAAGCCACCGTTCTCATTGATTCAATAAGCTTCTTAGTTCTGGTCATTTGATTCATTAATTCTTGATCGTGCTATTGTTGGAATAGTTACGCGAATGTGAGTTAATACTTTCTGTCTGTCACAAGGTTTGAACTCAGTATCATAATTGTTGAATTTGTAACTTCAATGAACGTGATAAGTCTCTTCTCGAGTCCACACAATTTTTAATATACATTTCAAACAGTAGACAGTCCATGGAGGTTGATTATGAAAACATTATATATTAGAATTGAATCATACATCATAAATGCTATCCATGCATTATAGTCCTGGTCCAATAATATGCAACACTATAGTCAGAACGTCGTAACTATATGTACGCGCGGTTGGGACATCCAACGGCCGACAATGAGATTAGACGTCTGGCGATATAAAACGAATGTGGACCATAATTTCATCCTTCCTTGACTTTAGTTAAAATTACTAACCTCGATACATTCCTCTCTTCATAAGAATATCGGACTGACCCATGTCCGTACTGCAATAACATATGTGCGGCAATATCATGCCTACCACTGGAAGGATTATAGGACACGTCTTATCCGTTTGACGGTCATCTAAGAAAAGGGTGTGGTAACCTAGTCACGGTGCGTGACATACCAACGCATACACGTCATAATCAATCGTGTGTATCGCGTACACTAACTAACAATTATTTACATTATATTAAACGTAGTCACCTATTAATCTTATGCTGTTAACCTCTAGCAGACCATGCCAATAAAATACCTTAACAATTCCCTGTCCACTGGGGGAAAAAAAAAAAATCTATTAGATAGATTTTTTTTAACAAAAACCCATCTGAAAAAATACCAATATGTTAACAATATCAAAAAAAAAAATTTAACGAGATTGCGGCATATGGCCTACGACGTTCTGTCTAGAACCAATGTCGTGGTCATGTCGACTAACCAATAGTCATGTAATATATTCATTATTTATATCATAAATAAATATAAATGGTAATAAGAACTAAAAGAGAATGGTAATGTCGATCTCTAATTAAATAATTAATTAACTTAAAATATGTCGTGATAAAATGTCATGTCAGACTAATTTAAAGTGTTAAAATTAAACTAAATAACGATACTAGGTATGGAATAAGAATAAGTTGTTGAAAATCTAATGTAAGAAAAATGAGAGGATCTGTTAAAGAAAGACATAATAACGAATAAAGAATAAATTAGAGAAAGAAAAAAAAATGATGTATAAATTTAACTAAGTTATGTGTGTTGAACATCAAGTAAGTGTAGTATTAAGTTATTAATACCTTTCTAACTAATTTAAACAATAGTATGCAATATAATCATGTAATTCTAAGAATATAATCAAAGAATTATGTGAGTTTTCTTTTCTTTCTTTCATTTTTTTAAGTTTCATTCATTTTTTTAAAATTCAACTCACTTGTCATTTTAATGTGGATTAGTTTTAAAGAATAAATTAAAGTAATTAACATTGGATATGAAGATCCATTCGTAGTCTTGATCCTTGAATTTCCATTAGACAAAATGTTCAAGTATTCTGAATCACGTTATATAACGAATTAGTTCGACTGGAATGTCATTTATTTTCTCCGAAGTGTTTTGAAACAATGTTGTGACAAATGTAAACCAGGAAAGTCCCGGTGTAAAGACGAATATAGTGTCAATTGATTGCAGTCACTTTGCGTATAATTTGCCTATAGAAAGCAGCTGAGTAAATGGTTCATTCATGTGTCAAAAAGCAACGATGGTGCTATGTTCTTTGATTAAGTTTCTCTGTACATAGTATTGTCTTTGCGACAAACAACGTAAATTAGGAATCGACATCATTAGGATTTCGAGATAATGTATCTGCCAAGATGTTGTCGGATCCTGTGATGTACTCGATTGAAAACTCGAAGGGTTGGAGGAGTATAGCAAATCTGGTCAATTTTGGACTCTTGTGATTTGCTCGTTGTAGTGATGCTACGGCCCTTTGATCGGTTTGTACTACAAAAGGGGCTCCCAGTAGGAATTTTTCTAGTTTGGTTATCGCCCACACGACGGCTAAGAGTTCGCGATCAACCGTAGAGTACTTCACTTCTGGTGGTTTCAGTTTTCGTGACACGTACAAGTTTGGATGGAGGATGTCGTCATGGTATTGGAGCAAACATGCGCCAATTCCGTAGTTACTCGCATCTGTACGAAGAATGAACTTTTTAGAAGCATCAATTAATCTCAAAATAGGTGGATTTGAAAATATAGAAATTATTTGCCGAAAAATTCTGTCACATTCGTCAGTCCATGTCACTTTCACTGGCATGTTCTTCTTTAGTAATGAGGACAATACAGCAGTGATGGATGACAAGTTAGGTACGAATCTACTGTAATATTGGACTAGACCTAACAAGCTTCTCACTTGTTTCTTCGTTTGAGGAACGGAAATGTTTAAAATTTTTGAAACTGTACTGGGTAATGTTCGGATATATCCAGCTCCAATAATGTGACCCAAAAAAGTGATCTCATGAAATGCTACCTGTAATTTTGTAGGTTTAGCAGTTAACTTGTACCTTCTCAAGGTATCAAAAACGTATCCAAGACCCAAAAAATGTTCCTCAAAAGATGAACTAAACAAGCATATGTCATCTATATATGTAATAATGTCTGGTCTACCTGAAAAAATGTGTCGCATCATGCGAACAAAGGTAGCTGGAGCGTTAACCAGCCCAAAAGGCATCACGTTCCACTGGTATAGACCTAGCGGAGTTGAAAACGCTGTGTAGTATTTTGCTTTTTCGGTTAGTGGTATCTGCCAATAACCTTTAGTTAAGTCTATCTTAGTAAATATAGTTGCTGTCGATAGACGTGGCAGTAAGTCATCGAGAAGTGGATGTGGTTCGCTATCAACTATCGTTTGTGCATTTAATTTTCTATAGTCGACGCATAGTCTAATGTTATTGTCCTTCTTTCGGACAATAACTAATGGAGAAGAAAATGGGGAATTACTAGTTTCGATAATTCCTAAAGATAACATCTGTTCAAGTTCCTTAGTAGTTTTAGTAAGAAAGTGTATAGGAACAGAATAAGGATGTACCCGAATTGGAGTATCCTCGTTAAGAGTGATGTCATGATTAATGACTGATGTGCGACCTGGAACATCGGTCAACACATCTGGATAAGATTGTAGCAGATCAGCAATCTTTTGATGCTGTTGCGGTGTAACCGACGAAGAGATGGTTACGTCCCGCCAAGATTCGCTAGATTGTACTACAGGTACAGGTAAAGCTAACTGTACCTCAGGAAAAGAAGATTCTTCTTCCTGGATAACGGATAAATTAGAATAGTGACATGTAGGTCTGAAAGTGTCATCTAATTCATGAAAAATAGCTTGTAGATGTTCAGGTCGAGTATGAAATTGCTTGAGCATATTTATGTGAAATATTTTGTGATGTCCCTTAATGTCCAGGACATAATCAACATCAGAAATCTTATTGATAACCTGGTAAGGACCATTCCACGAGATTAGTAGTCTATTATTGTTATGTGGCAATAACACATAAGCTTGATCTCCTGGAAATAATTGACGTAATCGTCTATTACTGTTTTGGAAAGTTCTAGCTTTCTCTTTCGCAGCCTCAGATGAAGCTGTTGCCATTTGACAGGCATCAATAATGTTATTCCGGAGATTAATTACATATTCATAGGATGACTGAGTGTCCTGAGTCATCTCAGAATCGATTAATAAATCTTTTATCAGTCCCATAGGACCTCTTGGAGGAGCGCCAAAGACTAAATGAAACGGAGAGAAGCCAGTTTGTTCATTTGGCACCTCTCGATAAGCGAATAACACCGCTGGTAGCACTCTGTCCCAGTCCTGTGGATGGTTAACTGTAACTTTATGTTGCATTTGTTTGAGTGTACGGTTAAGTCTTTCTACAGCACCATTACTCATTGGGTGATAAATGCTGCTGAGGTTTCTATCTATTTGCCAAGTCTTCATTACCTCCGTCATAGTCTCAGATATAAATTGAGAACCATGATCTGACAAAAGTTTTCTTCTAGGAAAACCTACTCTAGAAAAGATCAAGTGTAGTGCATCAGCTACATCTGTTGTGGTGGTTGTTTTTAATGGGATGGCTTCTGGCCATCGTGTGCATAAATCGATGCAAGTGAGAATAAACCTATGTCCTCTGGCTGATGGTAAAAGTGGGCCAATGATATCAATGGCCATTTTGTCGAAAGGTCTCACCGATATATCACAAGCCTGAATAGGCGCCGTGTGAAAGGCTCCCCGTGCTTTCACTTCTTGGCATATCGTACAGGAGCGTACGTACTGTGAAATATCTCGTGATACTCCCGGCCAAAAAAAAGAAGATAATACTCGTGAACGTGTACGAGTATAACCCATGTGACCTGCACACTTAGAATCATGTGCATGTTGAAGTATGTACCGCCTAAAAGCAAAAGGTACCATGACTTGTTGTCTTATCTGAGTTTTATCCATAAAACATCTTAATAAAATGTCATTTTTAATACTAAACCACTGACTATAATTTATGTTCCTAGAAAGATTGTCATCTTTGTTGACCAGCGTAAAAAATTTTGTTAGTGACCTGTCTTCCCTCTGTTTTGCAGCAAATGATACTCGGTCAATAGCAGAATGAATCTCGATATTTTCATGATCATTTGTTTCCTTGTTTTCCGTGTCTATAGTCTCTAATTGTTTTGTATGTGCTCTGGTTATTGCTGCATTTCCGATGTATAGATTATTTTTTTCCCATTGAATAATCTCATCTGGTGTGCAATCTTTACTCCCGTGTATGCATCCCACCATAAGGTCGGCAATTGGGTTTCTTAACATGCATGCTTTAACATTGCCTGTGAAGAAAGGTGTCTCAATGTAAATAATAGCTGTTGGATAATATTCTATGGTTCCCCCAAAAGTCATGCACCTGACATGTTCTCCAGTTGCACAATTTGGATGAACAAGTGTCTGACGGATTCCGATCGTGGTCGATCCCGAATCTCGTAAGACTGAGACGATGGATCCATTAACTTTTCCTCTGTTGAAGATCAGTGATCCTGTTCCGTCATTGACTGCTAGACTGACTTCTGGTAGAATATGACCGCAGTTCAGAACTGTCTCTTTTGCTTTCTGAAATATAAGATTACATGTTGGGCAACTATTTGCCACGTTATAATTCATTGCAAAACAAGTAGACGATGACTGTATTTTGTTATCAGTAGTTGAACTCTGAACCCTAGGGGTTGTAGCAGTAGTAACAGCTGCCCCTGTATTATGGTTATAAGTTGTCGATCTACGAGAATGAGAACGATGACGAGAATAATTAGATGAATTATCCCGTTGTCCTCTATTGTAACCGTTATCTCGATGTCTCGAGTTATAATTATCGCTATTGTTCCACTTGTAATCATTATTATAGTTATATGATCGATTATAACTTGAGTTACGTGGATTACTGTTATTTCTTGACTGAGGTGAATAGTTTCTGGTTTGTTGTCGTCCTCTATTAAAGTTATTGTTAAAGTTATTCTGTCCCTTATGAAAATTAATGTCATAGTTTCCTTTGAACCTACCCCTGTCTACACTGTGTGTTCTAGGTTTGTTATGATTATGATATGCCATATTGGAGGCTACAGGAAGTGGTTCTCTTATCAATGTGCCAGAAATATTAGCATTCGGATGAGCTGTGCAGTAATTTAAAGAAATTTTTTCTAACTCATCAATAGATTCTGGTTTTCTTTCTTGCAGATAAGCAAAGAATGGTGGGCTGACAGACGATAATACTTTATCCCTCAATAACAAATCGACTAACTTGTCGTAGGATTTGTTGACACCTGCCAGTTCAACCCATCTGTTAAAAGTATTGCGTATGTTAGCAATAAAACCTGTGAAATCTCTATTGTTATCTGGCAACAAACTTTTAAAACGCAATCTACATGCCTCTTCGTTCAAGTGGAAACGACGTAGTAACAACGTCTTAATGGCCTCATAGTCTGTTGATAGTGTTGGATCTATATTTTGTGCTGCACTTGCAGGTTCGCCATCTAGAAATTCCTTAAGTTTCAGTGCCCATGCCGCTTTGTCAAGGTTATTCACCTTACATATGTCCTCAAAGCGCGCGAGCCACGATGAAAGGTCATCTACGTGTAACTTGAATGGAGGCAGCTTAAAGTAATAATTACCTTTAAGTCGTGTGGATGAAGATCCAGATTGAGCAGTATCATTTTGGGTTGCTGCAGCGCCCTGTGAATTAAGTTTTGCTGTTTCTAATTTAAGTCGTTGCAATTCCATTTCTTGCTGCAGTATGATTTCTTGTCGTTTCAATTTATTCTCTTCTTCAATCCGTAGGATTTCATCTCTTGCTATCTTTCTTTCTTCTTCTTGTCTTAATTCTGCCTTCTTTTCCGCCTGTTTTCTTTCAAGTTCTTCCATCTCTGCTTTTAGCAATGGCTTTCTTTTCCGCCTGTTTTCTTTCAAGTTCTTCCATCTCTGCTTTAGCAATGGCTTTCTTTTCCTCCTCTTCTGCCTTATATTTTGCAAATTCAGCCAATGCATAAGCCTCGAGAAGTTCTCCTTTTTTCCCAAAATCTTTACCATTTTTAATAAAATAGTCTAAGTTAAGCATCTTGACGTTAATATTGTACGTAATGGTTATGTAATAATCACCAATAAATTTTAAGTAATTATTATACTTATTCAATTTATGAATAGTCGATATAAACAATCATAATATTATTGAACTTAATCTGGGAATGTTCAATTTAATTAATTGTAATATTATCTAACTATTATTTGTAGATTCCATACATAGACATACTATGTTGGGAAATATTACATATATACTCGTTAATATATCATAACTATTTATGATATATTTATCTATTTCGGGTGCTGAATTACTATCATGCACCTAATAATAAATAGTATTATTCCTCAAGTATTATATCATTCAGTCAGTGATATGTGCTAAGTAAATCATTTAGTAATGGAAAAAAATGTACCAAATAATATACACTATGTCCTTTATATGCAGGACAGACTAAAAAGTCAAATTATTTTATAAATATATATTATTATTATATTATGCCTTAATCATGAGCTATAAAGTGCATCGCCCATTTCTTGGACTACCACTGCAAATTGGTGCAAAGTCCCTAATTCTCCTTAAAAGTCATTAAATTTTAATTATATTCATATACACTCTTATTAAGCAAGAAATTATATTATTAGTGTTAAATCATGAACAGATGAAATGAGGACATACGATACGATGGGTAAACCAAGGATAAACAAACCATATTATCACGAAACAAGACGTTTCTACAATAAAAATTGATATTATGAAACCAAATCTGCAAACCGGAAATATAGAGTAGGGTGAAGGTTAACTGAATATAGAGTTAAATCTGCGTACACAAAAATTAATGACGCAAACATGGACTCATTGACGGTTATACAAAAAAAAAATGAACTGAATAATAGCAAGATCAGAAAGAACAAGATAGATTACTAACATTGTTACCAAACTAAATAGAATTTAAACTGAATACGATAAAATACACCGATTATTTCACCAAACTAGACATCTAACATATACTGTGAATTAAATGCAGTCCCGAACGAAACAAGCCCCGGAAATGTCATCGACGCGTTCTCCGCGAAATGCGATTTAATTCACTACCCTAAAGACCGTTCAGAATGAATATCGGCAATCCGTAGAGCCATAATTTATTCATTCTGAATCTCCACTCCAACCTCCCACAAATTAGGCACAGCACAAACAATGAAAACAAATATAACGTGCATATAAAATATATAGAACGGACATGCCTGCAAAATGTGAATTAGACTCAGTGATGTTTCTTATGAATGACAACAGTCACGAACTGAGACTTATCTTTTAACCCGTCGTCCGATGCGATCTTCACCAACGGCCTAGACTAGAGGATAGGACTGTTTGCTCCTTGTTGGTAAATAATGTCTTTTCAATCCTATGATCTACTGAGAAGTTGTATTCTTGAATGAAACATTAGGTGAGCTGGCATCGTCCTTCGATCGTTGGCTTGTACACGGAATATTGTGACGTCACTGATTTTTGCATAGTTACACAAGCCACGTCATGTTCGGAATCATGTGACTTGAACGTTTTCTTGTAATCGTAAACAGTCCGTGAAAGTATGTAAACAAGAAAAAATTTCTTTCTTCCTTCGTTCCCCAGCAATGGCAACCACTTTGTTGCGGGACTTTATACGATTCACTTCTTTTATTGTTGTTGCGGCCCCGTCTTCTATTTCAGTGGTCGTTGTGGAAAGCCACCGTTCTCATTGATTCAATAAGCTTCTTAGTTCTGGTCATTTGATTCATTAATTCTTGATCGTGCTATTGTTGGAATAGTTACGCGAATGTGAGTTAATACTTTCTGTCTGTCACAAGGTTTGAACTCAGTATCATAATTGTTGAATTTGTAACTTCAATGAACGTGATAAGTCTCTTCTCGAGTCCACACAAATTTTTTAATATACATTTCAAACAGTAGACAGTCCATGGAGGTTGATTATGAAAACATTATATATTAGAATTGAATCATACATCATAAATGCTATCCATGCATTATAGTCCTGGTCCAATAATATGCAACACTATAGTCAGAACGTCGTAACTATATGTACGCGCGGTTGGGACATCCAACGGCCGACAATGAGATTAGACGTCTGGCGATATAAAACGAATGTGGACCATAATTTCATCCTTCCTTGACTTTAGTTAAAATTACTAACCTCGATACATTCCTCTCTTCATAAGAATATCGGACTGACCCATGTCCGTACTGCAATAACATATGTGCGGCAATATCATGCCTACCACTGGAAGGATTATAGGACACGTCTTATCCGTTTGACGGTCATCTAAGAAAAGGGTGTGGTAACCTAGTCACGGTGCGTGACATACCAACGCATACACGTCATAATCAATCGTGTGTATCGCGTACACTAACTAACAATTATTTACATTATATTAAACGTAGTCACCTATTAATCTTATGCTGTTAACCTCTAGCAGACCATGCCAATAAAATACCTTAACAGTTATGTTTACCTTGTTGAATAGGTGGTATTTCAATCTGTCGTGGCTCGTGGGGAGTCTGAAGATTACCACTTATTCTCTTCTGCTGAGCGGTTAGTATGCATCATTTTATGTGTGACTTGGATGCACTGCATCCTTTTTATTTATGTATCTGGTTCTGACAAAACTATTTGCCTCTTCGAAAGTTATCCTTGCATCAGGCTGAGGTGGCTTTCCACTCTCCTTGGCCAATCTGTCAGCCTCTTGATTGCTGGTCATGTTACAAAAGAGAGAGAACCCAATTATGTGACTTATCCCCTATCCTAAGATATTTGTTGAATATCCAGCTTTGGGGCGCACACTTTTTCGTGGCTTTTAGTGTCCACCGGGTTCTCTCTTTGTTGAAGAGTTTTCCACTTTTCCCTTATCTCGATGGCAAGTGATTGAATTTATGATCATTCTCCTTTCATGTCATTGCATTTGTTCATTTCACTTACCACTTATTGTTTCATATTTAGTACATAGTTGATCTATGTCTCTTTACTTTTCAACTTTTGTTTAAATTTGGTGTTTTATTCTCCTTCCACATTTCCATCCAACTATTATTATTTTCTTTATAGTAATTTAACATATATTCATGATAGTTATCTGTTGTTTAGCTTGATGGAACTTGACTGACCTCACTGTTTTTATTAATAAAAAAAAACCAGATAAAATTGAGGAACAGACACTGATATGAAATACGAAATACAAAAGTTGGGAGGAGCTTTCGGTATATTAGGAAGTATAAGCAAATGAATCGTGATAAGGTCCGACACAAATATAAGAATCTTTTACTTAAATGTCAAAGCAGTCATAGGGAATGGCTCGTAAAAATTTGAGCAGCTAAGATGTTCGGAACAGTAGACAAGACATACGTTGAGGAAACCAGCTGGGCACAGTACATGACAATTCGTGTTCTGGAAGCATTCTTGGTAAGAGAAAAAGAGGAAGATAGAAAATGCTTGCAGATGGAAACTGGTGACAGGCAGGAGAGGGATTAAACAAAAGAAGTGGAAAAGATTCGAATGGATGACACAAGAAAGGAAGTATTGGCGATAAGGTGATTAAGACCGTACGCATCTCAGGGTCCGGAATGGATGACGCATGAAAGGGAGTATACGTGATACAGATGTTTCAGACCTTACACTTCACATGGTGCTGAATGATAATGAATGACTGAAGAACGTTTTGTCTAAATCCATCGACGTAATAATGTTCTTTACATCAAGACGTCTTTCTTTCAGGTAGTCAACTTACTTCTTCTGATGACATATATCCAATTCGTTAATCTAATCAAATACGTTTACATATTTATATGAACGAGAATGCGCATACATCGAAGAACTTTACTGATACAATTCTTCTGTAGAAGTGTTTCTTGAACATCGTCACGCCAGATCACACCTATTGGCTCACCTCTTTCTTACTGCTTACTATTTCCTTAACAACATTATTGTTTCTGTATTTGCCGTCGTAAGATATGAATCAACCAAGAACAACAAACATTATTTATAATAATTTAATTAAAGCATATAATTAAACACGAAACACATGACCTGGCTCATAAAGACAGGGGTGTGAGAAATAAATTTGATGAACAAACTTCAACCTATATTTCACTGACGAGACTACATAGATCTGCAGCCACATCATCATCATCATCATCATCATGTGTGTCCACTTTCTTTCCTAATGGCGGATTAAACCAAAACCACATCTAAACGCCTGGGAGAAAGATTCCACAAAAGCAGCAGGTTTTGGCCGAGTGGCTAGAGCCATGCAGTACCTCTTACGACAGGCAGAGGAGCAATGTAGGCCTATTTAATACAAATAAGGGAGGGAAACCTGAGGCCTGTAAACAGTAAATTAATATGAAACAAATATAAAGGTATGTTATCAGGCACTCGCAGGAAATAAAGAAGTAGAACACCAGACAACAGAAAAACAACAGACATGAGTGGCTTACCCAGGATTTGAACACTGGACCTTCCGTGCGACAAACCCGCCTAGCCATGCAAGCGAATCACACTATCCGCTCTGCCATCTACGCATCATCAAAAAATGATGTTTCAATGGCAGGTCAATAGTGCGAACCACAATACACGACACCAGAAGTCCTCCATGGGCAGTTCAGCCTATTAATGACGCAATCACTTCTGTTGTATTTCTATCAAGCAGTATAGGCCGAATCCAACAAGACGCTTAGGACCTTAATACTGTGTCCAGTAAATGATAGTAGACTGGAACAGTGAGAACAGGATAGTGGGTAGGTTTGGTATTGTACAAACATTTATTACAAATAAGGGAGGGAAACCTGAGGCCTGTAAACAGTAAATTAATATGAAACAAATATAAAGGTATGTTATCAGGCACTCGCAGGAAATAAAGAAGTAGAACACCAGACAACAGAAAAACAACAGACATGGGTGGCTTACCCAGGATTTGAACACTGGACCTTCCGTGCGACAACCCCGCCTAGCCATGCAAGCGAATCACACTATCCGCTCTGCCATCTACGCATCATCAAAAAATGATGTTTCAATGGCAGGTCAATAGTGCGAACCACAATACACGACACCAGAAGTCCTCCATGGGCAGTTCAGCCTATTAATGACGCAATCACTTCTGTTGTATTTCTATCAAGCAGTATAGGCCGAATCCAACAAGACCCTTAGGACCTTAATACTGTGTCCAGTAAATGATAGTAGACTAGAACAGTGAGAACAGGATAGTGGGTAGGTTTGGTATTGTACAAACATTTATTACAAATAAGGGAGGGAAACCTGAGGCCTGTAAACAGTAAATTAATATGAAACAAATATAAAGGTATGTTATCAGGCACTCGCAGGAAATAAAGAAGTAGAACACCAGACAACAGAAAAACAACAGACATGAGTGGCTTACCAGGATTTGAACACTGGACCTTCCGTGCGACAACCCCGCCTAGCCATGCAAGCGAATCACACTATCCGCTCTGCCATCTACGCATCATCAAAAAATGATGTTTCAATGGCTCCCTTATTTGTAATAAATGTTTGTACAATACCAAACCTACCCACTATCCTGTTCTCACTGTTCTAGTCTACTATCATTTACTGGACACAGTATTAAGGTCCTAAGGGTCTTGTTGGATTCGGCCTATACTGCTTGATAGAAATACAACAGAAGTGATTGCGTCATTAATAGGCTGAACTGCCCATGGAGGACTTCTGGTGTCGTGTATTGTGGTTCGCACTATTGACCTGCCATTGAAACATCATTTTTTGATGATGCGTAGATGGCAGAGCGGATAGTGTGATTCGCTTGCATGGCTAGGCGGGGTTGTCGCACGGAAGGTCCAGTGTTCAAATCCTGGGTAAGCCACTCATGTCTGTTGTTTTTCTGTTAATGTTTGTACAATACTGTTATATGCTGATTTCTTTGTAGTTGATTGAGTGCGTGCGTGTAGGAACAATCACTCACAACACAGGTACGCACGTAGAAGTCATAGAAGGGTGTAACGGCTGGTGATAGTTAACGAATGTTTAATACACCACAACACGCCACGTTAACAGAATACACAGTTATAGTCAACTACAAGTTATAGCAATACAATAATAAAGTACTTCTCACATCTCAGAATCATGCAGATACTACAATATCCATGACCTCTTTAAAGATACTCCTCAACTCAGCGCTATCCACCTGTACTCACATTAGCGCTATAATATTCTAAATATGGCCTCCTCACAGATAGCAAACGGACATCATCGCCGTGCTACTGCATCACTATGGTATCCTCCAGATACTCCTCCTGCGTTATAAAATATAATAATGGATCCGTAAATATGGCCTCCTCACAGATAGCAAACGGCTCGCATCATCGCCGTGCTAGCATAAATATGGCCTCCTCACAGATAGCAAATGGCTCGCATCATCGCCGTGCTAGCATAAATATGGCCTCCTCACAGATAGCAAACGGACCACATCATCGCCGTGCTACTGCATAAATATGGTATCCTCCAGATACTCTTCCTGCGCTATAATATATAATAATGGATCCGTAAATATGGCCTCCTCACAGATAGCAAACGGCTCACATCATCGCCGTGCTACTGCATACATATGGTATCCTCCAGATACTCCTCCTGCGCTATAATATATAATAATGGATCCGTAAATATGGCCTCCTCACAGATAGCAAACGGCTCGCATCATCGCCGTGCTACTGCATAAATAGCATCCTCAAGATACTCTCCTCACATAAACGCTATCATAATCTAATGAGTCCTACCAGCAATTTCTCACACGACTCCATCCCCGGCAGTCTGCAATAATCTCGCCTTTACTCATTTTTAGCGCTATTATATGACATGTGTAAGTTAATGGATCCTTATCAAAATATTCACAATACTGCTCACCCAGCAGTTTGCAATAATATCACTTATCAACATGTCTTCACATAACACAATTATCCTCTATCAGGAAATAATGGCCTTACACAAATCATGACCTCTTATATTCAGCACTATACAGGCTTACCATCAAGAACACACACTATCGGGCGACCTCTCCAGATCGATGCCCAAAACTCACTGCCCACGGGAATACACATCCTCCCCCTAAAACAGCTACGAGACCCGGCTGTTAAAAAACACCGTTCAGTCTCACTACTTGCACGGGCTAGCCACAAATAGCTAAACACCCATATCTCAAAACAGTTCGGAGTGAACAAACCTCCACAATTGAACTGACTAGCGTTCACACACTGTGTAACCTTACTTCTACTATTACAATTTAACATAACATTAAAGACAATCACGTCTTCAAGCAATGACAACCCATAATCTAATCTGCTCACCTAATATTTTCCAGATCACGTCCCCTTCCATTAAAATTACTGGCAACAGTTTGCCACACCGTCCGGGAAAAAATGATTTATCATTTTTTAGAAAATTTAAAATTCAAAAATTTAAAGGTTAATGAAATTATTTGAAATACGTACAAAAATAAACTCCCCAAAAATTTAACGGTCAATGAAGTTATATCAAATATCTCTTTAATTAATTCCCAAAAATTTTTAAAAATTAA
This sequence comes from Oreohelix idahoensis, assembly GCA_024509875.1. NCBI lineage: Eukaryota > Metazoa > Mollusca > Gastropoda > Stylommatophora > Oreohelicidae > Oreohelix > Oreohelix idahoensis. The sequence continues at coordinate 42,222 of JAMPIV010001947.1, forward strand.
TGAAGTTCTATCAATTACCTACAAAAATATACCTATGACAAGAGAACATAGCACATCTACAAAAATATCATCAATAAATGTAAGATAACGACTAAATCATCCAACATAATCATTCAAGCATACCAAAAAATTAATCTAATACAAACGCAAACTAAGTATACATAGTACAAACTAAACAGAAAATAAACTATCGTAAGCGAAAAGACAAAATATGAAATGGGAATATGATAAGAATCAAATAGAATCATAATTACACAATGAAGACAACAATTCCATACATGTAACACAAATAGAACTATAAGAACCAATTACATTATCTAAAGTCATATAATTAATTTAACCATACAAAGAATGAAAGTATAAATAGCGTAACACGAAAAAAGTATACTAGAAGTATGAATTACATCAAAGATGAAACACGGAAGCATAAACAAAATATCAGACAATATTGAAAAGACAACAGAAAAGATGTAAAGAAATGACGAATAGTCAACAAAGAGAGATGACAGTAAAGATGCAAATGTAAAGAAAGTTGGTAACAACACCTAACAATAACTATCTAAATGTAACAACGTATTGTAAAATACAAAAATGCTAAAGTATATTTATATACTAACACAAAAAAGAAAGCTTAAGACAAGCACAGCATAATAAGTAATTTAACTAAGTTATAAAGTTATACATAACTAAAAATAAATTACATCAAATATCACCTAAACAAAAAAATTATTAACGATAACACAAGTTTCGCATTGACGCATAGTCAAGCGCTAAATACCAAAAAATTCATCCAAACATCACAACATTTTCAAAGAATTAATGTCACTACATAATAGTAACCCTAACATACAATCTAGCGCTGGCGCAGAAAAAAATAAATATCACAATGTCCAAAACACATTTTTCAAAAAAGGTACAATACAAAAAATGTTTCTTAACGTTAGGTTAAATAAAAATAGTATTTTTATTTCTAAGTAATATGTAGCTATAATTAATAACTAACAATTAAATTAGCTGAGTAACATAAAAATAATCTTATCTTTAAACAGACACACATCAAAACGTGTAAGTTTTTTTTTCTCTTCTTTTAAAAAAAAAATACATCAAAGAAAACGTCACATTGGGTAACACACTGTTAACTACAAACGAAGTTATAAATATATATAAGTGTAATATTATTTTATCTTAACTATGTATTATAATCAGATATCTAAATTCTTTAAATGAACATGAGTATCAGCCGTCGCTGTTTATTCTACCCACTTAATTTAATAGGAAATTTAAGTTAATTCTAGCTGACAAAAAATCGAATCGTTTAAATTATCAAATGTCATAATTGAGAAAAAATGGAAACCAAGTTTCAGAATACGTCCTTAACTTCAACGAAAAATCATTAATAATACATACAAGTTATGTTTAAAATTACCTTTCACTAAACAATTAATTCAAATAATCTGTATATAAATATGTTAATTAAACATGGTATCAAACCCATGATGAAAAACAAAACCAAAATTTTAAGTAGTGAATAAAAACACTCAGGACTATCTACAGAAATGACTATTACATTGTCTCAGTAAATAAGTTTGTGCATAGAAATTATTTAATGCATAATTAAAATACAGTCATATAAGTAACAAGCAAAACATTATGGCAATCAAATGTTACAAAGATTACATAATATTCTATTAATCAACATATAAAGTTCTATACTAAGGGATATAATAACATTCATTGTTTGTAAACAGAACAAAAAATAAACAGGACCTTTGGAAAAAAAAAAATTCCTTCGAGGTCTTGCGAACATCTCATCAACACGCAAGGTGACATCATGACACGGTGGGTTAACGTACTGTCTAGGCTCGCTTGAATGGATAAATGGTACATAGTGATCTATATCTCTCGCAGGTAATGTCAAATTAGAATGATGATCCCTCGCAAAGTCGCTCGCTGTGAGACAATACAAATGAAAATATCTATTTTAATCCATGGTAAGGTTATGAGGAAACACGGAAAAGTTCACTACACAATTACCCAAACTCCGTGGTGTAAGGTTGTGGCCCTCCTGCGATGTCAACAACTCTCGTCACATAGCAGACAACATAGACGTCCCAGGGACAACTTGACCTATAATTCACAGTTGTCAGTGCGGTAGGCTGAAAAAAATTTTACTACCTTCACAAGACCGAGATGATCTCTCAAATCTATCAGCATGACAAGCAAAAGCATTTAAGAACCTATTACCGTTCCCATTACTCTGATTGCTAATAATCTTGCTCTTATGTGGAGCACAGTTAACCTGGTTGCGATCTGTATAATTTCTTTTGAGAGCATTGTTATTTGCTCTATTAACACCGTTGTACTGATTTAAATCCCAGTTACAATAGTTATTCTTAATACTTCTTCCCAGATAACAATGTCCATCAGATAGAACTGGCTTTTTAGCAGGAAAATTATTACTAGACTGATGAACTTTCATATAATTACTTCTGCTATAGTTTTCTAAACTTTTAGAATCACAATGTTGAGATCTGTCACATTTTTTCTTGTTTTTAGGCGAAGAAACGTTACCGTAGGATGACCTCCCTTGGTACTTCTCACCTTAGGGGTATGTCTCCTATCCAAATTCTTTTTTTCTTTGCTTGTGGCAATGTGTTTAAAAAAATGAGTCACACTGCCTTGACTGGGTATGACTAGAAGGTTTGACAATCTCTTTATTTTTTTGCACAACATTTGTTTCCTTCATGGAACAAGCAGTAGTATGTTTGTTACTTGTAACCAATTTATCAGATCTGTCAATAAATACGCTGTTGGTTTTTAACACACTGACTTGAGATTTAGCACTGTTTCTTTCCTTATCTACAGGACTGTATATTACTGTAGAATTCTCTTTGTTGGACTGTCGCCAAGAAACAATATTATTGGAAATAGCATTGGTATTGCGTTGGAAGTTATATTTCCCACGAAACGACCTATGTCCATCATTCTTGACCGTAGAATCCGCAAAAAGTGTATAAGGCTGGCTTTTTGCTTTAGTGCTCTGATGATAAGCAACTTTCTGTCTATCACTGTCACCATTGACAGAAGACCACATATTGCTATTCAAGACTACGTCAAGCAGACCATATATTCTTCTTCTTGCTTCTGCAATCTCAATGTCTCTAAGTGCAATCTGTTCACTTAATCTCTTGTTTAAACTATCAGCTTTTAAGACCTTGCAGCTTTCCTCTGCTAACAAATTTTCAATTTTAATCAATTTGTCTTTCTCCATCATTAACTCTTTCACTCTCTCTTTATCAACCCTCTCAATCTCAATATCATGACTATTCGTAAGCCTATCAACCTTCTCTTTCTCAACCATCAACTCTACTAATGTCTCTTTCTTTTGTTGAGTCTCCTGTGTAAGTTTTTCCAACTCAACATTCTTATCTTTCATTTGAGTCTCTAACTCTTCAATTTTGCATAATGCCGAGTCTAATTTTGCTCGAACACAAGCAAGCTCAGAATTTGATTTACATAAATCACCTGTAAGTTTAGTCACTTTTTTATGTAGCTCATTCACTTCAGTAGTACTTTTTAAGCAACTTTCCCTTTTCTCCTGTGTACTCTGTTTTATATCTCCTATTTGCTTCTTCTCTTTTAACTCTTCTTCCTGGTCACTATATATGCCGTCGAGCAATAACGTACGCATACTCTTCAATATGCTATCACGTTTAATACTAATATAATTGTCCAAGAACAGATGAAGGTCCAAAACCAATAACCTTGCCAGATCCTCAGCCATACTCACATGAGGAATTGACTGAAATCTCTCATCAGCAAAATCTCTTAGAGCTCTCGATGCACAGATCAAAAACCTGTCCATAACATGTGACTCAAGCTCTGGGCCTTTTAATCCCTGATAATCTGTCCCCTGTTGAAACAGATACTCTAATACAGGTCTCATATCCTCTGGATCTGTATCACAATCCATTGTGACTTGTTTACTTAGTCAACCATATATGTCTTAATTAAACTTTCATTATACCAAATCAAGTTTAGATCTCAAATATTGTATCATCAATCCCTGTACATCATCACATTCTATAATTAATCGATATAATTATCGACAACAACAACAATAGTTATCAATAGAATAGGATAGTGCAGATTGAGGCTTGTTGACATGGACAGAAGTGGCAACATTTACACACAACAAAAGCACTTAACTGAAAGTAATCCCGTCTCTTTCGCCAACATACTGGATATCACAAAGTTCTGACGTTAAAACACTCCACTGCAGAAAGGTAGAAGGACTAAGCTCTCTTGTCTTCAGATCTCTGCCACTGCACAGTATGTCCTCAACAATGCATCAGACGACAGGAACCGATCACAGCAACTCCGCAAGTTGTCATTTGAGGTATAAGTGCAGACGAACTCTCCAAAATACTGCACCTATAGTTGAATCTGCATATGGAAAGACTGAAACAAGCACTGTAACAATTATGGCATCAATGTCGCTATCAGATAACAGCTGTTTGATATCGAAACCAACTGATAAAGTTAGTTTAGTTGCTACAACACGCCAAGATATGAGGATGGATATGCGCAGTCAGCTGATACCTGTGTACAGTTGAATAAAGCCACGCCCACACAGAGCCAAACATAACACAGTTCAGTGTTCCCACTTGTAATGACTGGTCCAGAATCTGACCTAATTTACCCTCTTGTCACGCGAATGTAATGTGGGTGTTACGACCCGTTGATTTGGGCCACCAAATGTTATATGCTGATTTCTTTGTAGTTGATTGAGTGCGTGCGTGTAGGAACAATCACTCACAACACAGGTACGCACGTAGAAGTCATAGAAGGGTGTAACGGCTGGTGATAGTTAACGAATGTTTAATACACCACAACACGCCACGTTAACACAGAATACACAGTTATAGTCAACTACAAGTTATAGCAATACAATAATAAAGTACTTCTCACATCTCAGAATCATGCAGATACTACAATATCCATGACCTCTTTAAAGATACTCCTCAACTCAGCGCTATCCACCTGTACTCACATTAGCGCTATAATATTCTAAATATGGCCTCCTCACAGATAGCAAACGGACATCATCGCCGTGCTACTGCATCACTATGGTATCCTCCAGATACTCCTCCTGCGCTATAAAATATAATAATGGATCCGTAAATATGGCCTCCTCACAGATAGCAAACGGCTCGCATCATCGCCGTGCTAGCATAAATATGGCCTCCTCACAGATAGCAAACGGACCACATCATCGCCGTGCTACTGCATAAATATGGTATCCTCCAGATACTCTTCCTGCGCTATAATATATAATAATGGATCCGTAAATATGGCCTCCTCACAGATAGCAAACGGCTCACATCATCGCCGTGCTACTGCATACATATGGTATCCTCCAGATACTCCTCCTGCGCTATAATATATAATAATGGATCCGTAAATATGGCCTCCTCACAGATAGCAAACGGCTCGCATCATCGCCGTGCTACTGCATAAATAGCATCCTCAAGATACTCTCCTCACATAAACGCTATCATAATCTAATGAGTCCTACCAGCAATTTCTCACACGACTCCATCCCCGGCAGTCTGCAATAATCTCGCCTTTACTCATTTTTAGCGCTATTATATGACATGTGTAAGTTAATGGATCCTTATCAAAATATTCACAATACTGCTCACCCAGCAGTTTGCAATAATATCACTTATCAACATGTCTTCACATAACACAATTATCCTCTATCAGGAAATAATGGCCTTACACAAATCATGGCCTCTTATATTCAGCACTGTACAGGCTTACCATCAAGAACACACACTATCGGGCGACCTCTCCAGATCGATGCCCAAAACTCACTGCCCACGGGAATACACATCCTCCCCCTAAAACAGCTACGAGACCCGGCTGTTAAAAAAACACCGTTCAGTCTCACTACTTGCACGGGCTAGCCACAAATAGCTAAACACCCGTATCTCAAAACAGTTCGGAGTGAACAAACCTCCACAATTGAACTGACTAGCGTTCACACGCTGTGTAACCTTACTTCTACTATTACAATTTAACATAACATTAAAGACAATCACGTCTTCAAGCAATGACAACCCATAATCTAATCTGCTCACCTAATATTTTCCAGATCACGTCCCCTTCCATTAAAATTACTGGCAACAAATACCAAACCTACCCACTATCCTGTTCTCACTGTTCTAGTCTACTATCATTTACTGGACACAGTATTAAGGTCCTAAGGGTCTTGTTGGATTCGGCCTATACTGCTTGATAGAAATACAACAGAAGTGATTGCGTCATTAATAGGCTGAACTGCCCATGGAGGACTTCTGGTGTCGTGTATTGTGGTTCGCACTATTGACCTGCCATTGAAACATCATTTTTTTGATGATGCGTAGATGGCAGAGCGGATAGTGTGATTCGCTTGCATGGCTAGGCGGGGTTGTCGCACGGAAGGTCCAGTGTTCAAATCCTGGGTAAGCCACTCATGTCTGTTGTTTTTCTGTTGTCTGGTGTTCTACTTCTTTATTTCCTGCGAGTGCCTGATAACATACCTTTATATTTGTTTCATATTAATTTAGGCCTATTTAATTCTCGATCTGTCATTGATTGACGGGTATACTTGCTCGTATTCATACACAAATTCACGAGAAACCACATAAAACCTTTGTTTTTATTTAAGAGATTTATTTAAAACAAAAAATTGTAAAATCATACATGTTAAATATGAAAGCAAACAAGAGCAATTTTAACATTCAAACATATCCTATAAATAAATATAGCATCACTAGCTAGTGCAACAACAAAATATCCAAGCTATACGGCTAACTTCACTGCTCAAGAGTTTGATCATCATTAACTCTGTACATCGCGAAGACAAGTGTTGGCGATCATGTATCTGAATTTCCTACGGTCTCTGGTATCTAGACTAGGATGTGTTTTTAATTTCCTTCTAGGCTATTTTGTTTTTATAAAATTACATACTTTCTTTATCTTCCTCTTTTTATTTCTGCGTTAAATTTTTGAGCTGTTATATTGGTCTGTAAATATTTTCATCGTGTAATACGCAGTACGAACTTTAATGGCCTCCTAATCTGTTACCAAATACAATCACAATCTAAATAATATTCTTGTTTAAAAAGAACACAAAATATAAAGTAAATTCACTTTGATAACTCTAATTGTAACTGACATTTTGGTTGAACGGCGTATACCCTGTACAGAGATTGTGAGCAAGCGGAGACAAATAGAAATCATCTTGTGTTATCCCAGATTCTTTCCGGGAAAAATCGTTTCTGTCTGATTAATCAGTGTTTTGCTTTTGTATTTCAATCGTATAATATAGAAAGAAACGTCACTGACAGCAAGGAAGTGAGAGAAATAAAAGATACTCCGATCCATCCACAAGACGTCATCGCCTGTCTATGAGAGTAACCATTTTACCACACACGATCAGCAATGAACTTCAAAAATAGTGCAACAGCTGGGGTAGTCGCTAACATGACACAATATTTTTTTTTTGGTTGAATCTTCTGAGAGACATGATTACCGACTCCACCAGGTATATCACCTTTGGAAAAGTTAACAACTTCCTGGGATTCAATATAACACATCACAGTGATAGGGTTTCCTATAACTGACTTTTCACCCTCGTTAGAACCTGATGATGGTAATATTTGGACCTACCTGCTTAGCATTAAAAAAAAGTATACACTATAACAGCTGTAGACTACGTGGATCTACTTCTGGAAGCACTACGCTCTCTAAAGATCTACCTTGGTAAATACAGGTCTGTTTTTCAGGTGTCAAGAGTATATATCCAATATAATGTGTAACTTTTCTCTCTGCTTAACGATCTGATTCCTACAATCGCGTCAACACAGCAGTGAAAAATGGAAACGGAATGGTATTTTACCGAATTTTAACATGAGTGAAGAAATAGTCGAATTTTTGTCTTATACAGTTCACAATTAAAGGTAACTTTTGTAGGCTAGCTCAGAGGTTTTCAAACTGTGCGTCGCGGCTCCCAAGGGCGTCGCGGCCCTCGTCTAAGGGCGTCGCGGTGGCTTGGGAAAAGTGTTGGGCTCGATATTATGACAATTGCTTATATATAATATATAATATATAGAGGAGCCGCGGTGATTTATGCACAGGTCAAGGGAGCCGCAGACCAAAAAAGTTTGAAAACCTGTGGGCTAGCTTGTGAGTTTCTGCTGGCAGTGAGAAAAAGATAAATTTAAACCTCAGGGCACGATGCTTTTATATGCCGGTTGGAAAAAGCTGGTCCGAAAATTTTCTAGCTGTAAAATTCTTTCTCTTTTCCGCCTCAGTCACATAGCAATCTAGCAAGTCATTTCCTGCAAGCTAATGGCAGATCGAGATCTATTTTATGCCGATCCTTGTTCTGTTGTCTCAGTGATCGTGTGTTTAATGTAAGCAACCATTTATGTGTTTCAATGAATCACTATACTGCATAAAAAGAATTAAATCACGTGTTAATTAAATTGTTGATAAATAATACAGAGTGCCTCGTGTAATTCCCGGGAGTGTGATGAGACAGTGAAACAATATGACCTCCGTTACATCACGTATGCCGTAAGAGACAACAAGTATGATATTGTTCACGTATGCCGTAAGAGACAACAAGTATGATATTGTTCACGTATGCCGTAAGAGACGACAAGCATGATATTGTTCACGAATGCCTTAAGAGACAACAAGTATGATATTGTTCATGGGTGTCGCAAGCCGAATAATTTGACTTTTCGATTTTTTCAATTATTTTTATTATCGTTATCGTCACCTTTCTTCATATTTGCTGGTTAGAAATGAGTAGATCTGAATAGCCAGCTAGACTGTATTAACATATTATAAGCGTTTCTTGAAGTATAAAAGTGTGTTGTAAAACTTAAAAGTAAATTGAATTTACTGCTTCATAATTAAATAGCACAACAAGTTTACAGAATATGTAGATCCGGTTACACAATTATTTACAGGGAAAACTAGTTTCAAATTATTGACATGCATATTTTGTAGGAATTTGCATTTAGAAACGAGCAATAAAAATATTCTAGAACAATCTAGTATTGTTATTTCTATAAATAAGTTTTATTCAACATGTACAACAGTGTTTAATTGTGAGAAAAAGCACATATACATGCACACAAATAGAGGCGGGGAAAACAAAATAGAGAATTACGAGGGATACATTTTAAAAAGTAGTGACAATTTTAAAACCAGGATATAAAAACTCTGACCCTCTGCATGTTCAGACAGAGCTTCTTCAACTATAATGGGAAAAGTCCTTTCTTAACGTGATAACCAATATTGTTACAATGAAAGACACGCTACATCCTTGAGGTACACCACCCCATCTGCGTAATTCAGTAAACAGTGACAGTAAACGTAGACTCCGTCATTGACGAAAGCCATGAGGGCTAAAGACATAAAGGAAAAAATCCAGAAAGATGATAAAATTAAAACACTCATAAACAGTAAAGAAGATGACAACACAGAAGAGACAGAACAAAACCTCATCCAAACCAGACAGGTACTAGAAGAAATAAAAACAGCACAACAGGCAATAGAGAGAGACCTAAAAAAAAATAGCAGAGATAACAGAAGCTAATGAAGAAATCCTTAAAAAAATAGAGATAGAAAGAGCTATTTTGACAGACGAAAAAAGACAAGAGAATAAAATGATAAAAAAACCAGGACAACAAAGAAAATATGGAAGAAAAAATTAATTAAACAGTGGAACTACACCTACCATACCTCGTAGAAAGAGTTCGGAGTAAAATGGTTACTTGGAATGATGATTTTGTGGAGAACATGAGAGATAGTGAGCAAAACCAAAAAAAATAGATCCCATATCAAAGAACCTAATAAAAACAATAACATAACTAAGCTAACCATACTAAATGGGGACAAAGACTCTAGAGCTATAAAAGTAGTTCAGTGGAACTGTAGGGGTGCCAGGAAGAACCTGATGTCTATTTTGGGCAATATAAGGAATCAAAACCCATATTTGCAATACAGAAAACCCTCCTAAGCCCCCAACACAAACTGAACTATCAAGGATATATAACACTTAGAAATGATAGACCGGAGGAAAGAGGGGGGCTTGGCCTTTTTAATACATGAAGACTACAAAATATTAAATTGGGAACAATTCAACACAGAAAATATTGAAGGAATAAGTGTAACAGTAGACAGTGAGCCAGATAACTTAAAAATAATAAACATTTGTAGCCCCAAGGGTAATATAACCGATAGGGACATTGCCACTATGAACACACAAATAGACCAAAGAACATTATTGGTAGGTGACTTTAATGCACCTCTACACCTCACGGTAGAAGGGGAACGACTAAGTAAGTAAGTAAGTAAGACTTTAATGCACACCATGAGGCATGGGGTAACAACAGTAATGATCCAACAGGAAAAAAACTGTTGGACTACATTGAAAGTGCTGAGCTAATCAAACTAAATGATGGCTCAGTGACAAGGGTTAACCCATGCAACAATGGAGGAGATACAGCAATAGACATAAGTATTATAACACCAGAACTAGCCTCTGCTAAATGGGAAGTACTGAATGACTCCAGCTCAGACCACTTACCCATAAAAATAAACCTAAACGACAAATACAAAACTAGTCCAAGAAGCTCCAAACCTACATTCAACCTAAAAAAAGCAAACTGGGAGTCCTTCCAATTGGAGCTAAGTAAACTAAACATAGAACAAATTGAATCTAACACTATTGATATATTTGCAGAAAAACTAACAAATGAGATTTTAAAAATAGCAATAAAATATATACCAAACAGGAATATGCCTGATCACTTAAAACCAACACAAAAAGGTAAAGATAGGAAAAGAAACAAAGATAAAAATCCAGTACCATGGTGGACAGACAGATGCTCAGAACAACTGAAATTGTGGGAGAAGGCCCTGATAAAGTATAGAAAAACCAAAACTGAAGAGAATTACACAAACTATAAAAAAAAAAAGAAATGAAACAAATAAAATAATATTCAGAGCTAAAGAAAAGAGTTGGAGAACATTTTGTCAAACATTAAACCATAAGTCACAAGTAACTACAGTTTGGAGAAAACTAAAAGCAATTAAAGGAGGAAACAACAAGAAATTTAAAATCCCAACAATTAAAATACCAGAGAGAGCTGAAACAGATAGAGAAAAAGCTAACACACTAGCTAACTACTTCTATCAGGTTAGTTCAATAGACAGTCTAGATAAGGCAGAAATAAATAGACGAAAAACACTGCTAGAAAAATTAACAGAAGAAAATATGGACACCACACAGGATGCTAATTATTTAAATGCAGATATTACAGTAGATGAAATAGAAAGCGCTTTAGCAGGAAAAACCAATACCACCTCTGGGAAAGACATTCTGAGCTATGAAATCCTCAAAAAGGTACCAAATACAACTCTAAGGGTGATTGCATCCCCCTGTAACAAAATCTGGCACACGGGGTAAATACCACGTTCGTGGTAGACAGCAGTCGTCATCCCCATACTAAAGCCAGATAAGGAAACACATGATGTCAGCTCATACAGGCCAATATCGTTAACATCGCATCTGGGTAAAATTCTAGAAACAATAGTCAACAGCAGACTAAAATTTCATCTAGAAAAGCATAATTTGTATAGTCCAACCCAGGCAGGCTTTAGAAGCCAACATAGTACAATAGAGCAACTGTTGAGGCTGGAACATGATGTTAAAACAGGCTTCAAAAGGAATGAAAAGACAGTAGCAATATTCCTCGATGTGGCAAGAGCATGTGATGAGTGTTGGAGGGAAGGTGCACTTTATAAGATCAGGAAATTAGGTATAGTAGGCAGAACTTACAATTATTTAGAAAACTTCCTGCAGGATAGATACTTCACGGTAGAAATAAACAGTGATAGATCTGAGGTGTATGAACAACAGAATGGAATACCACAGGGATCAGTAATATCACCATCTATATTTACGATTATGGTCAACGACCTAGGCGACGAGTTTAAAGACTTAAAAATCAACCTATCTCAGTTTGCAGATGACGGTGCGATATGGAGAACGGGAAGGAATCTCCCATTCCTCTATAAAACAGTACAAAAACAAATAGATAAAGTATCTGACTGGATGCACAAGTTGAGATTTAATCTAAACGTTAAAAAACCATAGGAATGATCTTCAGTAGAGGGCGTATAATTAAAAATAATATAATTGACATAAGCATTAATGAGCAAAAAGTATGCACAGCAAAATCAACTAGATTTCTTGGTATGGTACTAGACCAGCAACTAAACTGGAACAAACACATAGACCTATTAGTGCAAAGCAGTAGGGGACTTATTAACATGCTAAGATATATGAAAGGAAGTGGTTGGGGAGCCTGCAATAAAACAATGTTAACCTTCTATAAATCATTTATTAGGGGCAAACTTGACTATGCCAGTGTTGTCTATGCATCAGCCGCCCCGAGCAATAAGAAAAAACTAGACACAGTCCAAAATCAGGCACTGTCAATAATAGCAGGTGCCTCAAAGGGAACATCGGCAGAGGCATTAGAAGTAGCACTAGGCATTATACCCCTGGAGCTAAGGAGAAAAGAACTGAGATTCAGCTACTGGGCAAGAGTGGCGAAAGATCCAACTCACCCAGCACACAAAACCTTTGATAGGGGTAACAAGTACAAAGGCCACATTCCTTTAAACCATAATAGATACCCATCAGGGTGGAAAACAACGGATGAAGTGGATCAACACCCAAACCTATTTAATATGATAAACAGTAGTGCTCAGTATAAAGCAAAGATCCCACCATGTGAATTAAAAGTGCTAGAAACTGACTCCCACCTATCAAAGATCATAAGCAAAGCTAACGACATAATCTCAGCAAAGCGTAAAGCACTAGAGTACATAGAACGGTATATAAATAATAGCCTAACTATTTATACAGATGGGTCAAAAGATGAAGAAGGACAATTAGGAGCAGGAATAGCAATACCAAAATTAAAAATTTATAAAAGATACAAAGTAACAGATAATACATCCATCTTTACAGCAGTATTAGTGGCAATCCTAAAAGCTTTAGAAATAACTGCAGAAAACCCACCAAATAAAGTAACCATTTTTACAGACTCCCTTTCATCAGTACTAGCTATCAGAAACAGAAATTAATGTAGCAGACCAGATATTATAGAGGAAATACTACAGGTCACTACATATCTGCAAACTATAGGATGAAGTGTTACACTAACATGGATACCATCACATGTAGGGATAGCAGGAAATGAGCTTGCAGACAAAGAAGCCAAAGGGGGAAGAACTAGCTATAACAAAATTGAAGTACGATAAGGTAAGTTTGAAATTAAGAGCTTAATTGCCCAAGCAATAACTAAAGAGTGGATAACAGCATGGGACCAAAGTAAAAAAGCAGAATGCTCATATAAAATCCTGAAAAAATCCAAGCAAAAAATGTCAGATAAAAGATGAACTAAAAATACCAATTAATAAAAAATTGCTGAGGCTCAAGCTTGGAACTGGATATTTCATGATAGAGAAGCTTACATGTGAAGAGTGTCAAGAACCAAACACAATTAGACACTTTCTGGTGGACTGCAAAAAATATGACCAGCAGAAGCAAAATATTAAGACATACTGTAGTAACCACAAGGTATAAATGAGTACAGAAAATCTCATAGGCACTAAGACCCCATCAGAAATACAAAAGTTAATAAAACACTATATTACAAATACAAAAGCTAACATATAAAACATAAATAAACAAGGATGCAAGCCAGTAGTCTACATTGATGAAAGACTCCCCCCAGATAAATACGGATGGACCTAAAACCCTCCAGTGAAACATAAAAACATATCAGTTTAGACATCATACTTGGGTAATAAAACGACATTGAACTATAACTACAACATTTAAAAAAAAAACAAAAAAAACAAACCCTACTAGAGATAATATAGTATAAGTTAAATACTAACAAAAGCATATTACAATAAATGAAACACGTCCTGATATAACCAACAACTCCATGTATATGGTAGACGGTTGAAAGGGTCGAGCTACTAAGAAAAGTAGCAAACACCTATAAAAAAAAATGAGGTCTAAAAAGATATAAACTTCAGATTTTTAACCAGTCAGGTGTAGAATCACCTTTGTGAATACGGTTGTCGATTACTGAGACAAACAATGGCAAGACAAACTGGTCAGTTATTTTAAAGGAAAGAGACACAACAAACGTAGCACAGACGGTATTGTGATGAAGCTGTTTGAGTATTAGGTAGGTCGACTATTGGTGGCATTGGCTACATAACCGGCTACCAAAGAAAGAACAATTTAATGGAGGAAACTAGCAGAAGAGTGTCGGTCTGATGTCTATGTCAGAAATGATGTTATCATTAATACAGTCTGCTTCACTCCCGGTGGAGCGTTGAGAGTCTTGCAGCTGTCCCCAACACAGGAGATCTGCATCAAAGCATTCATATGCTCATACATAGATGATTTATGTAGAAGTTTGTTTTATGTGATAAAGATGACCCTTGCTCTCAGGGGTTTTCAGGAGACAAAGAACAAATATGACTCCCCACTTCCCGGGAAGTCGTAATAGACGAGTAATATGACTCCCCACTTCCCGGGAAGTCGTAATAGATCAGCAATGTGACGTCATGTATGGGAGTGTTACATCTCAGCATGTAACACCAACTTCTCCAAAAACCACCGCAGTAAGAGATAGTGAATGAACTTCGACAGATAAACGAAGATAAAAAAAGTGGACTTGAGTTAAGAGAAAATAATATAAGACACTTGGGCGGCAAAATGAATACAACATGATTCAAGTTGGTGAGGAAATGAAGATAAGAGGATTCACGCGAGTAGACACATTAACAACAAGAATAAGAAGTGAAAAAAGTAACACTAGTGATATGGTTGTGTGAGAGAGTGTAACACCGAGCACAGTTTAGCTGTGTACTCACACACTAGTATCTGAGGAGACAAACCAGGAATATGACTACTACTTAGTCGGCCATGTCGTAAGATATAATTCTATGAGGTTGGGCTTAGGGCTGACAACCTCATCCTGTAAAATTAGAGTACATGATTACTGGTTGGGCTTAGGGCTGACAACCTCATCCTGTAAAATTAGAGTACATGATTACTTTGATGGATGTTTCCTGCAAAAGGACCAACTACATTGGTGGTTCAATGATCTATAAGCAACTGAAGAAGAAGGGCGTTCAGAATGGAGAACTCTCTGTTTACATGACCTTAGTAGAATAGAAGAAAGTTCATCGCCTTTTTTTTTTTAACTTTATAAATAGCCATCGAGCAAGATTGTTCACAGTGAGCACTTGATTAAAAGTCTCTATAACCGAAATGATGAACCGCAGATGATTAACCTCATAAATCATAAACTTATTGGATTTCCATTAGTTTAACAGTGTAGCACTTAAGATGTATCATAGTGCTGGAATCCATATGGAAAGAAACAGAAAACCACGTACAAAATGCACGAGCATTCACACACGACAGCTGCAGGCATTCATGCCTAACTCCACTGCTCAATTCATTGGTTATCATCGAATGTTGGAAAAGCGACACTGTCGCCTACCAGACGCTACACTTCTTTTCAGGATTCATGTAGCTTTGCTGGGGACAGTTGAATGCCTTAGCGAAGTCTTCGGAGTTCTGTAGAGGTCCGATAATTCTGTCGAGTACACAAGAAAGGTAGTTATTACACTTGTCATTTATGATTAAGGTCTATGATTTAATAGGACATAACCTTGCTCATTAAGAAATAACAAATATGTACAATAGTGTCTACGTAAGTGTTTCTTAGGCGGTGAGCCGAGTCACACTAGTGTGAAACCGCGTCTGTCTAAGTACGCGCTGGCCATAAACAGTTTGAGAAACGTTAATCTACATTACTAAGAATACATCATTCATTATTATTCCTTTGCTACATATGACGTGTGCAGCCTCCACTACAGTTGGCTCCCTGGCAGGAAGCGTGTACAAAAGCAGTTACGTGCTCTAGCTACTGCGAAATTTTGACACTTCGTTTAATATACTGTTCAAACAAAGAAACGCAACATTATTGCAGTGGTAATGGACCAAATTTCAAACTTGTACCAAAATTTTATTTTACGGAATTAATGTTTCAATCTTGGCATGAAGAAACTTTCAGACTTTAACAATGAAATGATGTTCATTAAATTTGGTTTGGACTTTTATTCTTTGCGACTGAGGCCTCCGTTTCAGTAAGGTGAATGGCCTCCTCTGGCCTCTATCAGAGAACGACATCTCCTTGACATGGATCCGATTAGCCGTTGGATCTGTTGTTGTGGGATGGCTGCCCACTCTTCCTGCAGTGCAAGAGACAACTGTCGAAGATTGGCTGGAGCTACGTCTCGCTGGTGGAGTCGTCTGTCGAGTTCATCCCATAAGTGTTCTATGAAGTTCATGTCTGATGACATGGCTGGCCACGGAATGGTCTGGACGTTGTTGTCAGCGAGGAACTGGGTGGTGAGTTGAAGAATTTCAGCGACGTATCGTTGGGCATTCAGGCGTTCTTCAATTTGCACCAGGTCACTTCTTCCCATGAAGTTGATCGCCCCCACATCAGTACACCTCCACCACCATGTGGAGGAACCTCATCAACGCTGTTCTGGGCGTAGCGCTCATGGACTCTGCGGTAAACTCTTCTCCGTCTATCGTGTCGCTGGAGCACAAAAAATGATTCATCACTAAACCAAAATCGTCTCCAGTCATTCCCAACGGTCCATTGACGATGCTGGTTCGCCCACTGCAGTCGGTTCTGGCGATGTCGGTCCGAAAGAACAGGACCTCTGTAGGGTCTTCTGGCCCAAAGACCAGAGTAGTGCAGCTGGTTCCTGACCGTTTGATCTGAAATTCGACGAGCTGCTGACATTGATTGGACTGTTGAGGACGCAGATTCAAGTCGATTCCTGAGGTGACGCAGCCGTATGAAGCGGTCTTCGGCAGGAGTTGTGAATCTGGGTCTTCCACTGCGCGGCCGGTCTGCTACTGAGCCAGTTTCTTGAAATCGCCTCCAAAGGCGACTAATGGTGCTTCTAACCACATTAAATTGTCTGGCCACAACACTTTGTGACTGTCCAGTCTGTAAACATCCAATGATGATGAGTCGTTGTTTTGTAGTGAGATGAGCCATACTTGCGCATTGAATTTTCAACTGAATTTATTCGAGGAGCGTCAATCTTTTACAGGCATTCAATAATATGGTCAGAGAGTTTTGTGTTCAGTAAGTTTCACGGGATTCTCATGAACCTGTCACGAGTTATTGTCAAAAATGTTGTTTTGACCTTGACCTCTTTCATGACCTCACGAATCATGAGGTGAGTACAATTCAGGTAACCACGAGAAATTAATGACCAGATGGACACAGTCGATAGGTAGACTGATGTCCAATCAGCGAATATCTGTTATAAAAGTAACACCAAAAAAGTTGCGTTTCTTTTTTTGAACAGATATGATGAGGGTGAAGGCCTCATGTTGAACTTCATACTAGTCACCTCATACGTCATGCTTGAAGAAGCAGTATTATTCTTTCCTTGTCTCCCTGGAGATGCGCGAGGAAGTCACTGAGCATGCGGGATATTTACAACTATAGAATGATCCTAAGGTAATAAAAAATAAAATAAAAATATTTTAAACACACGCTTTTAATGCACTAAAAAGCACTAAAAATAATTTTTCAGGCAGTTTATAGCTTGAAGTCAAAAAATGTAACATAAAATTGAAAAATGCGTAGGGCACTGATTCTGCATGAAATTAACTTTTGCTTTATACTTCATTAGACACTAATGGATAATATATATGATAAGCGCTTAAGCGTCAATTTTTGTCAATTTGATGTTACATAGTTTTAGTTCATTACAAGCGAAAGTTTAAAATATTTTAATTTTATTTTATATTAGAAAAATTATGACATACTAAAACATAAAAACAATATTTTTACTTATTGTAAATCTTGTCTAAAATTTCAAAAGCGATCCATTTCTTTTAGAGCGTCAATATTATATGGCTTTGTGCCTGTTAGTTTGGTGCAAATCAATTTCTTCAATCTGAAGGCCATCTAGAGATCGAACTCGACTTAAGGCGACGTAAAGCCCACCACGTACTCTTGAATTTTTAATTAACTTGATTATGGCCCCTGATTTGTTTACATTTCTTTACGAACAACTTTAATTACTCGTAATGTCATATTTACATTATTAAATCATTAAATAATTGACTGATTATTGTATTGTCATCGGGAATACACAACTGTGCCAAGTTTCAGAACTATTGCTCACATGGAAGTGATTGAAAAATAGTATGCAAGATTTGAAAGTGACATGAAAGTGACATGAAAGTGACATACAAATAAAGTTAAACAAAAGCGTGTAATAAAAAGTAGACATTATCTGATACGGACTGTGGAATCACTGGGAACGAGAGCGTTGATGCTTTGTCTGGAGATAGTAGTAAAATGGAATAATTCAGCAACTTATTGCCTATAGAGACTGCAAAATGATCCTGTCATGCCATTTCCATCCTGCTATTCTAACGTGATGCTGACCACATCACTCCTAGTGCATCGTATGGTCAAGAAAATATGAATCTAGTAGCATATTCCCAATACGCCTCAATGGGGATCCTTTACCTTTACCCTTATTTTACGAAATAATCCATTTATGAAAGTCTGTAGCTTTCCAGTTATTATTTTTAGTGTTCCTCGTGTTTAAGAACCATAAAACAACCTCTTTATGAGAGTGAGATAAACATGTTTGTTTTTCTTTGTTAAAGAAAAACTCGGCGAATTAATTCTCATAACATAATTACACCTCGTCAAGTGACCAAGAGAATAGAGCGCTCATTGGACAAAATTCCTGCATTCGAAACTTTATAGCGTCACACTCCCATTTCATCAATGTCCTCATTTTCGTTTTTCGCCACTTATGGACCATGAAGCCATGCATAAAGGCTACTTCAGGCATTCACGTGCGCTTGTAGCAGTGGTCTCTGTTGCAACACGTTTTACATGATGAGGTTGCCACCCCATGTCCATATTATGTCGCTTTGTAAGACAAGCCTCAGGATGCTGTAGATCTGTTTCTTCTTTGTCTCTTTAGAAAACACAGAGAACACAAGGCTCGAGTCGGTCTACCCAGATGTAAATATAGTGTCGGGCAAAAAATAACGCACAACATATATTGCACGAAAAAACCTACAGCTGTGAGTAGAAATCACAAGTAATGTTTTGATACCCATGCGGGATGTTAGTGAATGATATGCCACGTGCGAAAATTGAGCTGCACTAATTTTTAACAAATCGGGTGGGTGGATCGTATGAAACCATTAAT
Source organism: Oreohelix idahoensis (assembly GCA_024509875.1). Classification (NCBI taxonomy): domain Eukaryota; kingdom Metazoa; phylum Mollusca; class Gastropoda; order Stylommatophora; family Oreohelicidae; genus Oreohelix; species Oreohelix idahoensis. The sequence goes on from JAMPIV010001947.1 coordinate 61,668, forward strand.
TCACCTCAACACATGAATTGCGTTAATTAAAAAAGTTATGAACAATGGTTGTCGTTACTCAACATAAAGCCCTATAAAATGCGCGTAAAACTTACTGTTAGTATTTACTGGAAAAAGATGCCACGACTCAGTAACGATGAACGACATCAGGCGATCGGTATGCTCGGGGGTGGAGCTGCAGTCAGGGCGGTGGCCCGTGTGTTTAGAGCCCATATACCACTATTTATCGACTGGTACGTCGTAACCAGACCATAGGTAGTGTCGATGATCGACCACGGCCAGGTACTCCAAGAGTGACCACACTCAGACAAGACATGGCCATACAGCGAGTTCATTTACAGGACCGCTTCCTGTCTGCTTATGTATGGGCTAGGAACTGTATTGGGACTCGCGGAGCACCAATCAGTAGTCAAACTGTGCGGAGAAGACTCGCTGAATACAACATCAGATGCCGAAGACCATACAGTGGCCAAGTTCTTACTGCCCAACACAGACAAGCTCGTCGTGACTGGGCTGCCAATCGCGGATTTTTAGGTCGTTGACCTTGGCGAGACGTCATCTTTTCTGACGAATCGCGATTCTGTATCGACCATGCAGATGGCAGAATGCGTGTTTACAGAAGACAGGGCGAAAGATTCCATGATGACTCAGCACCAGCACCCCGAAATCGACGACAGTTGATGGATGCGTTGCAGCACGCATGGGATGCGATTCCTATGGATGCTATTCAACGTCTGGTGAGGTCAATGTCCAACCGACTCCAGGAATGTGTTAGAGCAAGAGGGGGATACACACGCTGTTGATGCATTCAAATTTAAATGAGGTCAATTGTGTGTGCAATGCAAGGATATCAGGGTAACCACGGAGTTCACTGATTTTCCACTGATGGGCTTATTGTCTGATTATGTCGATTGGTTGGATGTTGTGAAACATGTACAGTTTAATTTTTCAAATTGTGTTTTTAATTTTAAATAAAGTTTTTGCGCTTTAAACCCATCATATATCGTATGTGCGTTACTTTTGGCGTTAAGTATATATACATTTTGTCCTCTAACGTTAGGGAAAGCAAACGCAGCGAGAAAGGTAGCTGTTCATCCCACCTCAGAAAAACAGTACTATTATAGAGCTTTCTGTTCAGCCACGCGGTCATCAACAGACAGCGATTTTGATAGAATTTCGGTTCTTGCCTTCAGGGAAGTACCCAGTTTTTATTTTATTTAGTTTTTATGTGTCCTATCTAGCCTTCACTTTCTTTCCTTTCCTGACGAAGGCCTTGTGGCCGTAACGTAGACTATTTTCTTTGTCTTTTGTCCTCGTAAGACGAATCACCTTTTTTCGATTTTTTTTCAAACCCATCCATACTATTATAGAGAAGTCTCTAATGCTTCGCTCCTTCGCATTACCTGCTTTCGGCAGAGCCAGCCCGCCCATTAGGCGAATCTATGCAGTCGCCTAGGGCGCAAAGGTCCTAGGGGCGTATTCTAACTAAATTTAACTTTTTAGTGATTAAAAAAATGATTATTTAAATGAAATAAATTAATAATTATTTCTAATTTAAGAAATAACATAATCTAAAAATGTTACCAAATATTCAGAATATTTTAAAAAAAGGATTGATTTCTTTGAAAAAAAGTTATTGACCTGTGTGTTGTTGTGATCACTATTAGCTATTTCTTTCAGCCTAGTAAATAGAACATTGTCACTCCTTCCGTGCAAATGAATTTGATGACCAGGGGAAGAGAGGGGGGGGGGGGGGAAATGTTGAAGTTAATGAGTTTGTCCTTGCATATTAACGTCCAACTCAGTATTAATAAAGGGTAATCACAACCTCATTAATTGAATATAGTGCCTCCATTGTATATAACGCGAATGCTGGGTAGAACTGATTAACAATTCAATGATATCGACTTGAGAAGTCCAAGGTATTGTGAGTCCACAAGATACAATTTATTACGGAAAAAACATGTGACGATATCATGAGCATTGTTCATAGTAAAACATACATTAAATTTGATTTCACTTGAATACATGTTATGATCAGTCCATGTTGTAACGAATTAATGTCAACAGAAACATCATGGCTATATACTCGCGCTGTTGTGATTCAGACAGCCGGTAGTGAGCGCATGTCTTGACGAAATATATATCAAACAACTGACCAACAATCCTTCCATCATTCAGGTTATCCACTAACCTTATAGTTTCATCCCTTATAATATAACTCTGGACCGACCCTGCGTCCTTATATCATTTTAAATAATACGGCCATTACCAAGCCTAACATCGAAGGATGTAGGACACGTCTTCATGGCTTGACGGACAACGTAAAAAAGGGTCCGGTATCTGAGTCACGAAGCGTGACCTTATCAACGCTAACACGTCATAATTTGACCGTGTACTTTGCGTTCACTAATCCGTGAAGTATCAACATCAATCTATATTAATTCTAATAACCTAAAATTGCACACTGCCAACTACAGCAGACGACATCAATAAAAACACCGTAACAGGGAAGAGGAGAAATGTTGACGATAACAGTTTATTTTGTCATAATGTTCCATGTCGTATTCGTGCACTGTATTGTTATTATCACATCATACAATAAATCATAATAATATACAGCAAGGAGATAAATATTACAGATAAATAGATATACAGATGAATGGATTGTCACGATAGGTTAATTTGGTATAGATGATAAGTAGATACATAGGTGTATCAGAGGATACAAGGATACACTTGCCAGATAGGAGTTCTGGTCTTAGAAGAAATACCCCCAGTCTTAGAAATAAGCACTGGTGTATAGTTGTAATAGGTATAGTCAGACTATAAAATTATCTGGCCCATATGGTAATGATAAGTACCAGACACTTAGCCGCCTCGTCTCAGCAACTATCCAATGATGTATTGATTATAGAGTAAATAAAAAAAATGAATAATGTAACTTCAAACCAAACAGTAGTAAGTTACTCAAGTCCTCAGGTACAACTGCAAACCAAACATTAGTAAGTTACTCAAGTCCTCAGGTACAACTTCAAACCAAACAGTAGTAAGTTACTCAAGTCCTCAGGTACAACTTCAAACCAAACAGTAGTAAGTTACTCAAGTCTTCGGGTACAATTAAACCAATTTATTATGTATATTAATTCATCTTTTCTCTTTTAGGACAATGAATGAAAGACAAATAAAAATGGTATTTATATTTACATTAGAAAATGTGTAACAAACAATATTAAATTATACACCAAATTCAAACGATGTCACTTTTCTCTTAGGAATGTCACTTTAGATTCTAGTGTCACTTAAATTGACTTTCACTGTCGAATAGACTTGCAATATTAGTTCTTGAAGCACTGTTTTCAAACTTAACTATAGCCACTTTGACTTGTGATACTGTCTTTACATATATACTGACTTTATAAACAAATGTTTTCTCATCATTTAAGTGTATAATTTTTGGTAGTCCATATATTATGAGTCAGTCTTTCTTAAGATGACTTATCTTGAATGACATCACCGTGCTTTCAATAAGATTTCGACAGTGGCTGGCGGTTCTATGCAGTAGGGTTTCCAGACCTGATCTGTTGTATGCTCTTGGGGATTTGAATGCTTCTCTGGATATCACTGGTATAACAAACAGTCTGCTGCCATGTTGACAGTAATGTACGATTTAACCTGCAATAAGATAATATCCCTAGGCTAGTATTTGGCTGGAAGAAGCTTTCTCTAGCATAGATGTGAGGCCAGTAAGTCATCAGATGTCATTTGTTATAGTCAGACCAGGCAGATTAATTCAGTGACATAGTATTGGCATATTGTATCATAAATTTACACATCATTCATTTGAGTTAATTCATCCTATTCTTTCACATTTCACTGTATGTATTGTTCCATCCAGTAATCAAGAAAGGCTTTGTACGTCTCCTGAAAACTAATCTGCATTCCCATTCATCCCTTGGTTCATTAAAAAAAAATGTATTGCATCAATGGCTTCTTCCCTCTAAATATTTATACAATATAATTCTACACAATATAACTGAATCTGCAATAAAATAATATATACATTTTTACTAAGGCGAGTCAACTTACCCTCAATTAAGAAATACACAGGGCATCAAGGGCCTTGCAGGCTGCCCACGCATCTCTCCATCTTGGCCTTGTTTAAACCGGATGATTGAAGACTGTCGTTCTATGTAATTTTCTTGCCCTTCAGTCCAATGTATAATTCGCTATGGCTAACGAAAATGTGCAAAAGTCGTACAGACTCACGTGTTTCTGCATTCAGCCTCAGATATCTCGGGTTGTACTGCACATGTCATCATGTGACGTATTCTTTCCAGAACGTTGTCTCCATTACAGCTGCTCTGAACGCATCACGATTCTGGGCAAGTCGACCTGCATCAGCCAAAGACAAGTTCAGACTCTCTGTGATGTCCTGGGTCCACCGTCGTCTAGGTCGACCCCTTCCCCTTTTTCCAGGGACCATGCCTTCCATCACTGTTTTTTCCAGGCTATTATGTCTTTTTATATGACCGAAAAATGTCAGCTTCCTTATTGCGATGGTATTTAGGAGCCAATGTTCCTGTACGTTTAGTGAGTGCAGTACTTCTCTGTTGGTCTTTTTTTCTGTCCAGGGTATTCTCAACATCCTTCTGTAGTATTTCATTTCGAATGATGTAATCTTTTTTGCAACTGTTTTATTGAGTGTCCAAGTCTCGCAGCCGTATGTTGCTACTGGGAATATACATGCTCTGATCAGTTGTAACTTTGTTTCTTTGCTTGTGCCTTGCCATAGGTTTTTCATCTGTATTAGTTTATGTGAAGCAATTGCAAGTCTTCTTTTAATTTCTACTGGACAGTCGCCATAGCTGTTGATGTACTGAAGATAAATATATCAGGACAAAGGTTAGGCTTCCTATTATCTTATCGTGATGGTCTTATTATCTGTAATCCATCCGAACATTTTCATAACTCCAGTGTAAAGACAAACATATTTGCACACTTGAACCATACATATTTTGTTACCGTTTCTACCCTTCCAGACTCGCAATGTATGGTTCGCGCTGATCTCATTAGCTGAAACCTTCGCCTTCCGCTGGATCGATTCCACTAAGATATTTGGACCCACGCGTAATGCGACATGGATAGACAGATGAATAATTGGAAATCGGAAAGCTTGTTGTTAGGCAGGGCGATGGATAGATATTCTTATGGATGGTACAGAATACAACAAAGGAGACAATATTTTAAATCTCGCCTAGGGCGCATGACACCCTTGGGCCGGCCCTGGCTATTGGACTACTTTTAGCTATATTTATATACACATAAAACCAGTTAGAGATTAGACGCAGAAAAAAAGATGGTCGGCAGATGATCTAGTAAACGATATAACTGACTGACCTGTATTTGTCTGGTGGGTGTGGGTCCGTGGTCACCTGACTGATCCATGCTTGCCGTGTCATCTTTTCACACCATGACTGGTGACAAGACAAAATGTCAACGTTTACTATTTAATATATCACACGAGCGTTTTATTAGTCAGTTTATTAGTATACTTGGCAATAACCCGTAAAGAAATGACGCGAAGAATAATGGTGTGCGATTTCTATCTCAAGTGTTAAGGATAACACCATTTATTTTGCATCTAGTTTCTTCTTATTCAATTTTGTCCACCGTTCATCTTCTTCTAAACTAGCAAGTCCTTCAACACACAAAACTACTTGAAAAATGTAGTTAAAACACGTTTTTTGTAGCCACCTTCGGTTATAATTGATTACGGGAATACGCCCCTGAGGGAATAACCCGTACTGTTTTTTTTTTAATTTTCTTTTCGGCGTGTTCTTTTCTCTTCTGCTTGTTGTGCGAGCTTCCTTAAGACTAATCTGAAGCGGTGACGTGAAGATTATCTCTACTTGGTGCGATCGGTAGCTTCATCCACTAAGGTTGCTGAATTTATGTACGGTACCTTTATGTCTTACAACACGCTTATATAAATTAAACACAGATGACAGAAAGAAACATAAATGTACTTAATCGGAATTAAAAAACAGATAGTTTGTTTGGAACAGCAGATTACTAAGGAGGGTGCGGGGGAAGGGGAGGGGGTGCGAGCCGCCGCGGGTGACAGCCAGGAAGGGGTGTCATCGTACACTATTGCGATAATACTTACTGTAAAAGATATTGTATTTGCAAGTGTGTTTCTTTATGACCCGGGGGTGCTAAAGACGGGATCCGCCCCAAGTGCTAAATACGAGGTATTTTAGGGACGCGTCTGGTTTGAAAAGTAACTATTCCATCAAGAAAACTCCGAAAAATGCTTTTGATTGTGTGGCTTTTAAAATCATATCTATATCCAGAGGCGTAGCATATAGATCCTCAGACCTAAGGGACTTTTTATATATGAACATGCACCCTAATATAACCGACTAGGTTGAACGGGACGCCCCTCGCCAAAACGAGTCAAAACTTTAAAAAAAAAAAAAACTAGCTGGAGGCATTTTTCGGTCGAAATCGAAAAAAATAAGGAATTTGTGATTAGTCCTTTTTCTGATATTTTAACATCTCCTGAATCTAAATATAACAGAATTAATTGTCAAAATACATTCTAACATTATGTATTTTGAATTTGGAAATGGTACCTACACCTCACGTTAGAAGGGGAACGACTAAGTAAGTATGTTAAGGAGAGATTTTCTCAAGCTCTGGTTTATTCCATAGCAAAAATTACACCCCTACATATTATACTTGGTGTAGCGAGATTTGTTAACACTTGCTTGGTTGTAGCGCGACACACGCCCACGCGACACCCACACACACAGCGCAGTAATAACACTCGGCGGATCTTGCTTTGAAGTTTGTAGACAGCGGAAATGTGAATTACGTTTAGTTGGAACGGTATTGCAAGAATGAGGAAATAGCTATATAGGAATGTATGGCGGACTTTAAAAGTATGCATTTACTGAAAATTAAATTATTAACTACCGGAGAACGCCCAGTTGGAATAATATTAAATAAATATAACTCAACAAAGGAGATAGACTAGGAATTATATCCAAAAGGATATTATTCAAATATAAATAGTTTTAAAGATAATTAATATTTTTCACCTTCATCACATCGGCTAAAGGTTAGCTAATAATCTTTAAAAATTTATTACACTAACAAGCCTCAACGGATTTGGATAAAACTTATATGGAATGAAAGCCTCATATGGGAAAAAGGGAATGATACATAGGAAGGACGGAAGAATATAAGTGTGTAGTGAACAGAAGAGAAAAACAAGTACAGAGAAAACACAGATTGCTTCAAATCGCCCCAAATCAGGAGATGAAACTAAAATCTTTTGGGAAATTTAGGAGGTGCTTTCTCGTACGGGCGAGAGACTGAAATATAAGGACAGAGAGGCGCGTTGAAAATCACACACACCAAATCCAGAAGCCAGAGTGAGAAACTGGAAGACAGCATCTGCAAGAAAAGTTCTATTTTCACGCTGCATGCAGGGCAGATTAAATTAAGCCAATACAGTCTCAACGTGAGCTTATAAATCCTAAGAGGGTTTTATGATCAATGTTTATGATCATTCATGATCGAGAAACTAAAGACTTGAAGAAGTTGATCCAGCTCACTGAAGCCTAGAGATCAACCACTCTTCAACACCTTAGTCCCCCGTAGTTATAGGGCGGGCTGAAGGAAAGTCTTCCGTACTCCAGTGTGTCGGAGGAACCTCGAGGAGACGTGGCTAATAACATAAGTTGAGTTTATGTGTATCCATCCAACAAATCCTGTGAGCAGTTTCTAAAACGACTGTTTAATGATGACAACTAGATGGCAAGAGATAATGTGACAAACTTGTTTTATAAGTTCAGTGGAAGATAAATCCAAGACTTTTTAGCTTGTTTATTTGATTTGTAACTGTAAATAATCATACATTTTACCATCTTACAACAACCATTTCTCATTACAAGAATATATACTAGATGTACATAATAAATTGGATAATTGTACTCATTTGACTTGTTAAATTTTTAACTGTTAAAATTTTGAGTTACCTTTTCAAATTTAATTATATTTTCACATAGGGTTACAATAGCGAAAGTAGCAACGTATGCTTCTGAAGCCTAATCTATTGTCCAGCTCAGAGTATTCACAGCTGTAACTCACTTGTGATACCAGTGTACTTCTCGGGCGCTGGAACTTCATACTTTCTGGCGAGAGATTCTACTTCTGCTCTACCACTATCATCATAATGGGAAAACCTTTTGCTACACTGGGGGCTCTTTCGCGGGATATTATTTTTTATCCTGAGCCACTATCTATGTATTCTTCTATCTTGAGCCACAAATAGTTTGTAAAAATAAATGTTTTTGAAAAATTCTAAAACTTAGAAATTGATCGTAATAGTAGTACCATTGAGTACGAAGTAAATAGGAAACGCTCACAAGGTTTTAAGGATTTGTCTTGTTCAAAGTAATTAATTGATTTTAATTAAGTTTGTTGGTTAGTGAAGATAAAATTATATACCCTCTGGTAAGTAAGCATCATGGCTGAATTGGTGAAGTTTAGAGCTGCGATTATGCAGGAAGGGAAAGACTTGGGTATGACAGGAGATGCTCTAATTCGGCATATCACAACTGAAGTGGATAAATATTTAGAAAGAGAGACTAAAAGAATGGAAGCTGAAGCTGAAAGAGAGACTTAAAGAATGGAAGCTGAAGCAGAGAGAGAAGCCAAAAGAATGGAAGCAGAGAGAGAAGCCAAAAGAATGGAAGCAGAGAGAGAAGCCAAAAGAATGGAAGCAGAAGGTAAGAAATTAGAAGCAGAAAGAGAAGAGAAGAGACTAATGTTGGAAGCTGAAGCTGAAGAAAGAAGGTTACAAAGAGCTCATGAGTTAAGTTTAAAGGAACTTGAACTCCAGGGAGCAGCTAGCAATCATGGTGCTAGCTCACCTCACTCTGAGAGTAGCTCTAACCATAGCACGGCAAATGGAGCCATGAGTTTCCACCTGGATCCATTTATTGAGAAGGAGGATGCCATTGAGTCGTACCTGGATAGATATGAGAGATTGGCCACTACCTATGGATTGGAAAAGGAAAAATGGAGCCTTAAACTATCTCAGGGGTTGAGGGGAGTTTCATACGATGTTTATTTAAAACTCTCAAAAGAAGACCAGGAAGATTAAGAAATCTTAAAACAAACTTTACTGGTCAGGTACGAAAAGAATTCTGAATCTTATAGAAAGAGATTCCGAACTGGTAAGCTACTTCCAGGAGAAAACTATCACCAGTTTTCTGCCAGATTAGAAACTTATCTGACAAAATGGATTAGCTTAGGAAAATGTCAAGATATAAAAGAAATGGTCATGATGGAACAACTGAGAGAATCGATGCATCAAGAAATGAGAAAATTTCTTATGGAGCAAGGAGCAGAGAGATTGGAAGATTTTTTAACCATGGCTGAAAGATATCAAACAGCTCAGTCAGAAGTGTCAGGAAATAAGAAGAAGCAGGGTGAGAACTTCAAACCTTCACAAAACTTTACCAACTATGAACACAGGGACAATTCCAACAAGAACAAACACAGAACTGATTATAAAGACAAAAACCCTCTAGGATCAGAAAAGAAACCTCCAAGAAAGGAAGGAAAGTGGTGTAAATCTTGCCAAATGAGTAACCACAATACTGCGGAATGCAGACGGAAAAACCATCCTCATTACGCTGCATGCCTTACAACAGAGAACAAGGGAAGGAAGGACCTGGCAGATAGTCAGAAGGACCTCCATCATCCCCCTGTCTGTGAGGAAGTGACCTTGAATGGCACCCAAGTACTGTGATTATATGATACAGGCTTGGACTTTGACTCAGTAGTGTGCTCTTCTCTGGTGAGTCCGGAACAGATAACCACAGAAACAGTGGAAATCAGAGGACCAGTCAAGGGAGCAGGAACCATGACACTGCCCATAGCCCGTATCAACATAAGATCTCGCTATGTGGAAGGAGAGATCAAAGAAGCAGTGATGGACAACACTATCTACCCATTAATACTGGGATGTAGATATGTCTTTCTAGGAGAACCTATAAGACCCATAGTGATGGCAACAGTCCAGACCAGGGCAAGCTCTAAGAAAGAGGAGGACACTATCATCAATACTCATCCAGAAGAGATGAGAAACGCTCAAACTGCTGACAGTACATTGAAGCCTTGCTTTGGCAAATTACCTAAAAGCCATAACCCTCCAGAGAAAGGAGACTTATATATGAAAAATGGCCTATTATATAGAAAAGCTGGAACAGGACCTAAAGGACATGGACAGCTTGTAGTGCCAAAATCATACAGGGAGCAGGTTATGAAGCTAGGACATGCTATACCCTTCAGTGGACATATGGGAATAGGGGCCACTGGACAACGGATAGCCTGTCACTACTTTTGGCCAGGGATCACAGAGGACATAAAGAGGTATGTGAGATCCTGTCCAGAATGCCAAAGAGTAGCTCCTAAACATAGGACTGAACCAGCAACACTGGGAGAAATGCCCATTATGGGAACGCCCTTCGAACGTGTTGCCGTGGATATTGTTGGACCCCTCAGTAGGACCAAGAAGAGAAATGCTTATATCTTAAACTTGGTCGATACTTGCTCTATGTGGGGAGAGGCAGTAGCAATGTCATCGATAGATTCGAAACATGTGGCAGAGGCACTGTTAACAATATTCACCCGATTAGGTTTCTCACATCAAATATTGACTGACAATGGTTCTCAGTTTAGGGGAAAGCTAACACAAGAAGTATTCAGGTTATTTCAAGCTAGACATTATCACTGTAGCCCGTACCACGCCCAATGGAATGGTCAAGTAGAGCGGTTCAATGGCACGCTCATTTCAATCCTCAGAAAGTTGGCTAGTGAGAAACCTGAAACTTGGGACACATACTTACCCTCAGCACTATTTGCCTATAGGGATGTCCCACATAACTCCACAGGATTGGCTCCAGCTACGTTGTTCTTTGGACGACCAATCAAAGGTCCACTGGAAGCATTGTTGCGGACATGGACTGATGAAAAAGCAGAAGAAACCGTGACTTCTTCATACCAATACGTCAACGAGTTGACATCTCGATTGAAAACAAGTTGGAAACTGGCAAATGATAACTTGAGACAGGCCAGGAGGAAGCAGGCTGCTTACTACAATAAAACAGCAAAAGATAGGGAACTTGAGGTAGGAGAAAAAGTTCTGTTACTGTTGCGCAGCAGCAATAATAAATTGCAAATTGGATGGCAGGGTCCCTACGTCATATTGGAAAAACTTTCCAGGACCAATTATAAGATTGACAAGAAAGGAAAGGAGAAGATATATCATGTCAACCTTCTTAAAAAAGTATTATGACAGGGAAGCATCAGAAGCTGCACATATCATGACCCTGTCCATTGCAACAGAAATGCAGGATGAACCAATTTCCTCCATGGAATACCCCCTAACAACTACAGAAAGTTATGCTCAGGTTAATGTAAGTGAACATTTAACTCTTGAGCAGAGGAAAAAGGTTCAGGAGGTGTTAGAAATCCATGCTGATGTACTCACAGATAAGCCGGGGTGTACTAATCTGTTAGAGTATGACATGACGATTACTGACCCTACACCAGTTTGTATGCGGACATAACCTATACCTTATGCTAAAGGACAGGCACTCAAGGATGAGATTGATTATCTCTTAAAAGAGAAAATTATTTCAAAGTCTGAATCTCCCTACAGCTCAAGTGTGGTGCTATTAAGGAAGCCTAGTGGTGAACACAGGTTATGCATTGATTATAGGAAACTAAATGCTATCACTGAATCTCAGGTAGACCCATTACCTGACACCAATCAGTTGTTTGCTACATTGAGTAAGGCTCGGTATTTTTCAAAAGTAGATCTAAGCAAGGGATACTACCAAATACCAGTAAAACAAGAAGTTAGGAAACTGTTAGCCTTTAGTACACCGGATGGACATTACGAGTTCAATGTACTCCCATTTGGTTTAAAGAATGCTCCAAGTATCTTCACCAGAATGATGAGGAAATTGTTGGAACCATTACAAAATCCTCATATCACCAATTTCATGGATGATATTCTGATTGCTACCACTACCTTCGAGGAACACGTAGTAGTACTCTCCATGTTCTTGGATAGACTGAGAGAAACGAGATTGACAGCACGTCCAACTAAGTGTCATATTGGATGTGAGACATTTGAATTTTTAGGTCACACTATCTCTACAGGGCAAATGTCTCCGGACCCAAAGAATGTAGAGAAAATGAGAAAAGCACCAAGACCACAAACTAAGAAGGATGTAAGATCCTTTGTGTCACTGTGCGGGTTTTATCAGAAATATATACCCCATTTTAACTCATTATGCGCGCCATTAACCGACTTAACCAAAAAAGGTCAGCCGGATAAAATACAATGGACTGCGGAGTGTGAACAGGCTTATAGAGAGTTGAAAAATAAGCTGACAAATAAACCTACCCTTGCCCTTCCCGATCTCACACAAGAATTCGTACTAAGAACGGATGCTAGCAATGTAGGCATCGGAGCAACATTACTACAGCGGGCAGACACACCGCCACATATGCTATTACCAGTAGCTTTTGCCAGTAGAAAGTTAAATACAGCTGAAAGAAATTATTCTACCGTTGAACGTGAATGCCTCGCTTTGGTCTGGTCGATCAACAAATTCGCCCCTTTACTTTACTGGAAACACTTCATTGTGGAAAGTGATCACCAGCCTTTGATGTTTTTAGCAGTGTCTAAAAAATTAAATTCACGACTTTTAAGGTGGAGTTTACTGTTATCTCCATATTCGTTCAATGTGAGATACATACCAGGACGGGACAATCTTGGACCCGATTTTTTAAGTAGGCATCCTATCAAAGGAGATATAGAGAAACAGAAAATTAAGGAGGAACTGCAGCATGTGTTACCAAAAAGTTAACCGTGCAGGCACTGTTTTAAAGAAGAGGGCTTTGTAGCGAGATTTGTTAACACTTGCTTGGTTGTACCGCGACACACGCCCACGCGACACCCACACACACAGCGCAGTAATAACACTCGGCGGATCTTGCTTTGAAGTTTGTAGACAGCGGAAATGTGAATTACGTTTAGCTGGAACGGTATTGCAAGAATGAGGAAATAGCTATATAGGAATGTATGGCGGACTTTAAAAGTATGCATTTACTGAAAATTAAATTATTAACTACCGGAGAACGCCCGGTTGGAATAATATTAAATAAATATAACTCAACAAAGGAGATAGACTAGGAATTATATCCAAAAGGATATTATTCAAATATAAATAGTTTTAAAGATAATTAATATTTTTCACCTTCATCACATCGGCTAAAAGTTAGCTAATAATCTTTAAAAATTTATTACACTAACAAGCCTCAACGGATTTGGATAAAACTTATATGGAATGAAAGCCGCATATGGGGAAAAGGGAATGATACATAGGAAGGATGGAAAAATATAAGTGTGTAGTGAACAGAAGAGAAAAACAAGTACAGGGAACACACAGATTGCTTCAAATCGCCTCAAATCAGGAGATGAAACTAAAATCTTGTGGGGAATTTAGGAGGTGCTTTCTCGTACGGGCGAGAGACTGAAATATAATGACAGAGAGGCGCGTTGAAAATCACACACACCAAATCCAGAAGCCAGAGTGAGAAACTGGAAGACAGCATCTGCAAGAAAAGTTCTATTTTCACGCTGCATGCAGGGCAGATTAAATTAAGCCAATACAGTCTCACCGTGAGCTTATAAATCCTAAGAGGGTTTTATGATCAATGTTTATGATCATTCATGATCGAGAAACTAAAGACTTGAAGAAGTTGATCCAGCTCACTGAAGCCTAGAGATCAACCACTCTTCAACACCTTAGTCCCCCGTAGTTATAGGGCGGGCTGAAGGAAAGTCTTCCGTACTCCAGTGTGTCGGAGGAACCTCGAGCAGACGTGGCTAATAACATAAGTTGAGTTTATGTGTATCCATCCAACAAATCCTGTGAGCAGTTTCTAAAACGACTGTTTAATGATGACAACTAGATGGCAAGAGATAATGTGACAAACTTGTTTTATAAGTTCAGTGGAAGATAAATCCAAGACTTTTTGGCTTGTTTATTTGATTTGTAACTGTAAATAATCATACATTTTACGATCTTACAACAACCATTTCTCATTACAAGAATATATAGATGTACATAATAAATTGGATAATTGTACTCATTTGACTTGTTAAATTTTTAACTGTTAAAATTTTGAGTTACCTTTTCAAATTTAATTATATTATCACATAGGGTTACGATAGCGAAAGTAGCAACGTATACTTCTGAAGCCTAATCTATTGTCCAGCTCAGAGTATTCACAGCTGTAACTCACTTGTGATACCAGTGTACTTCTTGGGCGATGGAACTTCATACTTTCTGGAGAGAGATTCTACTTCTGCTCTACCACTATCATCATAATAGGAAAACCTTTCGCTACACTCGGTTGCATTCATCCAAATCTACGCATTATTGTGAGCAGGTCACTTATTTCGGGAACACAAATGTCAACATTTATTTGGCGAATTCATTCTTTCAATATAGGCAGAATTATAATCAATTGGCATGGCATCTCAATACATCATTGACTTGCATAATATATAACATTCCTCTATGCAGACATCAATATACGTCGATAGTCTTGACCGATACAACTAGCAACTAGATACTGTATGATCTAGATGGAGCACTGCGGCAAGACGCGAAATATCTCTTCGTGGCCTATTAAAATTGCAGAATTTAACTGGGAACTCTCATTGCACCTTTATAACAACAGCCCGACATGGCTGGTAATAATGCACTGGCCTAATAATTCAAACCGTACCACGAATGCGCGTATAAAATTAACATAGCTCACAACAGGGAGCAAACTAATAATAAGTCCACACAGGACCATGTATACTATAGAAAGGCCACGATCATAGTCGTGTAGCAACGAGAGCGGACGCTTACCAGAGTCACCTAGAGACGCTGCACTATTCGATAGTAGTGCGGTATTGTCTCTAACAAAAATCATTTATATAACTTGAAAAAATGCACTTAACTATATCTCATTAAATATTTATGGCATATGCCTTAAAGCATAAACATGCTTTAACATCCGGCAACGACAATATGGCAGCGCTGTTTACATTCTGGTTCGGTTTCCTTTGTGTGTGTGTGTGGGTGTGAAAATGCCTCGAAAAACGAGATGGTGTCGTTACCTCAAACTGGAAAAGGCCCAAGTTAGCGATGGAAGCAAGATTTATCCCACAGCGCAGGTAAAACTCACTAATTCTGAGACGGTAATGGTAAAAAAAAATTGGCCATTAGTACTAATGTCTGATAGGGACCGTCTGTTTGATAGGGCCTTAAAACAGAATTCAGAGAGGCAGTAAACAGTTGTAATAGTTACGTTAGGTATCCTAAACTTAACCCTAACGACTTTGGCGACTTACTGGGATGACATCAAAGAAGACGGCCCACTGTGGTTCATTTATTGTTTTGCTTCCATTGTACTTTAAGGCACAAGGTTTAAATGCTTGTTTACATCTTTATTTGAAGTTTTACTTATGTAAACATTTGCCTCTTTCAAGGAAGTTCAGGTATGATGGAGGATGAGACAGGTAGTGTTTTGTGAAGCCGGTCTCTGATACAACACCAATTTCACTACGCCACTATACTAAATGATGGCGACAACAAAGCATTCAAGCATGTCATTTAAATTAAAACGTATGACCCTGAGATTAAAATTATCAAAGACAGGTCAGTGCAAGGATCATGTAGGTAGGAGAATGTATGATGTGCTTCGGCATGTAATTACTGATTGCTGCAAGCAAAAAATAATGCTTACAAGGTGTGGTTGCGGCCATCCGAAAACTATGCATTTATTATTGAACAGTCATGAGGCGACATGCAATCTGCTGATATGACGAATTCTATCATGGTATGTCTTCATCATTGCTATTCTACTGACAATTATCCCCAGCATCAGTATTGTCCTGCTTGCCAAGATGATTTTGTGAAGCTACCTGATGAAGAAGTGGATATGCTACTGGGCATAACAAAATTATCCACACTCCCCTAGCCTGTTGAACGACTGACACCAGAATATGACAGGCTTACAAATCTGAAACTGTTGTGTCCCTTGAAAAAAAGGTTACCCAAAAGTCAACTGAGAGTCTTCATTCAGTAATTTAGTGTAAAGTGCGAAAGCATATCTTTCATTCAAGAAAGCTTATGGAATTCTGCTTTCTAAGTGCTTAGCAGAATTTAGTGAAGGACATATGGCTGCTGCTAAACTTTTCAAGCAAGCTCTAGGTTGAACAGTGGAAAAAAGGCTTGTAGACTGGTAGGAGTGTGACCGTAATGGTGGCCAAGTCATCTGGTTTCTATCCTCGCTCTCGCAAGAGATGTAATTCCTAGACGTTCTATTTTCAACCCAGGTTTTCTTGAAACTCATGAATGATGAAGACTTTCAACCTTGGTGACAATATTTACTTTTATTATTGAATACTGGCAACACTGTTTTTCTTTTTATAATAGTGACGGTGCGAAGACGTAAATGAAGCTCTTCTATCTATGATGAAATATTCCACACAGCGCACTGGTCTAAATGACATCAATTTATCAGTATCTTAGAGGTCTAGCTGCTCTAAAGAAAAAGGAGATATATACTCTATTCTTACAGCTCTGTACTAAATGTAATAGGCATAGGCTACTCACGGAGCTAGAGGGTAGGCTAATCTTTCTCTCACCATAATCACTGATGTAAAATTAACCACACTTACGGCTCACAAGAATGCAATATAACCATTACTTAACACTACACAACTAATAATAATAATGGTAATAAATACACACTTGTATACAGCGCAATGCGACACTAGGATTCCTCTTATAAATTCACTTAGTACTTTACACATTTAACACACAGTCTCACTGTTGAAAATAGCGATGAGATATACGTGAAATTACACTTAAATACACATAAATTGCCAGTCAGCTTCTATCAAGCTATAGATAGACAAACGCTACAAAGCATTAACTTTTAAACCTGAAAGTCTAATATTACTAAATCTAAAATATTATAAAAATGTACTTATATGCAAGCATACCTCTATGTCGTCAGTCCTCTTAGCACAGACGCAACATATGCGTATCAAATCTTCTACCTCACTGGTGTATCGTATCGAGGATGCATACCGCACATGGAAGACGATCTGGCTTCCTTTCAACTCTGACTCGACTCTCTCACTGTTCTAGTTTAAATCTCATCTCCAACCATGCACCACATGATAGCTACGTCAGAATGTCAGGGAAATCTCCACCCATTTCTCTAGGGAGCAAATCAGGAGTCCTATGCTCAGTTTGGATGACATGAGATCACATTTTAGTAAAGATTATCTTTCTAGACGCCCACAATTGAAGTTCCGCCCACTGGTCATTACATTCCCACGATATTTCTTGCCTGGAGTCACACCTCATGGTTTCGTGCTCAACAAGGTGTTTTCTTCTGGGGTCAGACGGCGCCAAGATGTCTAACAACCGATGGGTGTCTCCCACGTTTCACACGTCTGTCTTCTTCACGGATGGCGAAGGTGTGTTTCGTTTAAATTGCCCATTACCGGGTGAGAATGCCAACATGAGCACAAATTCATACCGTAGACAAGATCGACAACTAATTACTCAGTCTAAAATTACACCTTTCTGGTCACACGGTCACATGTTCCGCCCCTAAATTTTTTGTGGTCCCCACAAACGTACTCTGCTCCATTGTCATTTTTAAGTTTATGTCTTTTTGCTTCTTGTGGTCTGTTAGAATTGTCCGCTCGTACAGCGTCGCTACTTGATTGAGAGTTCAGCGAGTTAGTGCCTGCAGTTGTCGGCCTTGGCGGGGGATTGCTTCCAACGTGTTTTACACTTGTTTTCCGTCGATGTTGGCATGCATTCCCCGCAATCTGATTTAGATTGGTGTCCTCTCCAGAGCGTCGATGTGTATTCCCTCCTATCTGTTTAAGATGAGTTTCCTCTTCTGAACGTTGACTGCTTTTCTTGGCGCCCTTAAGGTAACAGTTGTTACGGCCATCTCTTGGCCTGCACCCTGAAGGCAACCTAGATGTGTCGGTACGTTTAGAGAGGGCGCTCTTTGAGGGACAAACCGATATCAAGTGCTCTGGGGACTTACACTGAAAACATCGCTTCGGAAGCGGGCCCGAGGGCATTTGGCTGCCATGTGGTCTGAAAAGTCTCCACAATTGTAGCATCTTATTTTTCTCATACTTCTTCTTTGCCATGGGTCGCCTCCTGCTGCCCTTACATTCCTTGCCGCCAATGCCGCATACAAAGACCGCTTCAATGCCCTGAACAGATGGTTTGCTGTCAAATTCTACTTTCTCATTTCTCTCCAGACTACAAAATCCCTTTCTGAAAATCTTAGTCTGATGCACAAAAACATCAACACCTCCATCATCCGGTGTAATAAATCCCCTTCCTTTGTCGACATTATAATATTTACAAAACCCTTGACGCCTTGTTGGTTCATCTGTGTTTTTACTAACCTCTAAATCACTGCATGCACTATCAACTGCCTGACTCTCGCTTACAGGAAGGTCTAGTTTTGGTTCCAATTGATCCACACCTTGGTTCTGCTCTAGGTTTTCACGCGGTTGGCACTGTTTCCTTCTTCTTCTCGTCTCCTTTTGTGCTGGCGAACTGGTCTGTGATAGCTGTGCTATCTGGGACTTTAGGCGAGCTACTTCAGCTTCGAATTCGTCCTTTTCAGTGTGGGCTTCTACACTAGCTACCTGCACTGGTGCATCATGCTTTTTGTCTTCCCAGAAAAGGGCATAGTCCCTAACTTCCCTAAATGAAACACCAGGATTCTTTAGCACATGTTCCTTCACAAATGTCCTGCTCAGATCATTACTAAGCTGGGCAACAAAATGATCTCTGAGCATGGATTGGTCTGCGGGAGCCAAGCCTTTCTTCACGCGCATTGCATTCAATCTCAGAAATAATTCATGCAACATGTGAGAGAATTCCATTACTGATAAGCTAGGCCCCTGTCTCATGGCATAGAAACCCCTAGTCATCTCATTGACTAGTTGTCGCTCACTGTAGGCTTCTTCCACTATTTCGAGTAACTTCTCAGGGCTGGCCTTGGCTCCGCCACGTATCCGTAATTCCCTAGAGACCACTGGTGTAACATTATTCCACACAATGTCTAACCTGTCTTCTACAGTTAAGGGCCCTACCTTCCATGCAGCTTTTACCTCCTTCACAAACTCTTGCCAAGTGGGGCCTGCCTTTTCACCAAATCTTCTTACCTCCGGCACTGTTATGTAAATCACCTTCACATGCGCATTGCTCGGGCTCTCTCCTGGTGTGAGGATTTCTTCACGGGAGCCACCTTCAGCTGTCGAGGTGCTCCCAGGCTCTGACCGGCATGTTGCGTCTGCGCATTGAGTTGACATCTCTGCTCTACCCTAACCTAGTACAATACAATGCAAAAACAGATGGAAAGAAAACACATATTATATATTACAATAAATAATAGAAAGTGTCTCTTATTTTTTTTTTGCTTGCTCTTGTCTTCTCTTCTCTGCTGTGGCTTGTAGCAGTTTCAGGTGCTGCCTGGGGATACGATTGAGTCCCTGGCTGAATGTCAGTCGTTGTAGATCGGCCACTGGTTTGGCATAATAACACTGGCGTAGCAATAGTGTGCCTGTTTGTTGTGATGGATGTGGTGAAGTGGGATGTTATAAATATTTATAGGGGACTTAGTGTACTGACTGAGATCAGCTGTGAAGGTATATATATCTAATAAGAGTAGTGTATTATATATAACCTTACTTGCTGCCACATATGTATACCTCAGTCAGAATTATTCTGGAATAGTGTGATGACTACGTTATATGTCTAGGGTATGTGTATGATGAAGTGTAAGTCAAAACAACAACAGACAGATAAACAATTTAATTTATTCCACTACACTTGACAACACTGTGACACTCACATACATAAAACACTCTACAAGGATATCTTAAAGGAGTCACTGATAACTTTTCAAATAACAATATGTATTCATTGCTGTCATGAATGTATATGTGTCCTGATTCAAATACAAAGGGAACCAGGAATCACAATCAATTTTAATTACAAGTTATATGTACAGAATTTATCAATATGAATCTTGTAGTGACATATATTTTTAATAGTATCCTATGTGTGTCAGTTGTGTAGTAGTAATATGAGGTAATACTGGTTTTGTTTTGTTCAAGCTCTGTTGGTATTTGTCATCATGACTTCAATAGTTTGTCTTTATTGGAACTAGTATTGGAGATGTTCTCAGTTCCTGATATTAAAACAATTTACTTCCCCTCTTAAGTTTATGTTACAATGTTATTTTAAGATGGGGGTACATAATGTTGAGCTCAGCTGGCCACATCAGCTTATCTTGCGTGATGGCGGCAGGAAAAGACTCCTCTGCTCGATTTCTCCCCTGGGCTCTGGAGACACCTCACTGATAGCTAAATGGACCAAGGAGTATGCTGTCCGACTCTGGATTCAGCAAAGCTCTGACCAGGTGCTGCTCAATAACGTTAAGACCACAGTCCCTGAAAACAAGAAGGATGTACCTTCTACTTCATAACTAATTGATACTCTAGTTCTACACTGAGCACAATACATCACAAACATTGAGTTCAGAGCGTTAGTCCAACTGTCAGCTTCATCTGAAATACTTTATACCAGTATTTCCCTCCCTAATGGTTACTACGCCTCTGCAATTCCAGCATTATTTCTTTCTAGTCAATCATCTAGGTGTCAGTGTACTGTTTGGCCATTCCATGCCGTTTTACTTTCCTCCGACACCTTCTGTTCAGGCTGGAGCATTATAGGCTTTACATCATGTTTGCTACTGAACTACACATATATACAGGCATAAATTAACAATTCACATTCAATTTTCATTAAAAGATACTGAATGTTTCAAGCTTACCACAATTCATAGAATAAACACAGATACGTTGACTAGCAATGAATTCTGGCACAAATACTGGCACAAATTCCCATCTGCTTATGTTAAAGGCTTTTATTTAGCAAAAATATGAGCTGGCTTCAACGCACTGTTGCTTTATCAAGCTTATTTGAACTAGTGGTCTCGAACTAACGCTCCTAAGTGATTATATCAGCGAGTCTGGCCAATGGAGCCACGTTTCGACAAGTGTTTGAAAAAATTTTACCTTCCTACGTCTCCCCTAACAACCAAGGATAGCATTTATAGTCCGACTAATCGTGTTTAGCCTTACATATCATTCCAGCCAATCAGTTCAAATGTAACTTGTGGCCCATTTCCCGTACAATGGTGGTTTAAAAAAATCTACCACTGAGCGATGCTGATGTTGGGTGTTGTCTGACAGCACCATCATTTTATTTTGCCTATAACTTGTTAATCCTTAGACTATTTGCATAACGTTGTACATATTCTTTGTCAGCAAACCCTAAGGAACCCAAATATATATATTTAACAGAGCTGATATCCGATATTTCACCGATCAAAATATAGCATCTAGTAGTTTGTAGGTATAAAATAACATAGGTATTACCACACCACCAAAAGACTAGTTTTATTTCTTGGTTCCTAAAGGGTTAACGCGTAAAACGCCGATAGTTGAAAATGCCAATGTGACGTTACAGACTTGCAAGCCTTACCCAAAATGCATGCGTGAAAGTTAGTGTAGTTGGAAATCGTGTATTTCTTGGAAAAGACAAGGGAGAGAACGGGGGAAATGCATAGACCCTGTTTGAATTTCTAAACTGAAACTAAATGGCCTAAACGAGCGATAGGAAAAATAAAGACTAGAAATGAAGATTAAAATGCTACTAATTAGTTGTTAAATATATAATATGCGTTAGTCTAAATATTTTAGCCTACTGTATAAGAAAAATATGTTATTTGAATAAATATACAGGAAAGACGAAAAGGGTAAAAATAATAGCTAGAAGTGTGAAACCTGATGCATTAGATGACAAAACGGTAGAATAAGTAAATATTTTCATTCTGGATTAACATGACTTAGATAATACTAGCGATATGGTAGAATGAAGACATATAAAGACGTGCCTGGGATTTCTTTACTGAAGCTAGCCATATTGAGGCCATAGAAAGGGGTGTCTCCTGATTTGAAAATTGTAGGTTAGCTTTTGAAAATAGACGCGTAGGAACGGAAGTCACCTGATTGGTTGAGGAGCATAACTAAGAAAGTGAAATAAATACTCAGAAAGACGAGCGTTCCTTGCCACTTTCAATTTAAACTTTCACATGTAAAGTTAATAACGTTTACAGACAAGTGTGTTCAGATGCCTTCGCTGTTCTGTTATTCAGCAGGAGATCTTGTGTGACCATTTATGGCCTGTAATTTACTTACATAGTGAAAAAATTCGATATTTCGGTAAGACCAACATTTATATAATTATTATTGTATTTGAAAATGTGTTTGCCATATTGATTATGAATGAATATTTGAAGGGGAGAGTCCCAGTCGTACAAGTGCCATTTCAACATGTTACGTACACTCATTAAATGGGGTTAGATAATCTTATAGCTTCATGTAAAAGCCCTACAGCTTTGCTTGTACTTTGGGAGATAAAAGAACATATAAATTTATATAAAGAGTAAAGTTAACATCAAACTTTGTGTTGTTTCACCGAGTTGCTAAGAAAGATATTATCATTGTGGGGAAAGAACTTAATAAAATCCTTGCAGTTTTACTTAAAAGTTGGGATAAAGAGAGATTAATAAGGGAAAAGACTTTAATGAATAATGTTCAAGTATAGCCAGAAAATCACTGGCCATCTTTATGTAATCCATGTTATTACCTGAATGTATTTATGAAATTATAATATTGTATTAGGACTAGGAAGAAAAAAAAAAAAAAAAAAAAAACATATGTTTGAGATATTTAATGATACTAGAGCACACTACCCGAGGGGGAAAATAATTATTTATGTATTATGTTCTGATTTTTGATTGGTTGATATCTGTAAAACTGTTACAAATGGAGATAGGTCAGAATATTATTTTGAGGGGAAATTAATCCTCTACTTCCAGAGTTTCTGGGTGTGAAACTGAAGTGAGCCAGTCACGTTGTTGTTCAACCCTGGTAACTGTTCGAGGCCATATGATTTGAGGGCCCTACCTTATCTTGAATCCTGAAAGCTGAGCAGTGCTGTGAGGAGGAAGATTTATAACCAGGACATCGCAGAATTTTCGACACCTATCTTAAGATAAGCCCTGTGTTTTGGGGCCTTGTGAATTCACTGAACTATTCTCCACAATTTGATATTTCAACCAGATTAAATAAAATGATGACAGTAGTGATTCCCCAAAATATGTGCTTTAGTTTGGACTAGAGTATTACAACAAGAACACTTCCTAGTCAGAAATAAAAGGACTTTAGTAGTGAAACTAGATTGTGTGTAACTGTATATAAATGTTTAATCTTAATGTTTTTTTTATGAATCAACTCAATTATACTTAATACATTTGAAAACAATTGTTCAGACCAAAATTCAATAGGGGGTTGTTTACTTAATTGTTTATTAACCTTAAAGTGTGGTTGTTGTTATTTTCTGCACATGCATTGCATATACCCTAGACACGTAGCTACACAACATCCATACATTATAACATATAAATTGGGGATAACATACATAGCGGGTGGTAGTCATTGGTGGAAGCAAGACAGGTTTCCTGACATATAGTTAAAAGGTAAACTTCCTCAGGAGCTAGCATAGCTGACTTCACATCTGCTACACAAATATATATATAAGTAATATCGACCCACCACATATAGTGGGATTGGCTCGTCCGGGATTTCCAAAGTTTTATAATAAGTAAATAAGTGGAGGTTTTGGTGAATTGACATTGCTCTGTGTTGTCCTGTTAATTAGATACTAATTAGATATTTTGGTTTATTTAAATCACATTGGATAGAATATTAAGATGGCAGAATTGGCCAAGTACAGATCTTCTGCTGTGCAGACTGCGAAGGAAATGGGTATGGAGGGACAGATTTTAATTGATTATGTTACAGCAGAGGTTGATAAATATATAGCCAGAGAAAGGGAAGATGCTAGGGAGGCTAAGAAATTAGAGGCTGATAGATTGGCGGAGGAGAAACGAATTATGTTAGAAGATGCTAGAGAACTTAAGAAATTAGAGGCTGATCGGGAGGCTGAGATTAAGAGGCTGCAGTTGGAGGAAAAGAAACTTGAGGCTGAGAAGGAGGAAAAACGTCTACAGAGGGAGGCGGAACGAGAGAAAGAAGAAAAGAGGTTGGAGGCAGAAAGGGAAGACAAAAGACTGGCTGCTGAAAGGGAAGCAGAAGATAAAAGGTTACAGCGGGAGCATGAGTTACGACTAAGAGAGTTAGAGTTACAAGGCCATGCTCCTGAAAATGGAACTAGCCCATCCACTTCCGACTCAGCTGCAAGCCAGGGGGCCTCCTCATCAGCCATGGGGTTTCATTTGGATCCTTTTATTGAGAAAGACGATGATATTGAGTCCTTCCTTAGCCGTTTTGAAAGTTTAGCTACAACATATGGGTTGGAGAAGGATAAGTGGAGCCTTAAAGTATCCCAGGGACTTAGGGGAAATTCTTATGAAGTATTTTCCAAGCTCAGTAAAGATGACCAAGACGATTATGACATTCTTAAACATGCACTATTGGTCAGATACGAGAAAAACTGTGAATTTTATAGGAAGAAATTTAGACAGGCTAAATTACTCACAGGGGAGACCTACCACCAGTTCTCGGCCCGACTAGAGACCTATTTGGAGAAATGGACTGCTCTGGGGAAAACCCAAGATTTAAAGGAAATGGTTATGATGGAGCAGGTTAGAGAGTCCATGGCTCCAGACTTGAGAAAGTTTCTCACAGAACAGGGTGCAGAGAGACTGGTGGATATTTTAAATGTAGCTGAGAGATATCTAGCAGCCCAGTCAGAGTTGGCAGGAGCAAAGAAGAAACATATAGATCATAATAAGGGTCCCCAAATTCAACCTCAGAACAAATATGACAATAGAGATAAGTTTAACAAGAATAAACCATATTATGATAGGTCCAGGTACGAACAACGTGACAGAAACCCTCAATATAATGAAAGAAAACCTGTTAACCAGGGAAAGAAATATTGTAAATGGTGTAAGAGGGATGGCCATGACACCCATGACTGTAAAAGAAAACCTTCCACCTTTGCTGCAATGAAAACTGGGAACAAGGGAGTAAAGGCAAAACCTATTAAGCCACATGAGCCCTATCACCCCCCAGTATGTGAGGACGTTGTATGTAATGGGGTCACCATAAGGTGCCTTTATGATACAGGTCTAGATTATGATTCAGTCGTCAGTTCGCACCTAGTGAACCCAGATCAGTATACCACAGAGACAGTGGAGATACAAGGGGCGACTAAGGATATAGCAACCATGACACTTCCCGTAGCTAGGATAGAGGTGAAAACTCGTTATGTGGAAGGGATCATCAAAGCAGCAGTTATAAACGAACCCATATACCCTCTAATATTGGGATGTCGTTATGTCTTCTTGGGGAATCCCAAGAGACCTGTGATTATGGCAACAGTGCAGACCAGGTCACAGTCAAGGAAGGAGGAAGATGAACCTATAAATACTCATCCAGAGGAGATGAGGAAGGCACAAGCTGAAGATAGGTCACTCAAGCTGTGTTATAAAAAATTACCTAAATGCCATACACCTCCAAACAAAGGAGAATATTATATGAAAAATAAATTGTTATATAGGAAGGCTGGAACTGGATCCAATGGTCACGGACAGCTGGTCCTTCCCAAGGCATATAGGGAGAAGGTGATGGAATTAGGACATGCTATTCCCTTCAGTGGTCATATGGGGATCAGCGCTACAGGTCAGCGCATAGCTTGTCATTATTTCTGGCCAGGAATAACTGAGGATATAAAAAGATATGTAAAATCATGTCCAGAATGCCAACGGGTAGCTCCAAAGCATTGGACTGCCCCAGCAACTCTAGGGGAAATGCCCATAGTGGGAACACCTTTTGAGAGAGTTGCGGTGGACATTGTGGGACCTCTCACTCGGACAAAGAGGAGGAACAGTTACATTCTGACTCTGGTGGACACATGTTCCATGTGGGGAGAGGCGGTAGCCCTGTCATCAATTGATTCGAAGCATGTGGCAGAGGCATTACTCACAATATTCACGAGGTTAGGTTTCCCTCACCAAATCTTGACTGATAACGGCTCACAGTTCAAGGGGAGACTAACAGAAGAGGTATTTAGGATCTTCCAGGCCAAGCATTTTCATTGTAGTCCGTATCACCCCCAAGGGAACGGCCAGGTGGAGAGGTTCAATGGGACTCTCATTTCCATCCTGAGAAAGCTGGCCCATGAAAAACCTGATACGTGGGACCAATTTTTGCCCGCTGCGTTGTTTGCGTACCGGGAAGTTCCACACAGTTCAACCGGGATGGCACCCGCAACCCTGTTATTTGGGAGGCCAATAAAAGGTCCATTGGAAGCCCTATTGAGGACGTGGACCGATGAGAAGGCAGAAGAGACTGTTACCTCATCATATGCGTATGTGAACGAACTGACCACTCGTCTAAAAACTGGCTGGAAACTTGCAAATGATAACCTCAGACAAGCCAGGAAGAAACATGCTGCATACTTTAATAAGAAAGCGAAAGATAGAGAATTACATGTGGGAGAGAAGGTGCTTCTTTTACTTCCCGCCAGTAGTAACAAGTTGCAAATTGGATGGCAAGGTCCATACACCGTTCTAGAAAGATATCTAGAACCAATTATAAAATAGACAAGAAAGGAAAGGAGAAAATATATCATGTAAACCTCCTAAAGAAGTATCTCGAGAGAGAAAACCAGGAAGGGACACCTTTACTGGCCTTGTCCATTGCAACCCAAATGAAAAATGAACCACTCACCTCGCAGGAATACCCCTTAAAACCATGTGAAACACCTGTACAGGTGAAAGTCAGTAAGCACCTGACTAAGAAACAGAGGGAACAGGTTCAAAAGGTTCTAACAGAACATACAGATGTGTTAACGGATAAACCGGGGCACACCCATTTGTTGGAGTATGATATGCAATTAATAGACCCAACACCTATCTGTATGAGGGCCTATACGATTCCGTTCGCTAAGGAACAAGCATTGAAGAAGGAGATAGATTATTTGTTAAAAGAAGGGATTATCTCTCACAGTGAATCTCCTTACAGCTCCAGTGTGGTTTTGCTGAGGAAACCCTCTGGGGAACATCGTCTGTGTATAGATTACAGAAAACTGAATGCTGTCACAGAGAATCAGGTGGATCCATTACCTGACCCAAATCAGCTGTTTGCCAGGCTGAATAAGGCAAAATATTTTTCTAAGGTGGATCTTAGCAAGGGCTATTATCAAATTCCAGTAAAGCCTGAGGTCAGATCTTATTTAGCATTTAGCACCTCGGATGGACATTATGAATTCAACATGTTGCCGTTTGGGTTGAAAAATGCTCCGAGTGTGTTCTCAAGAATGATGAGAAAATTGTTGGATCCACTAAAAAATCCATGTATAACGAATTTCATGGATGACATCCTCATTGCCACAGAAACATTTGAGGAACACATTAACTCTTTGACGATGCTATTTGATAGGCTCAGAGAGGCAAATTTGACTGCGAGACCAACCAAATGCTATATTGGTTGTAAAGAGTTGGAGTTCTTGGGACATACGATATATCAGGGTAACATGACCCCTGACCCCAAGAACCTGGAGAAATTACAGAGGGCACCTAGACCACAGACCAAGAAGGACGTGAGATCGTTTGTGTCGCTATGTGGATTTTATCAGAAGTACATAAAAAATTTTAACTCTATATGTGCTCCTCTAACGGATTTAACTCGCAAAGGAAATCCAGATAAAATTGTGTGGTCTGCTCAATGTGAATCGGCGTATCAAGAGTTAAAGGAGAAACTCACTAGCAAGCCTATTTTGAAATTGCCTGATTTGACTCAGGAATTTGTGGTAAGAACGGACGCTAGCAACGTAGGATTAGGGGCTACATTGTTGCAACGGTCCAATTCAAAAAAGGGGGAGCTGAACCCAGTCGCTTATGCTAGCCGCAAGCTGAATAAAGCGGAGCAAAACTACTCAACAAGTGAGAAAGAATGTCTAGCTTTAATCTGGGCTATAAAAAAGTTCCAGATCTATCTTTATGGTAGAACATTTGTGGTCCAAACGGATCATCAGCCCCTCGTATTTTTATCACAGGCTAAGCATGAAAACGCCCGATTATTAAGGTGGTCGTTACTAATCCAACCTTATTCGTTTTCCATTGAGTACATACCCGGTTCGCTGAATGTGGGAGCGGATTTTCTGAGTAGACATCCTTTGGAAGAAACTCAGGGGAGTCATAAGGCCAAATAAGTTAATTTGATCTATGTGAATCTCGGATTTTGAACTCGCTTTACAAGCATGTTCTTAAGTGGGGAGATGTGTGATGATATCCGATATTTCACCGATCAAAATATAGCATCTAGTAGTTTGTAGGTATAAAATAACATAGGTATTACCACACCACCAAAAGACTAGTTTTATTTCTTGGTTCCTAAAGGGTTAACGCGTAAAACGCCGATAGTTGAAAATGCCAATGTGACGTTACAGACTTGCAAGCCTTACCCAAAATGCATGCGTGAAAGTTAGTGTAGTTGGAAATCGTGTATTTCTTGGAAAAGACAAGGGAGAGAACGGGGGAAATGCATAGACCCTGTTTGAATTTCTAAACTGAAACTAAATGGCCTAAACGAGCGATAGGAAAAATAAAGACTAGAAATGAAGATTAAAATGCTACTAATTAGTTGTTAAATATATAATATGCGTTAGTCTAAATATTTTAGCCTACTGTATAAGAAAAATATGTTATTTGAATAAATATACAGGAAAGACGAAAAGGGTAAAAATAATAGCTAGAAGTGTGAAACCTGATGCATTAGATGACAAAACGGTAGAATAAGTAAATATTTTCATTCTGGATTAACATGACTTAGATAATACTAGCGATATGGTAGAATGAAGACATATAAAGACGTGCCTGGGATTTCTTTACTGAAGCTAGCCATATTGAGGCCATAGAAAGGGGTGTCTCCTGATTTGAAAATTGTAGGTTAGCTTTTGAAAATAGACGCGTAGGAACGGAAGTCACCTGATTGGTTGAGGAGCATAACTAAGAAAGTGAAATAAATACTCAGAAAGACGAGCGTTCCTTGCCACTTTCAATTTAAACTTTCACATGTAAAGTTAATAACGTTTACAGACAAGTGTGTTCAGATGCCTTCGCTGTTCTGTTATTCAGCAGGAGATCTTGTGTGACCATTTATGGCCTGTAATTTACTTACATAGTGAAAAAATTCGATATTTCGGTAAGACCAACATTTATATAATTATTATTGTATTTGAAAATGTGTTTGCCATATTGATTATGAATGAATATTTGAAGGGGAGAGTCCCAGTCGTACAAGTGCCATTTCAACATGTTACGTACACTCATTAAATGGGGTTAGATAATCTTATAGCTTCATGTAAAAGCCCTACAGCTTTGCTTGTACTTTGGGAGATAAAAGAACATATAAATTTATATAAAGAGTAAAGTTAACATCAAACTTTGTGTTGTTTCACCGAGTTGCTAAGAAAGATATTATCATTGTGGGGAAAGAACTTAATAAAATCCTTGCAGTTTTACTTAAAAGTTGGGATAAAGAGAGATTAATAAGGGAAAAGACTTTAATGAATAATGTTCAAGTATAGCCAGAAAATCACTGGCCATCTTTATGTAATCCATGTTATTACCTGAATGTATTTATGAAATTATAATATTGTATTAGGACTAGGAAGAAAAAAAAAAAAAAAAAAAAAAACATATGTTTGAGATATTTAATGATACTAGAGCACACTACCCGAGGGGGAAAATAATTATTTATGTATTATGTTCTGATTTTTGATTGGTTGATATCTGTAAAACTGTTACAAATGGAGATAGGTCAGAATATTATTTTGAGGGGAAATTAATCCTCTACTTCCAGAGTTTCTGGGTGTGAAACTGAAGTGAGCCAGTCACGTTGTTGTTCAACCCTGGTAACTGTTCGAGGCCATATGATTTGAGGGCCCTACCTTATCTTGAATCCTGAAAGCTGAGCAGTGCTGTGAGGAGGAAGATTTATAACCAGGACATCGCAGAATTTTCGACACCTATCTTAAGATAAGCCCTGTGTTTTGGGGCCTTGTGAATTCACTGAACTATTCTCCACAATTTGATATTTCAACCAGATTAAATAAAATGATGACAGTAGTGATTCCCCAAAATATGTGCTTTAGTTTGGACTAGAGTATTACAACAAGAACACTTCCTAGTCAGAAATAAAAGGACTTTAGTAGTGAAACTAGATTGTGTGTAACTGTATATAAATGTTTAATCTTAATGTTTTTTATGAATCAACTCAATTATACTTAATACATTTGAAAACAATTGTTCAGACCAAAATTCAATAGGGGGTTGTTTACTTAATTGTTTATTAACCTTAAAGTGTGGTTGTTGTTATTTTCTGCACATGCATTGCATATACCCTAGACACGTAGCTACACAACATCCATACATTATAACATATAAATTGGGGATAACATACATAGCGGGTGGTAGTCATTGGTGGAAGCAAGACAGGTTTCCTGACATATAGTTAAAAGGTAAACTTCCTCAGGAGCTAGCATAGCTGACTTCACATCTGCTACACAAATATATATATAAGTAATATCGACCCACCACATAAAACAGACATCCCATGTCAGTCCTTTATTCTATATACACATAGATAAATGTAAGTCAACTTGACTTTACTCTGCTGTGGTGCTATCATGGTTTTATGTAGTTGGGTCCATTCAGAGTAGGCACTACTCATGAAATCTGCCTCAGACTTCTACAACCAATAATATATTTCGGTTATGTTACTGAACAGCCGCAAGTGTGAGTGCTTGTCTTAATGCTGCTTCGCAACCCGTATTCACCATTTCTCTTCTCTGAGTCTGCGCAATGACATGTCCAGAGAACATTATATTTCCCTCAAAATGTACGTTATGAGGAGATAACATATACCTGGTGATAGCAGAGTTTTCGTAGTGGATCCCATAATCTTCTTATTATCCTGTATGAAACATTCGGAATATCCTCAATCAAAGAGGCAACTCAGGGATTCATTACGTTCCTCCGAAATGTTTACATCCAACAATTTTCTCATCATTCTAGAGAAGACACTAGGCGCATTCTTCAATCCAAATGGCAATCTATTAAACTCATAGTGTCCTTCTGAGGTACTAAAAGCTAGGTATGGTCTAACCTCAGGCTTTACTGGAATCTGATAGTATCCTTTACTCAGATCCACTTTGGAGAAATATTTAGCTTTATTTAGTCTGGCAAACAGCTGATTTGTATCCGGCAATGGATCCACCTGTCCTTCTGTAATAGCATTCAGTCTCCTGTAATCTATACAGAGTCTATGTTCTCCAGAGGGCTTCCTTAAGAGTACAACACCGGAACTATACGAAGATTCACTGTGCGAAATAATTCTTTCCTTCAACAGATAGTCTATCTCTTCCTTCAAAGCTTTCTCCTTAGCAAACGGAATAGAATATGGTTTCATACAGACAGGTGTGGGGTCTATCAGTTTCATATCATATTCCAATGGGTTTGTATGCCCTGGTCGGTCTGTTAACACCTCTGCATGATTATTTAGAACCTGTTGCACTCTCTCTTTCTGAGTTTTCGTTAAATGTGTACTGATTTTCACTTGTGCTGCTGTCTCATAGGGGTGTAATGGATACTCAAATGATGAAAGTGGTTCCTTTTTCATCTCCATGGCGATGGACAAGGTCAACAAGTGTGTCTCTTCCTGATGTTCTCTTTCCAAATATTTCTTCAGGAGATTCACATGATAGATTTTTTCTTTCCCTTTCTTATCTATCTTATAATTTGTTCTAGATACCTTCTCTAAAACTGTATATGGACCCTGCCATCCAATTTGTAACTTATTCTGACTCCCGGGCAAAAGAAGCAGTACTTTCTCTCCCACAGCCAAATTTCTGTCTTTCGCCTTCCTGTTATAATAGGCAGCATGTTTCTTCCTGGTTTGTTTCAAATTTTTATTGGCAAGTTTCCAGCCAGTTTTTAAACGAGTGGTCAGTTCATTCACATATTGGTATGAAGATGTAATGTTTTCCTCTGCCTTTTCATCAGTCCACGTTCTTAACAAAGCTACATATGGACCTTTAATTTTGTGGACCTATTTGTCCATGCACCGGCATGGTCTCTTCCACTCGAAGCTCTATAGTGATGATTTTTCCTCCCAGAATTATCATTCACAAAACGACCGCTACCAATTTTTCTTTTGGGGCTTTCTCCCCACTTAAAATTCTTGATGAGAGATTTCCTCTCTACATCCTCTTCCTCCAGTTTGTTTAAGTCCGATTGAGGGATTTTCGGCTTATCCTGGGGTAAGACATCTTTTTGCACTCTCCGCATAGTGGCCATTGTAAAACAGTTAAGTGAAGCTTGTCCGTGAAAAGGGGCTTCCCATTCCATTTGGTCCACTTTATCAAATCTATTTTTCTTTTTATTATCAGGCCTAATTTTGCCCCGTGGCGTGTCCAGGTCCTGATCCATGTTCCCACTTGTGGGTGTTCCCTCATGTGCTATGCTACACCTTTCTACAAAATTCTCAATGTCCCATCTTGCTTTGGGCCAATAATAATTGTGAGCCACCTTTTGAATGATGGTACCTATCTTCTCATGGTCCCCATCTGGTTTCACATGTAGGCTCCTTATTAAGTCTGCCCTATATCTTTTAGGAAGTACCAGTTGTCCCTGACCTTTGGATCTAGCTCCAGTCTTCCTATACATCAACTTGTTTTTCATGTAAAAATCTCCCTTGCCTGGAGTTGTATGACAAGTTGACAATTTCCTGAAACAAGGCTTGAGTGTTTTATCCCCAGCCTGTGCCTTCCTCATCTCTTCTGGAGTGGTATCCAACATAATATCCTCCTCCTGTCTTGAGGTCGACCTGACCTGAAGGGTGGCCATATACACAGGTTTCCTTCTGCAACGGTCAGTGTCATGATTGTCCATCTGACAATTTTTTACACCACCTTTTTCCTTGGTTGAAAGATTTTCTTTCATCATATTTCCTTTCATCGAATTGTGGGAATTTATTTTTATTTTCATACCGTGGCCTATCAAACTGGTGCTTACCTTTGTTTTGATCCCTAGGATCAAATTTATTAAAGTTCTGTGGTGCCCTAAAGTTATCCACTTGTTTCTTTTTATTACCTGTTACCTCTGCTTGAGCTGCTTGATACCTTTCAGCAACATTTAGCAACTCACCCAGCCTCTCTGCACCTTGTTCCATGAGAAACTTTCTCAGGTCTGGAGCCATGGACTCTCTTAGTTGCTCTATAAGGACCATTTCCTTAAGATCTTGGGTTTTCCCCAGAGAAGTCCATTTCTCCAAGTATGTCTCTATTCGTGCAGAGAACTGGTGATAGGTTTCACCTGACAGTAGTTTAGCATTCCTAAATTTTTTCCTATAAAATTCTGCATTCTTTTCATATCTTAACAAAAGAGCCTGCTTTAGCATGTCATAATTTTCCTGATCACCTCTGCTCATTTTTGCAAAAACTTCATAAGCTGCCCCACGAAGTCCATGAGATAACTTTAAGCTCCACCTTTCTCTCTCTAACCCATATGTGGTAGCTAATAGTTCATACCTATTTAGGTAGCTCTCTATATCATCGTCTTTCTCAACAAAATGATCTAAATGAAAATTCATAGCTGAGGTTGAGGCTCCCTGGCTAGCAGTGGCATCAGAGGCAAAGGGACTGGCACCATTTTCAGGAGCATGGCCTTGAAACTCAAACTCCCTTAGTCGTAACTCATGTTCCCTTTGTAATCTCTTCTCCTCCTTTTCTGCTTCCCTCTCTGCAGCTAATTTCTTCTCTTCCCTTTCTGCAGCTAATTTCTTCTCTTCTCTTTCTGCAGCTAATCTTTTCTCTTCTCTTTCTGCAGCTAATCTTTTGTCTTCTCTTTCTGCTTCCAATTTCTTAGCCTCAGCCTCAATCTGCAACCTCTTAATTTCTTTTTCAGCCTCTAACTTTATTTCGGCTTCAAACCTTCTTTCTTCGCGTTCAATAAATTTGTCACATTCCGTAGTGACATAGGCAACCATAACTTGCCCATCTAATCCTAACTCTTTTGCAGTCTGAACAGCAGCAGATCGAAATTTGGCCAGGTCCGCCATTGTCTATCAGGTAAATTTATACAATGTCTAACCAACAATTCAATCTCTAAATATATATCTAATGGACAACACAGGCACCGTGAGCTCAACCTTATTTAATTCCACCCAAGGATACCTTTTAATTCTTATATTCCCTGAAGTGAATTACCCCCAATATTTTTTAATAGGTAAAGATTCAAAATCCCAAGAGCGAGACCCCAATATATGTGGTGAAGTGGGATGTTATAAATATTTATAGGGGACTTAGTGTACTGACTGAGATCAGCTGTGAAGGTATATATATCTAATAAGAGTAGTGTATTATATATAACCTTACTTGCTGCCACATATGTATACCTCAGTCAGAATTATTCTGGAATAGTGTGATGACTACGTTATATGTCTAGGGTATGTGTATGATGAAGTGTAAGTCAAAACAACAACAGACAGATAAACAATTTAATTTATTCCACTACACTTGACAACACTGTGACACTCACATACATAAAACACTCTACAAGGATATCTTAAAGGAGTCACTGATAACTTTTCAAATAACAATATGTATTCATTGCTGTCATGAATGTATATGTGTCCTGATTCAAATACAAAGGCAACCAGGAATCACAATCAATTTTAATTACAAGTTATATGTACAGAATTTATCAATATGAATATTGTAGTGACATATATTATTAAAAGTATCCTATGTGTGTCAGTTGTGTAGTAGTAGTAATATGAGGTAATACTGGTTTTGTTTTGTTCAAGCTCTGTTGGTATTTGTCATCATGACTTCAATAGTTTGTCTTTATTGGAACTAGTATTGGAGATGTTCTCAGTTCCTGATATTAAAACAATTTACTTCCCCTCTTAAGTTTATGTTACAATGTTATTTTAAGATGGGGGTACATAATGTTGAGCTCAGCTGGCCACATCAGCTTATCTTGCGTGATGGCGGCAGGAAAAGACTCCTCTGCTCGATTTCTCCCCTGGGCTCTGGAGACACCTCACTGATAGCTAAATGGACCAAGGAGTATGCTGTCCGACTCTGGATTCAGAAAAGCTCTGACCAGGTGCTGCTCAATAACGTTAAGACCACAGTCCCTGAAAACAAGAAGGATGTACCTTCTACTTCATAACTAATTGATACTCTAGTTCTACACTGAGCACAATACATCACAAACATTGAGTTCAGAGCGTTAGTCCAACTGTCAGCTTCATCTGAAATACTTTATACCAGTATTTCCCTCCCTAATGGTTACTACGCCTCTGCAATTCCAGCATTATTTCTTTCTAGTCAATCATCTAGGTGTCAGTGTACTGTTTGGCCATTCCATG
This sequence comes from Oreohelix idahoensis, assembly GCA_024509875.1. Taxonomy (NCBI): domain Eukaryota; kingdom Metazoa; phylum Mollusca; class Gastropoda; order Stylommatophora; family Oreohelicidae; genus Oreohelix; species Oreohelix idahoensis. The sequence goes on from JAMPIV010001947.1 coordinate 97,417, forward strand.
CCGTTTTACTTTCCTCCGACACCTTCTGTTCAGGCTGGAGCATTATAGGCTTTACATTATGTTTGCTACTGAACTACACATATATACAGGCATAAATTAACAATTCACATTCAATTTTCATTAAAAGATACTGAATGTTTCAAGCTTACCACAATTCATAGAATAAACACAGATACGTTGACTAGCAATGAATTCTGGCACAAATACTGGCACAAATTCCCATCTGCTTATGTTCCAGGCTTTTATTTAGCAAAAATATGAGCTGGCTTCAACGCACTGTTGCTTTATCAAGCTTATTTGAACTAGTGGTCTCGAACTAACGCTCCTAAGTGATTATATCAGCGAGTCTGGCCAATGGAGCCACGTTTCGACAAGTGTTTGAAAAAATTTTACCTTCCTACGTCTCCCCTAACAACCAAGGATAGCATTTATAGTCCGACTAATCGTGTTTAGCCTTACATATCATTCCAGCCAATCAGTTCAAATGTAACTTGTGGCCCATTTCCCGTACAATGGTGGTTTAAAAAAAAAATACCACTGAGCGATTCTGATTTTGGGTGTTGTCTGACAGCACCATCATTTTATTTTGGCTATAACTTGTTAATCCCTAGACTATTTGCATAACGTTGTACATATTCTTTGTCAGCAAACCCTAAGGAACCCAAATATATATATATTTAATAGAGCTAATATGCTGCGTTCAAAATATGCAATTCCTTCTACCTCCTGTTTCGAAGATGTGCTGTCTGGGTACTGTAATGTTTTCAAACGTAAACCCATCTAATGTCATCTTTCCTAATAAGGGTTTTTCAGGATTTAAAAACCTAACTCTGGGAAGGGTAGTGAATTTTATCACTGTCGATTTGAAATAAAGTTAGTGCATGTGGCCTTACACGCGTGATGGCAGCAATTGTGTATCGCGCGACGCGTGTTTAGTGTTGCACGTGTTCGGCTTTATGCCTCTCCCTTCTCTCTATCCTTTAGTCCATCTGTCTTTAGTTACGCCGTGTATAAAATGGAATGAATGAAATATTAAAATTAGGTCATTGTTCAGCTTGCGTATCTCACTGTTTTTCCAAGAAATACAGCACACGTTTCATTGAAGAAAGCGGGTAATAATACAGTAGGCTTTTACTATCAACGTGAAAGCGTTACAATTTGCCGACGAAGTAGAAAACATGGGGGATTTCGAGTACAGTCATTGTGACAGCACTGTTCTTTACCATTCTTCTTCCTTTTATTAAATTTATTTGTTAGGCTTTACATTTACCTTTTAATTTATATATGTGGATTAGAATATTTCACGACAATGGAGTATCATTAGCAAGGATACTATTGCAGGAAAATTGATATAACTGCAAACGGCTGGTCCCTGGCTTGATAAGGTATTCAATGGATGTACTGTGGTATGATTCTTCTCTGGGCCTGCGTTGGTGCAACTCTTCACCTGGCCTACGTTGGTGCAACTCTTCAATGGGCCTGTGGTGCTTCGAATCTTCATGCGGTGGTGCGATTCTTTGCTAGGCCTATGGTGGTGCGAATCTTCACTGGGGAGATGTACTAGGCAGATGTGCTGCTCCGTCTGTGCTGGGTGTTGTAATACTATTGCAAGGTTTAGCTCAGGTATCCTTGGTGCTCACTGGTTGTTGTGCTCTCTTGCAACACTGAACATTCCGCGTATGACTATACTACACTATCTGTCAGTATCCTGCCGACGACGCCATTTGTGACGGTGCGAAGACGATGTGTGAAGGAGAATAAGGATTTGTGTGTAATGTTGCCGCCACTCTCTCTGGCCTACTTTCACACACGTTCCGCAGTCACAGAAAAACTCTTGATGACAGGGGTCCCACTTTTATTAATGAAACCCTATCAGGTAGCACAAGAATCATACAGAAACAATGTTGTCCGCAAGTTTACTTTGAAGACAATTCCTAAGCAACACCATATAACCAAGCTATTTAGGTAACACCATCTAATAACCCAGCACAGACTGCTGGACTCTCTGAAATAAAATGAAACAAAATAAACTAGCATCGTACTAATGGACAAACATCATCTACTTAATAATACATACATATGTGTGAAATTATGCAAGTACATGCACTTAAATGACCATGTATGTGTGTGTGTGTGTGTGTGTGTGTGTGTGTGTGTGTTCATGCAAGTCTGCGTATGTATGTGTAATCAACAATAAACATATCCCAATCAACAACAATGCCTTCATACGCATATTAGATACTAACTCCATCATCACGCGAGATATAACTTAAATGAAGCACTTCTATCTATGATGAAATATTCCACACAGCGCACTGGTCTAAATGACATCAATTTATCAGTATCTTAGAGGTCTAGCTGCTCTAAAGAAAAAGGAGATATATACTCTATTCTTACAGCTCTGTACTAAATGTAATAGGCATAGGCTACTCACGGAGCTAGAGGGTACGCTAATCTTTCTCTCACCATAATCACTGATGTAAAATTAACCACACTTACGGCTCACAAGAATGCAATATAACCATTACTTAACACTACACAACTTATAATAAAAATGGTAATAAATACACACTTGTATACAGCGCAATGCGACACTAGGATTCCTCTTATAAATTCACTTAGTACTTTACACATTTAACACACAGTCTCACTGTTGAAAATAGCGATGAGATATACGTGAAATTACACTTAAATACACATAAATTGCCAGTCAGCTTCTATCAAGCTATAGACAGACAAACGCTACAAAGCATTAACTTTTAAACCTGAAAGTCTAATATTACTAAATCTAAAGTATTATAAAAATGTACTTATATGCAAGCATACCTCTATGTCGTCAGTCCTCTTAGCACAGACGCAACATATACGTATCAAATCTTCTACCTCACTGGTGTATCGTATCGAGGATGCATACCGCACATGGAAGACGATCTGGCTTCCTTTCAACTCTGACTCGACTCTCTCACTGTTCTAGTTTAAATCTCATCTCCAACCATGCACCACATGATAGCTACGTCAAAATGTCAGGGAAAGCTGCACCCATCTCTCTAGGGAGCAAATCAGGAGTCCTATGCTCAGTTTGGATGACATGAGATCACATTTTAGTAAAGATTATCTTTCTAGACGCCCACAATTGAAGTTCCGCCCACTGGTCATTACATTCCCACGATATTTCTTGCCTGGAGTCACACCTCATGGTTTCGTGCTCAACAAGGTGTTTTCTTCTGGGGTCAGACGGCGCCAAGATGTCTAACAACCGATGGGTGTCTCCCACGTTTCACACGTCTGTCTTCTTCACGGATGGCGAAGGTGTGTTTCGTTTAAATTGCCCACTACCGGGTGAGAATGCCAACATGAGCACAAATTCACACCGTAGACAAGATCGACAACTAATTACTCAGTCTAAAATTACACCTTTCTGGCCACACGGTCACATAATGCTTGCAGCACAGTTTATTTGAATTATGCTAGTAATACTGTTTTTCTCATACATGGTAGGCAGTACTTTTTTTTAATCTTATGCTGGCAGTACTGTTTCTCATATGCAAGGCAGGCAATATTGTTTTCCTATATTGTCTGTTTATCATATACAATGCAGGCAATGCGTATTTATTAATTTGTGCTGGTTCAGAGACCGTATGAGCCTACAAATTGACCCAGTTACTTCTCAATCAGCTCACTGTTCAGCGTGCCCGTGAGTAGTGACCCAAATGTTGACATGTCAGAAGGTTGCTTGTTTTTCGACCTTTCTGCCCGTAAAAACAACACAACACCTCTATTCTCGTTCACTGAAAACCATTTAATATACTGTTTTTGACTCTGCCCGTTCTAGGCGCTAACAATCCATTGAAGTATACATGATAAACTTAAACTTTCTAGCTACTAATTCTAACACAACCAGCATGAGGACCTTACCGCTGCCTTGTTCTTTCTTCTCCTCAACACATACAGGGACCTCAACACATACAGGGTATACAGGAACAAGGTTCAATATTTAATTCGGAAAGAAAAGAAAAATCATTTTAGAAATATGGTTCAGGACAAATCAAATAGTAAGGAAATATGGAAGGCAATTAACACCTTAGCGAAAAAACGTAATGCACCAGACTCATTCTCTTCCAACACTTCATTTACTTGCACCGACTTCAGCAATCACTTTCAAGCAGAAATAAACAGTCTGAAATCCACAATACCACATTCCTCTAGTGACTTAGACAAACTTTCAGCATTCTGTAAGAACAAATGTACAAACTCAGTTCCACCCGACATTCCTTTTATGACAGTTAATGAAGTGTATAACTATCTTATTGGCCTTAAGGATAATAGCTCATCAGGGCTTGACGGAATTAGTAATCGAATACTGCGTTACGCCGCACCAGCTATTAGTGATTCACTAACTTTAATATATAATCAATGTATCGCTAAAAGTTATTTTCCTTCGGCCTTTAAGATTGCCAAAGTATATCCTCTCTTGAAACCTGGCTCGTCAGATAACAGTAATCTTGGTAACTATAGACCAATTTCTCTTTTAGCATCGCTTTCTAAACCACTAGAAAAACACATACATAAAGCAACACTACATTACCTAGTTAGCAATGACTTGCTAATTGACAGTCAGTCAGGGTTTCGACAAAAGCATTCATGCCACACAGCTCTAACTAAGATGATAGACAACTTGCACCTAAACATAAATAACGATAACATATGTGGAGCAATCTTTGTAGACTTTAGGAAAGCATTTGATATGTTAAATCACGCTGTTTTAATACGAAAATTAGAAACAATGAAAGTTAACTTTAAACTAGTGACATTACTTAAATCATTCCTGTCCGACAGACAGCAAGTAGATGTGTATTCAGACAGTGAGCATTACGAACAAGGCAATCCACACAATGACGTCACGTTATCAGCACGATGTGAAAGTCAATAAAGCTTTAAACAGCAGTGATGGTTTTTTGGCTATATATATTGTACGCCACAATGACAAAATGCATGGAAATCGTTATGTAGAAAAACATCACAGGGATAGTACAACAGTCATTGTATCATCGAAGTAGTCGATTCAACAGGCACAGCAAACAGCATTATAATAATGTACATTATGTGCCTTTTCAGGATATCGTAAACCGCTGCTCATGTAGTCAGGTAGTAAACTTCCCCTTTCCATAAGAGCTAGTAGATATCAACTAGGAGATTAAATCTGGTCTCCTATTTTTGACCTCAACAAGACAGGCATGTCTTTCGAGCGTCACATTATTGTTCTCTATGTTCCTTATACAGCAAAGGTATCAAACCTAGATCCATCAATAAAGTTCAGGAAGCAAATAGTCCGTAGGACAGGCATCAATCGATGCGTGACAATATAAGTGGATCATAAGGCAGGCTAAGCGAAAGTCAACATCACAAGATGGCGATAAAGTCACTTAGCAAAAAAGGATTCATTTACCTGTTCATCAGGAATTAAATGAATAATCACATATGCCTCCAGGCATTAGGAATAACATGGAGATATATCATCTCAAAAAAGGGAACAACAATAATGAGGACTCCTTCCTGAATAAACTAAGCGAAGACTAGCACATAGCTACGTCTCGCCTTACCAGCTTCTCTGCTCAGACTAACCTGGGCGGAAATCGTTTAAACAACGCCACAAAAAGAGACATGCGCAGAACACGCGAATCGAATACAACTCAGCCAAATTTACGAAACGAAGAATGTTCTACGATGTTCGACTAAAGACCTTTTACCTTAAAAGGAAATGAATCTTGAAACATTGCGATTGCCAACTGTTTTCAAAGAACTGGCGATCTGAGCGCTCCATAAATGGACATGACTCAAAAATCGTTCACACAACTATCGGCAACCCTAGCTATCAAGATAAGACAACTTCTTGACGATAGCTATCAAGATTAGACTACTGTAGAAATAAAAGTGACTACAATTCCATGAGTTCCTTCCCATGCATTAAAAATTAACTATAGTCAGAATGCATGGTCAGAATAAGTTGCGATAAGTTTTTAGCAGCAACATTACTGCCACCTCCCGATTTAAAAAAAATGTGCAACATTTTTTTTTTTTAAATATCCAAGAGTAAAACCAAAAGCGGTTTATCAACGCACGAATTATGCGGGGATAACTAATTGCACTGCCTAATATGAGGCTAAATTGACACATAAAGTGTCTGGTGAGAATATTTCTCAACAGATAAAAAATCTGATTCAAAAATATATCGGGGAGGTGCCACCAACACACACTACGCTTGCATGAAAATACAATATAAATATGCAAGTTCATATCATTATAATCAAATAGCAGTGTCATAATCTAATACCGCTTAGAATGGATGTACACATCTGATATTGAATGTTAAATATTACATTATCTAAATGTTTAATATTACCATTACACAATGAAATCAAACATAAATGACGATCCAGGACACATCTCCTGTCGTTCCAAAGAAACTTGTACAATGTGGAACTCTCCATGTTTGACAACAGAAAGGTAGCTTCTCAGATCAACAATAACGTGCTGAGAAAAAACAACCAATATAATTCTATTTAATAGCCATTAAGTTTCATACTATACAATACATTATTATTAACAATTGTGACCGAGTGAACTTTCGGCCCTTATATTAACTACTCAGTCTTCTTCTTATATTAAAGATGGAACAGAAGAAGATGATAACAAAGCACAATAGTATGTGTTCACCTAAAGTGAGGACAGATGTGCTAATGTATTGTAGTAATATAGGTGTGTTATGGCTCTGTCGTATATCTAGAAATAGAACAGAAGTATTAGTTGGAATCATGTGGGCATCTAGACAGAATGTCAGCCATCACATTATCCGACCCACGGATAGCTCGTACCGTGAAATGAAAAGGTTGAAGAGCAATAGCATATCGAGTGGATCTCGAACTCTTCAAGTTCTTAGTCTGAATAGCTGTAAGAGCTTTCTGATCAGTTTCTAGAATGAAATGTGCGCCCAGGAGGAATCTTTGTAGTTTGAGAATAGACCAAACCATAGCCAATAATTCACGGTCTAAAACCGAGTGGTTCCTCTCTGCCGCATTTAGTTTTCTAGAAATGTACATGACAGGAAACAGAGTTTCAGCATATTCCTGCATAAGTGCTGCTCCGATCCCAGTGGATGAAGCATCACTTCGAAGAACAAAAGTTCTATCAAGAGTAGGTAATCTTAGGATGGGAGGAGAAGAAAATATATTTTTAATCTGGTCTAAGGAAGATTGACATTCCTGAGACCAACGAATCAGATTAGGCGACCCTTTCTTCAACAACGTTGACAGAGGTGCCATTATCGAAGATAGATTCGGAATAAATCTTCCATAGAATTGAATTAACCCCAAGAGACTCCGGACTTGTTTCTTCGTCTTAGGTACAGAGATGTTCAATATTTTCGAAGTATTGTGGTCTTCTGTCTTCAAGAGAAAAGGACCAACACGATGACCCAAGAAAGAAATTTCACCAAAACCAATATAAGCTTTAGAAGGTTTTGCTGTCAGATTATACTCACGTAGAGTAGACAGTAGGTCATATAAACCCAGATAGTGATCTTCCCAAGAATCACTGAAGAGACAGATATCATCTAAGTAAGCGATGACATCTGAACGATGAGAAAGAATTCGACGCATCATGCGAACGAAAGTAGCAGGGGCGTTCATAAGACCGAATTGCATTACATTCCATTGAAATAAACCCCTAGGTGTAGAGAAAGCAGTCAGAGGTTTGGCATGATCTGCTAAAGGCACTTGCCAATAACCTTTTGACAAGTCAAGTTTAGTGAAGAATCTAGAATTAGAAAGTCTAATAAGTAGATCTTCTAGTAAAGGCATAGGTTCAGCATCGAACTTTGTGACTTGATTTAATTTGCGACAATCAACGCAAATTCGTATGTTCTTATCTTTCTTCCGAACAATAACCATGGAAGAAGAATATGGAGAAGTCGATGGTTCAATTATGTTTAATTGGATCATTTCATCCAATTCCTTTTCCACTTGTGACTGAAAGTGTATAGGGATAGGATACGGCCTAACCCTAATAGGATTATTGTCGGTAAGAATTATGTCATGTTCTATGACATTCGTGTGACCAGGGATGTCGGTTAGAACATCCTTAAATGTCTGTAACATCGACGAGACTTGACGATGTTCATCAACAGAAAGATTAGGAGAAATGGACACATCTTTCCAAGATTCCATAGAATGTAGTGGAACCACTGGAAGAGGGAGATCGACATCAGAAAAAAACAGATTCCTCATCCTGTATTACTGACAGGGATGAGTAATGACCATGAGGTACAGAAGATTCGTCCGTTGCCTGGAAAATAGGCAGCAAATAGTCTGGACGCTCATGAAATTCCGTCAGCATACTGATATGGAAAGTTTTATGCTTTCCATCTATATCGACCACATAGTCAACATCGGAAATTCGTGAGACTATTGCATACGGACCTTTCCATGCAATAAGAAGTCTATTTTCCCTACTGGGGAGTAGGACGAATGCTTTGTCACCTGGACATAGTTGTCGTAGACATCTGTTCTTGTTAGCAAACTGCCTTGCTTTTTCTTTAGCAATTTCTGACGAAGCAGTCGCTAGTTTGCATGCCTCAATGATCTTTTGCCTAAGAGCAATGACATACTCATATGAAGATTGAGTGTCATCACTAATATCATCGGCAGTGATGAGATCGTGTAATAAAGAAATAGGGCCGCGCGGACGCGCGCCGAAGACAAGTTCAAAGGGAGAAAATCCTGTGTGCTCGTTTGGGACCTCTCTATAGGCAAAGAGAGCCGCAGGTAAAACCCTGTCCCAATCTTGAGGATGGTCTTCAGTTATCTTACCAAGTAAAGTCTTGAGCGTTCTATTCAGACGCTCAACTAACCCGTTAGGCATAGGATGATAGATGCTACTGAGAGATCTTTTAATGTGTAAGGTAGACATTACTTGAGACATAGTATCAGATATGAGTTGAGTGCCATGGTCTGACAGTATTTCTCTGGGGAACCCCAAGCGAGAAAATATCAGCCAAAGAGCATCTGCGATATCTGTAGTAGATATGCTCTTTAGAGGGATAGCCTCTGGCCAACGTGTGCACATATCGACACATGTAAGGATAAACTGATGTCCTCTGGCCGACTTTATCTTAAAAGGGCCAATAATATATATGGCCATTTTTTGGAATGGCCGAATAGGGATGTCAGCAGCCTGGATAGGCGCAGCATGTCGTGGTCCTCTAGATTTGACCTCCTGACATACCTGACATGATCGGCAGTATATACGAATTTCCTTGTTAACAAAGGGCCAAAAGAAAGCCGCAAGGACTCTCGACTTTGTACGGGAAAATCCCATGTGTCCAGCACATTGCGAGTCATGAGCATGTTGCAATATTTGCACTCTCATACTCTTGGGAACAAGAATTTGCGAATGTGCTGACGTAGACGAGTCTTGTACCATACGTACAAGTACGCCGTTTTTAATTTCTTTCCAAGATTTTCTTTGTGTATCCTTATTTGGATCACCTTTCTTTGCAAGAATGAAGAATTTCTTTAGCGTAGGATCTTCTTCTTGTAATTTTATGAACGAGTCACGAGAAATAACCAAGGTACTATCTTGGCTATGAACTTCATTATTATTATCCAACGAAGTTTGCGGTGTTTGTAGAGCTTGTGCTCTTGTAACCACTGCATTGGTAGCTTGCATATTATCATCTTCCCAAGCAGCAATATGCTGTGGGGTACATTCCCTAACTTCGTGGATACGACCAATAATAAGGTCCGCAATTGGATTAGGTAAGAGACAGGCATGCACATCTCCTGTAAAGAAAGGAGTGGCAATGTGGATTACAGCAGTAGGATATTTCTCTAGAGTGCCGCCAAATGTGACACATTTGATAACCCTTCCTGTCGCACAGGATGGATCTACAAGCGATTGTCTAACACCAATAGTGGTGCATCCGGAATCGAAAAGTAGTGAGACCGGAGTATTATTAACAAGGCCCTTATGTAGGATTAGAGAACCTCTCCCGTCATGTGCAACCGAAGCAGGAAGAGCGGGGAGAGGGTGACCGCAACTCAAAGTCGATATTGTAGTTGGTTCGAACAAAGTACTGCATTGGGGGCACTTGTTTGCTCTCCCAAAGTCAAAGTCAAGTGACAGCGTCAGAGTTTTTATTATCAGAAACCTGATTACAGGCTCCCTGAGATTCTTGTTGAACCGAGTTAGCCTGCTGATATCTCTTTTTTTTGTTTTGAGATCTACCGCGACTACCATTACCTCTGAAGTTATCACTGTTGTTATTATCTCTGTAGTTATTATTGTCTCTATTATAACTGTTATCCTGTTTCGAATTACAGTTTCCATGATTATTATCATGTCCACATTGATGTGAACATCTATTTGTTTGGTTTTGAGGTTTACGCGAGGAAAAGCCTCTGTTACCATATCCTCTTCTGAAATGCATAAAATTATTAGGTTGGAAGTAACGAGGACTGTCAGCTCGTCTCCAATTCTTCGACGAAGAATCACCCTGAAATTGATTTCCATAATTTTGACCGTAACTACGGTTACTTTTCCTATCAAAATTTTGTTGGAATCTATGACTAGAGTTTTGACCATAAGGTGCTGCCGAAGCAACTGGCAGACCTTCTTTTACTTTAGAGTTACCAATGGTTACGTGAGGATGCGCAGTTATATACTGGCTACAGAAATCTTCCATTTCTTTTATTGTTTTAGGTTTACGTTCATGAAGGAAAGCAAGGAAAGACTCGTTGACAGAAGACATGACTTTGTCTCTAAGTATTAAGTCCATAAGTCCTTCATAAGTTTTTTCTGTCTTAGACAGCTCCACCCAACGTAAAAAAGGAGGACGTGTCTTTGAAATGAATTCAGAGAATTGCACACCAGTTTCTGGTAACATATTTTTAAATTGAAGACGATAGCCGTCTTCGTCAAGTTGGTATTTTTTTAACAACATAGCCCTGACAACCTCATAGATGTTCTTGTCAGGCTCATCTACCATACTTAACATACTCAAAGCATCACCTCTAAGTATTTTGGACAAATGATAAACCTGCAATGATTTATCAATGTTATGTACTTTACATAAAGTTTCAAATCTGTCCAAATAGAATGTAATATCGTCGATGGAAGCATTGAATGGTGGTAGGTTAAGTTTGAAAGTGCTTGCATTAGTCTTATCTGAGACCTTATTTGCATCATTAGCATTACCTATGTTCATCACCCTTAATTTCTCAACTTCCAAAGCTAAGAGTTTTTCTTCATGCTCCATTTTTGCTTTTCTCTCATCAGACTCTCTTTGTAACTTCCTTTCTTCAGCTTCAGCTTGTTTTTCTAATCTTTTATTTTCAGCCTCTATTTCAAGTCTTTTATTTTCAGCCTCAAGTCTTTTATTTTCAGCCTCTGCTTCTCTTTTTTGTTTTTCCATTTCCATCTGGAATCTTTTTTCATCCACCTGCATCTGCAGTTTCTTTTGTTCAGCTTCCATTGCTTTATCATATTGAGCAGTTGCAAATTCTTCTAACTTATCACCAGTCTTCCCAAGCAATTTACCCTGCTCAATAAAGTGCTCAAATGTAGCCATGATGAGTAATAATATGAGTCCACAACCTGAAATAATTAATTATCTTATTTCAAATTTAATTATAACAAGTCTTAAATGAAGCACTTGTTTACTCACAACACTATATTATTATCCCAATCTCTGTGGGAAACAAGTCTTATATCAAAGAACTTGTGTATAGACCTTTTTGAAATATCATCAATCAACTCTTGATCACAGGTGCACTTCCCATTCAATAGTGCACAATACTATTCATCATTTACTAATCATAAGTGTAGTAGTAATGCATAAGCATAACCCACTATTAAATGTGAATTAACTACTATAAGTCTAACCAATGACTATATAAACACTATCACAATGTAAACAATAACAATGTAAACTTTACACTGTAAACAATACAATGCAAACAATACAATGTAAACAATAACAAAGATTTAGCAACAATACGAAAACATTCGTAGAAATCAACAAAAAATAAAGCGAAAATTAAAGAAATATCACAAAAAATTTGATGATATCTACGAGGATATTAGACAATACACATAACACCACAGTGTATAAACAAAAATGTTGTATGAAACTAAACTATAGTAAAGAGGAGGCTAACAAATACAAACAAATCAAAACAAAACTAAAGAATGTGAAGAAAATCCCGAAAACAACACTGACCATATCGTCACAACTAACAAAAAATAGCAACAGAAGTCGCTTTGCAAATTCCAGTATCGGAAATTTGCACACCCTACAGAAAACGCTCACGATAGACGACCTCTATCACGTGGTATGATCTAAGGGAGACTCCGCCCAACCGAAAAACCCGCAGAAACATAAACATATAAATATAAATATACAAAAAACATATAAACATATAACATGTAAACAAAAGAATGAGATGAAACACAGAAGACTCAGTAGAAGTAGAAGGGCACAGTTCACAACAAACAGGCCACTTAACTTATGGGTATCCAAACGTCAGCCACAGCAGAAAAAACAGATGACAATCAGCGTGCTAAGGAATGAAGATCCAACGATGATGGTACATCTGGACTGCTCCAACTGCCATGACGATGGTACTTGAGCTTCTAAACAGTACAGGTAGTGTAAATAACGGCACTTGACCTTCTTATTCAACCGTAAATTGCTTGAATCGGTACTTGGCCTTCTTATTCAACCGGCACTTGACCTTCACAAACGACAGCAACACGTTTCAACTGGCAATGTATTACTCAACGCCGGGTACTGCCATAATTCTGTATGTAGATGTCTTGGAAAATCGCTGTATGTTGATTTCTGGAACAATGCAGTTTGTTGAATTCTTGTTGAATGAAGTGGGTAAGGGACCCCGAGTATTCTGGTACCAGAACAAACCAGATTATGGCCACCAAATGTTGCGTAGCATTAATGTGTGTAGTGTAAATGTTCTGTGGATGATGTCACATTTGCTACACAACGTTGAGGGTGTTGTATTTCATCTGCTTCTCTAAAGGTATGATAATCCTGGCCTTTGCAGAGTAGTGTGCCACCCTCAGACACCAGGGATGATGAGGCGTAGTAACTTGGTGTCTGTAGTCTGGTTTAAGTGTGTAGGATGTAGATGTGTATTCAGACAGTGAGCATTACGAACAAGGCAATCCACACAATGACGTCACGTTATCAGCACGATGTGAAAGTCAATAAAGCTTTAAACAGCAGTGATGGTTTTTTGGCTATATATATTGTACGCCACAATGACAAAATGCATGGAAATCGTTATGTAGAAAAACATCACAGGGATAGTACAACAGTCATTGTATCATCGAAGTAGTCGATTCAACAGGCACAGCAAACAGCATTATAATAATGTACATTATGTGCCTTTTCAGGATATCGTAAACCGCTGCTCATGTAGTCAGGTAGTAAACTTCCCCTTTCCATAAGAGCTAGTAGATATCAACTAGGAGATTAAATCTGGTCTCCTATTTTTGACCTCAACAAGACAGGCATGTCTTTCGAGCGTCACATTATTGTTCTCTATGTTCCTTATACAGCAAAGGTATCAAACCTAGATCCATCAATAAAGTTCAGGAAACAAATAGTCCGTAGGACAGGCATCAATCGATGCGTGACAATATAAGTGGATCATAAGGCAGGCTAAGCGAAAGTCAACATCACAAGATGGCGATAAAGTCACTTAGCAAAAAAGGATTCATTTACCTGTTCATCAGGAATTAAATGAATAATCACATATGCCTCCAGGCATTAGGAATAACATGGAGATATATCATCTCAAAAAAGGGAACAACAATAATGAGGACTCCTTCCTGAATAAACTAAGCGAAGACTAGCACATAGCTACGTCTCGCCTTACCAGCTTCTCTGCTCAGACTAACCTGGGCGGAAATCGTTTAAACAACGCCACAAAAAGAGACATGCGCAGAACACGCGAATCGAATACAACTCAGCCAAATTTACGAAACGAAGAATGTTCTACGATGTTCGACTAAAGACATTTTACCTTAAAAGGAAATGAATCTTGAAACATTGCGATTGCCAACTGTTTTCAAAGAACTGGCGATCTGAGCGCTCCATAAATGGACATGACTCAAAAATCGTTCACACAACTATCGGCAACCCTAGCTATCAAGATAAGACAACTTCTTGACGATAGCTATCAAGATTAGACTACTGTAGAAATAAAAGTGACTACAATTCCATGAGTTCCTTCCCATGCATTAAAAATTAACTATAGTCAGAATGCATGGTCAGAATAAGTTGCGACAAGTTTTTAGCAGCAACAGCTGTCTATACCCACACCAGATTTGATGACGTCATTCTTTCCTGACTAGTGTTAATTTAACTAGCTAGTCTCTAATACAATATTCTTGTAGTAGGAGTAGACCTACCTGTCACAGGAGCAAGAAAGCGAAACGACTGGCCTCTAAAAAGGCAGAGAATTGCGCTAAGACTATGAAGACATTGAAGCAATAATCTCAACAAAAATATTCAAAGAAAGTCAGATATAAGGTAAAGGTAAAGGATCCCATTACACGCCCATTGAGGCATATTGGGAATATGGTGTTAGGCCCATATTTTCTTGACCGTCAGCACACTAGGGGTGATGTGGTCAGCATCACCCCGGCCGCCTTTAGCCTTCCAAGAGTTGCTCTCGTACCTATTTGGGGCTGGGTCGACCCAGGAGCCGTTTGTGGCCTAAACAAATCCCACCTCATCTGGGGATCGAACCATAGAAAGTCAGATATGCTTCTGGTATATTCTGAATTAAAATAAAGTAATTTTTGTGTGTGGATAATATAACATATTTTTGTAGTTATAGTTACATTACGGAGAAAAATTAGATCTATTATTCTGTTCTTAAATCAAAGCAACAATTGCTCCCGACATGCGTAGGTTCCTCGCGGAGCATGGCGCACAGCGGCACGAGGAACTTTTGGTAAGTCTGAGGGATTTCAAAATGCAATCGCGGAAACTCATAGCCTACATACATGCCACTTTGCAGTAACCTAGAATCCTCCTCTAAACAGCCCTCAGGACCGACCCCTAGAGAACCCCAACCCCAGAACAATACTAAATATAGACACCCTAATAATAACCACCCCCGCGACGACCCCCAGAGACCTAATAATAGATGATGTGGAAGAGGTAAACAAACTTCCTATTAGATGTCCGAATGTCGTAACAATCAATCAGTCCATCGTATAGCGTGTTTACGTGTGATGAATGGGAAACGTACGGACCCCATATCGTCAGGGTCGTCGTTCAATAATTGTGCGGTAGTAGAAATTAATGAATGCGCAGGAACCTGTTTGTATGACACAGGCCTTAGCTACCCTGTGCAGGTCGCTGAGCGTCTAGTGCGTCCTGACCAGTGGACCACAGAGACAGTGGACTTGAGTGGCATTCTATAGTCCGTTTACCAATTGATGTTCAACTTTGAAATTTGTTCACAAAAAAACTACCTGATGTAATGAATTTATATTTTGCATGTAGTTGTATATTGTTCATGACGTTATGAACACATTTTTTGCCTCCTGAAAATGTATCTAGTTGGAGATATCTCTTCTTCAGGTTATATTAAAATCACACTCCCCTGTCGGTATGAAAATTTAGCATGTCAGCAGTACATTTGTGTTGCACGGGCAAAAAATGGTTTTTTAATAGAAAAAAAAATATTTTAAGACAAAATCACGACATTTCGTGCATCGCAGTTGTCTGCTGTTGAAAGCTGAAATAGTGCGACATCATTAGTGCACCATTAGATCCTACTTTTGACATTTATGACGTAGTATACTGTAAAATTTAATTTTTAAGCCGTGCTTCTTGTAAGATTCGGAAAAGATCAAAGGAATTTACGGTTTTGAAGAATGCGGAATTGATATTGACTTAACAACAACGTATTTGTAACGTCATGGACAATCTAAGACTACATGCAAAATATGAATTCATTACATCAGGTAGTTTTTTAGGAAACAAATTTTAAAGTTGAACATCAATTGGTGAACGGACTATACCAGGTGATACTCCCACATGTCATACGGTCGTTTTGGTTAGTCCAACCTCCGTATATGTTGTGATGAAACGTCTTTAGGTTTTACATTTACTTTGAACCCTCTCTCCCTCTTTCATCCACTCTGGCAGTATCACTTCTTTTCTTCATTTTTCTTTCACTCACAGTTTATTATTTGGCATATTTTGAGGATTCCATTATTTGTGCTCTGAAGCCGCCCCCGGACTGTTTACGTTCCGCCAGGTGAATCGCATGACCAGGTTAGTTAGACCGGTCAGTGGATTATTCGATTAAAATTCAATCAGTCTGAACACATTTTGATAGCGACGGTGCCTGCTTATTAAAGACGGTATCGCCCTATCGACATAAATACAGCTATATTGTCCGTCTGAGAAATCAGTCTGGGGGATTCACACACAGGTGATTATTAGTTTATCGTTTCCGATGGACGATCTGTATCAAGATTACAGATAAATCTGTCTATGTAGACCACCTTGGCAGAAGGCATTTAGACAGGTAACACTGGCTAACAAATAAAAAAATTTGTTTTCTTTCTCTAACATTTCTATGTTTTTCTAGTCACTTTTAATGCGCTGTTTTTAAATCTGCGAACCGTTTTTCTCTATCAGGTCGGGATCTCTAGAAATAAGCAATTGAAGTTTTTTTTTTTTTTTTACAACGCATACAGTATTACAACATCGTTCGTACAAGAATTATAACAGTTATGTAGACTTGAATTTATTAGCAGTCGACTTTCGTCGGTGAATGGCATAAGGTACATCGCGATGAAGCATCCAACAATAATCGGCAAGCATGGTCACACTCCACCGTCCTTGATAACGTGACTCAATTACGGCGATATCTTGATGGAATCGTTCTCCATGTTCATCGCTGACTTCGCCAAGGTTGTCAGGGAAAAAGTCAAGATGCGAATCGAGCAAATGGATTTTGAGGGACATGTTACAGCCCATAATGCTGTATGCATCTTTGCACTGCTTAACAATATGCACATAGTCGACAGATTTGTGATTTCCCAGAAAGATATCGACGATCGATTTGAATGCCACCCATGCGCGAAGTTCACTACCATGTAACAAGTTCTCGAATTGTTTGTCTGCAATAACTTTCCTAATCTGAGGTCCTACAAAGATACCTTCCTTTATCTTTGCATCGCTAACTTGCGGAAACTTTTCTCGAAGATAAGTGAAACCTTTGCTCGTTTTATCTAACGCTTTTACGAAATTCTTCATGAGCGCCAACTTTATATGTAACGGTGGTAAAATGATGCTGTCTTTGTTAACTAATGGCTCGTGTATTACATTTTTATGCCCGAGCTGCATACGATTCTTGATAGGCCACATCTTTCTTGCATAATGTTCCTGTCTGTTGCGGCTGTCCCATTCACATAGGAAGCAACAAAATGTAGTATACCCAGTCTGCATGCCCGTAAGAATTACAATGACCTTTAGGTCTCCACAAATCCGCCATTGGTAGTCATTGTACTTTATTTTTGCCAAAAGTATAGCCATATTGTCATAAGTTTCTTTCATATGAACAGAGTAGGCGACTGGAATTAATGAAAATAAATTTCAGTTATGCAATAACACGGCTTTTAGACTAGTCTTGGAAGAGTCGATGAAACGTCGCCATTCGTTGACTATGTGCTCATGACCGAGGTGCACCATTAGACCGTTTACATCTTTGCAATAGCAAATGTCATCATCCATCTCAAAGTATTGAACAAATTCTCTGTGTCTATGACGAAAAAAAGTTAGTTGCTTATCCTTTACAGGACGTGGCAATCAATCCCAGCTTTTATTGGCTGTTTGTGATTTTTCTAGGCAATTTTTTTCATCCAGTAGTTTGCCTTTGCTTTCTGAACGGTACGGCGCTTATACCATTGTTAAAAATCCACAGAAAGCGATCTGCTACCAAACCGCCTGCAGCAGGTTTCGAACCTGGTATATCTGGATTATAAAACTACGTTCATATCCATTAGGCCACAGACGCCGACGAAATGGGTTAAGAAATGTGGAGAGTTAAACTTGCGGAAAGACGGAAAGAAAGCATGGTGCCTCATATCAAATCTCTCAGGAATTAAAAGAAAGAAAAACCCTGAACCCATCATTACAAGCACTGAACCGCTAACAAGGGATGCACAGAAAGCAGAAGCCTTCAATAAGCACTTTGCTAACGTAAACAAAAAACAACCACGCAAGAGACTTGACAGTGCTTTCAGATCACTCACCAAAATGATGGAGAAAAAACCAACAGCTAGCTGTGAGGTCAATGAAAAGAACTTCACTCTTTCAGAACTCAAGATGGCCCTAAAAAATGCAAGAGAGGAAAAGCTGCTGGACCTGATCGGCTCACTAACGAGATGATCTCAAATTTCTCAAATTATGAACTCTCCACCATTCTTGACCTCATTAACAAGACCTGGAGAGAAGGCAAGTTACCAACAGACTGGAGAAAAGCCAATATCATTCCAGTCCTTAAGAAGGACAAACCATCCAATGAAGTAACAAGCTATCGACCGATCTCCTTGACATCAAACCTAGGCAAGATCACTGAAAGGATGATAAATGAAAGGCTATATTGGTGGCTAGAAAGCAATAAGATCTTAAACACCAATCAATCAGGTTTTAGAAGAAACAAACAGACAATGGATCAGTTAATACAATTCACCCAAGAGATAGGTGATGCCTTCCAAGACAAAAACAATGTGCTAGCAACATTTATTGATCTTAGACAAGCCTATGATCGAGTCTGGAGGATAGGCCTCCTCTTCAACATGCGAAGAATGGGAATATCAGAGCGAATGTACAACTGGTTAAAAGGTTTCTTCCACAACAGAACAATCCGAACAACATTCAGTGGAACAACATCAAAACATAGACCCCTGGAGGAAGGACTGCCTCAGCGATCAGCACTAAGTTGTACACTGTTTCTTATATTTATAAATGACCTCCCAGATGTCATCACCTGCCAAAAAGCACTATTTGCTGATGACCTTGTCATCTGGACAAAAGGAAAATACCTCCAAACCATCACCAAAAATATGAACAAAAACCTGACAACCATCTCTGCATACTGCCAGTTCTGGAAACTTGAAATCAATGTAGAGAAAATTATGTATGGCCTGTTCAGTCTAAACAAGAGAGTTAAAGAGAACAACATCGAAGTCTGGATGAATGGAGAGAAATTAGCATACGAAGAATGCCCGAGATATCTTGGAGTCGAGCTCGATCGTAGACTTACCATGAGACCCCACATAGACAAGCTGATTGAGAAAGCATCCACAAGACTCAGGCTCATCAAGCACCTTTCCTCCTGTGGGTGGGGAGCAGACCAGCACTCATTACGCCAACTCTATACTGGATATGTGCGCCCAGTAATTGACTACTCGCTTTCCCTCCAAACTATTACAAGTAAAAGCCTCTTACAAAAGCTAGACAAAGTCCAAAATCACGCTCTACGGTTTATAAGTGGCGCCATGAAGACAACGCCAACAGATGCATGCGAAATCAACACCAATATTAAACTCTTAAACCTAAGAAGAGAACGTTCAGCAGTGGAAACATACGAAAGGTATCTGAGAATGGACACAAAGGAGGAGAATAGGAAAATGATAGAGCAGTGTGACAGACGAATTTCAGCATCCCTGAACTGTTAGATGATATGGTAGACCCTGGGGGAGCATGAGAGCCCTCATTCATTTATGTTGCAAATGTAATCGCCAACGTGGGTCCCACGTTTTCTCATTAGTATGCACCATGGCAGAGTGGAGCTTTCACCACGTTTGCTCATTAATATGTAAACAGTAATCTTGCGTGCAGCCAGGACATCGCTTTGTCTTAATGTTGAGTTTGGCCACACCCACTGCCAATCTCTAGAGCGATTAAAACCAAGCATTCCTCTACACCAGGGGTCGGCAAACTACGGCACGCGTGCCAAGCGTGGCACGTGAAACGATTTTCAATGGCACGCTGAGTGAATTAAAATACTGTACAGTATATGATCTCATTTTAAAAAAAAATGAATTTTTAATTAAATAGAAGCATATAATTCTTTTAAAGCTATACCTGTTTTTACAACCCTTCAAAACGAAAGTTTTTAGACATTGGAGGTAAGAATGTGCGATCTGATGCAAACTAAAGGCCTGATCATACTATACTGCACGTAAGTCTTCGTTTTTACGGACCGTTTCCGAGAACAAACATTCTTCAACGAATTTCAAGGGGAGTGGTTATACTTTGCGGCGCCCGCTTGTCTGGCGTCTACCTGCTACCGTAGTTTGCAGGGTGAGATTCTTGAAAAGAATCCCAAGCGAATTTTGACGGGCAAGCCCAGACGTAATATCATAATTACGCAATAGTGTCTGGTTAGCGCCTGGACGAGCGTATTTATTTCGTTTTCGCTCGCAGTTTTTGACTCCCAGTGTGAGTTTGAAGCAACAATGACTGACCTCGACGAAGTTATATTTCCGTCCTATCCTTCCCCTCTCTCCCGACCACAACCACCTCTACAGTTCTCTCGGCTGTCGCATACTCATGCCCGTACAGTCCGTTGACCGCAGCACAAAAGTTGGTGTTGTTATTAAGTGATACGGTGCCGTTAAAATGACTCAAAAAAGACAAAAACTTTATATACGCTCGTTTCAAGACTTTTGGACAAACGAATATGGATTCATACAACAAAGGGATCGTGCTGTTTGTGCTTTATGTTATGTAAGTGTCGTGTGCCGTACGTCAAGTGTACAAAGACACTATCAAACTAAACATCAGTCCATGTTTAAAAACTCTGAGGAGAAAAGTGAAGCCATAAAAATGGCTGTTTCTGGCTACAAAAAACAAAGTAGTAATTTTAGTCAAGTACTTGGAACCAAAAATAAAACTACCGAATGTAGTTACAAAATTGCACAGTGTGTAGCTTCGAAGGGCAAACCTTTCACAGATGGATAATACATCAAGGAAACTTTTTTGAGCAGTGCTGAAATTTTGTTTAGTGATATACCAAATAAAGAAACAATACTGTCTTGGATTCGAGAAATACCGGCTTCTGCGAGATCAATCGAGAGGCGCATAACTGATATGGCTGAAAATGTAACGGTAAAACAAACAACCGGGTTACAACAAGCTGTTGTATTTAGTGTCGCTCTTGACGAAAGTGTCGATGTGAATGACGTGGCGCGCCTAGCTATAGTTGCGCGATATTGTGACAACGACCGTATTTATTAAGAACTGTGCTGCTTGATACCTTTTGATGGTACAGCCAAGGGAGAGGACATTATAACTGCATTTGTAAGCTATTTCGAAAATCAGAACATTAACATGAATAAAATATTCTGTGTTACTACTGATGCCGCCCCTGCATTTGTCGGAAAGAACAAAGGATTTGTTAAACTTCTTGAGGATCGTATTGGACGTCAAGTATTGAGCTTCCATTGCATTATACACCAGGAGAGTTTGTGTGCGAAGATTTCGTCACTATCCGTGAACTCTGTAATGGAAACTGTTGTCAAGATATTTAACATCATATTTTCTCGCTCTTCATTGACCCACAGGCAATTCAAGTCTCTTCTACAAGAAATGGAGAGCGCATATGCGGACCTCCCGCTGTACAGCAATGTTCGTTGGCTTAGTCGAGGTAATGTTTTGAACAGATTTGTATCATGTCTAGAAGCAATCAAGGTGTTTCTTGATGAAAAAGAACAACATTTCCCGGAATTGAATGAAGAGGACTGGCTGTGCAAGCTGATGTTTCTGGCTGACATAACTACAAATCTGAATGAATTAAACTTGCGTTTACAAGGGCAGCGTCAAACAGTACTTGATCTTTTAAACACTGGAAAGGATTTGCGTCAAAATTAGACATATTTTGCAGAGATATTACCACTAGCACATACAAGTACCTTCCAAACGTAAAGGCTCATTCAAATCGATTTACTGTCAACAGAGATGAGCTTCATACGTACGTTGAAGCGCTCAAAGGAGAGTTTGCTAAACGAGGTCAAGACTTCAAAATTCACGGGCCCATGTTTTCTTACCTCATCAAGCCTGACTTAATTGATCATACTAACATCCCATTTGACCTATCTCTTTTCGAGTGGATGGATGTTGACAATTTTGAAATGCAACACATCGAATTCAAGGCATCAGAGTTATGGACGATAAAATTTGTAGAATTGCGAAAAACTCTTGAAGGAAGCTGCTTGGAAAAGTCAGCTGCCATCCTCAACTGCTGAACATCCCTGCCTGAAGCGTTCACCTGTTTGAAGAAAGTTGCATTTGCTCTACTTTCGGCTTTTGGGTCAACTTATACATGTGAACAAATTTTCTCACACATGAAAGCTGTTTTAAGTCCACAGAGAAGTCGCCTAACACCTGTGCATTCAGAAGCCTATGTGAAGCTGAAATTGACAAAATACACACCTGATATTGAACAATTAACCAAGGAGAAGCAAGGACACGGGTCGCATTAATTGATTAATGACTCAGTTCAATAATAATCAATGATTACTCATATTAAAATTTTAATAACGTGTTTTATGTTTGGTTTTTTTAATTGTTTTGTTCTTCAAACTATTGGACTTTCTGTCTTGACAAAATATACATATGGCAATTTTATTATAAAATTTCAAACTAATGTGTTCAGATTAAATTTTGCAAACCATAAAAATATTTGTATTAATATAGAGTTGAGTAATAGAGCAGGGACTGGCGACGCAGAATCACGAAAGTTCCCCGATATTAAAAAAAGTGGTGAACTTTAGCGTGTCCCCCTGATCCTACATTCCCTTAATTATATATTGAAACCACTGAAGAATGCGTTTATCATTTGCGCAAGAGAGTTTGAACATAGTACTAGCTTTATAGAACAAGATTTCCTGTAAATATCTTCTATATTGGAGTCTATTAAATTCATTCTGTTTGTGCCAGTGGTAATATATTAGTTTCAAGTGATCAGTGGTCTAGTTCTTTCATTTTATTTCATTGGATTTGGTGTTAATTTAAACATATTAAATAAACCCATCTCAAAAGTTTCCAGTTGTAAATAAAATGATATATCTATAAGTTATTTCCCAATATAATAGATGTTTAAATTAATTTTGAAGTCGTTAAGGGATTTATAACCAATTAATACAGTTTAGTTCTGTATATACATGTGTTTTTTAACCATTAGACTTGCGGAGAGTTTTCTTAAGTATATATAATTGAATACGCGAGTGTATAAAATAGTCTTAACTGTAAATTTATCGCGCATCAGAATATGATTTGATTTGCGTTATGATTTCATGTTTTCTATTTTTCCACATAGGGTGATCATAAACCTTTGCGTCCCAGCAAAAATTATATAGAGTCCTCCAGACTCGGTTTTATAAACTCCAGAGATTTTTATAAACATTTAAATATAATCTTGCAGCGGCCCTGTTGGGGTCTCGCTTTCTGAATTTACCTGAGACAAAGCAACCCAAGAACATTTAAATCATAAATCAAATAAAGTCTGTAAAGATAAACTGGAGAAGAACAATTGCCAGTAGCGATATATATATATATATATATATATATATATATATATATATAAAAATACTTATATATATATATATATATATATATATATATATATATATATATATATATAATTTACTGCTCTACTGTGGAAGAGAACATATATTTCCTGAACACTGTCAGTCACGTATTTTCCACTGGATTTAGAACCCCCGAAGAAAAACATACCTCACTGATCAGTCTTTGTCATCACGCCATAAGAAGTGTTTCACCACCAGCGGTGAAAATCCAGGAGACCACTGGACACCGAAGAAATAAACTCATTCATTTATTGAGTATTTAATACTGTGTGTATTTTTCTATGGAGTGCCAGATTCCACGATCGGTAAGTGTGTGTGACAAAATGCATGATGGTCATTGCTAGCGTGCAAGAATGAATATGATATATTTGCTAAAATTATAATTTGCTTTACTTGGTAAATACCTTTTTACTGTATTCCTTGTATTGTTCTCTTTAAGTGGGATTGCTTACCTTTGTTTATTTCCCCTCCATTAAATCTGCTTAGTAAAGAGAAAACATTGGAGAATAATAGGACTCGTTTCCGGCACCCCATACCAAATATTGTAACACTTCTTATCAGAATAAATTAATCTATTTTGGGTTAAATTATCTATTTCTGATAACCACCTGTCTTTGGACTGGGTTTTTCTTTGTCTATACAAGCGGGAAGGGTATATTGGATACTACTCTTCAACCCCCCCCCCCTTTTTTATTTGTATTTTCTGTAACTATGATTATTGCCTGTAACATGATAAATGTTGTGATTTTGGTTTAAATGATAAATAAACACCATAAAACTTTTAGTACTGTGTTGGCCGACCCACGCCCTATTACCCATATTTGTTCTACGTAGTTTGTATTCACGTAGCGTCTGTGTGTTTGAAGCACAAAATTGGGGTGTGCACATGAGTGTTTGGAAACTGGCAAATAATTGTTTAGCCAGGAGAGATTTAGAGTCTACTGAGAAAAAAAAGATTGTCGTAAGATATGCAAATTGGAGAAGAGTACCCGATTTCTTAGACTGTCCTTACTCTTCCCAGAACCACTTGTAAACAACTATCTCTTTTCTAACCCTTTCTATCATAGAGCTTTCACCATCATTCTTCACTCAAACGGGACCACTATTTCTAAGACCTATCTCAAATAAATTTACGGCAAGCAGTGGCACCAAAAACACAGAATACAAAAGACATCTTTTCTTAAAAATGCAAAAGAAGCTAGCACCAAACACCACCTACCAGCAGTTAGAAAGCCAATGGTAACTGTCAATGATGAACCACCTTATTGGCAGGCAACTACTCCCATAGTAAGAACTGAACTCTCTGACCCCTCAGCAGACAAGAACACTCTAGGACCACTACTGAAAACTATCGCTTTAGAAACTATAGATTCATATCCACAAGATATCATCCATGTCTACACAGATGGATCTGCATTTAAAGCTGCCACCAATGCTGGATATGGCGCAGTGATAAAATACCCCAACTTGCACCCAGAAGACCACCCTCGCATCTTTGGCCCTTGCGGAGAAATTTGTTCCAGCTATGATGCAGAAATAACAGCACTAGAAAAAGCATTGTGCCGGATAATCTCAGACTTTGAAAGTGGCATCACTCCACCTGAGGATATTGTTATATTCTCAGACTCAAAATCAGCACTCCAAGCCCTAGATAGCAAAATGTCTCCTAATATTAATAACATCTGTAGATTTATTGACCAACTGTTCACTTCCTATTGCGTCGAAGTTACACTCCAGTGGATCCCAGGGCATGTCGGAGTCCTAGGAAAAGAAAAAGCCGACAAACTATCCAAAAGAGGAGCAGCACTGCCCCTGATCCTATCAAGTACCACACTGTAAACCTGCCAACAGATCCTGAGAAACAATTATAGGCAAGAATGGCTAAACCAGTGGGCTTCCTCCCAGACAGGGCGTCAATTCTTCAAACATCAAGCTAAACCAAATCCTCAAGATCCAGTTAAACAACTGAAAAGAAGAGATCAGAGTCTAATTTTCCAGCTGAGAACAGGCCATGCCCCTGTCAATAAACATTTAAATAGAATAGACCCACTACGTGAACCAAACTGTAGGCACTGCCACCACCATGTGGAATCGGTTGAACACCTACTGTTACAGTGCCCAAGACTAACAGACCTGCCGCAACAGCTACTTCCATCGCACCCAACCATCAACAATACACTCTACACATCATCACAACCACTGAGGAAGACTTGCACCTTTGTCAGAGAGTCAATGAGCTGTCAAGAGCTACCTGCTCACAGCTAAATGGATTATATCATCATCATCATCATCATCATGACGAAATTTAGATATCGGAGTACTGTGCGCTAAAAGATTCCATTCTTTGAGTTGCGAACCGAGTAATTCCGCTTGTCCTTTGGTAAGAGCGAGATCACGTATTAGATCTGAAAGTTCTGAATGGTTAATTAAGTGAACACCATCATTCACTGGTATATAAGAGTCAGAATTAGTTTCTAAAGCAGGTAAACAATCACTTTCTGATGGTTCATTCACGACCAACGGATATTGTTCTGGTGGAACTGGGATCGGACACGTGATTGGATCATGAGGCACTGGTTTCGAAACCGATTCAATATTTGGATAAGCCACAGACTTTCTAGCTTTAAAAGTGAAACCATGGATATTTGTCAAGCAGAAGTAACAATCAGTAGCGTGATTTTTCGGTTCACTCCATATTACTGGCTCTCCAAAAGGCATCGACTTATGCTTCGGCGATTTTCGTAACCAATGTAGTTGCACAAGTCGAACAAACTGCATTTGGCTTCCAAGATTTATTTGCATCATCAACTTTCGAATCGAAGTAAAGTTCATATGCTTTCTTTAGTAATGGTGTAAAGTTTGTCTTGTAAACACGATCGGTAAAATATCCGCACACGTAACAGAACAGATCAGCCGAATTTCTACAACTTCTAGAAGCCACATTTCGCTCAGAATTATTTCAAAATACAGTAACTATTTGAAAAATAGCGTAACATATGTCATGCATCTTTTAGCAGTATAAAAAGTAGAATTATTTTGCATTTTATTAATTTTTAATAAGTTATATAATAAAAAAGAAATGGAGCAAATAACGGTTTCCAAAAAATATATTTATTCACAAATATCTTAAGAACCCGATATGATAGAGATAAACGGATTTCAACTTTGAAATCAGCACAAGAAACTGACCTAAGAACACTTATTCTTATATAAGAAAGAAAAATGTTGTTTGCCAGTGTAATCAGGGCACACATTTGTTTGTGAGAGAGCAAAAGATGCAACCGGAAATATTACGGCATCACTGAAAAAGGTCAAGCGTTTGGAATTTTTAATTTGATATTTTCAAACACGAGGGGGAGATTATGAATTGAAACACCCCGGCCCATATAGTTCAGAGCTTTCGATTGGCTTAAAGTGAGAGCCGGAATATACATTGAATTTCAGTGAAAAATTCGGCAGAAGCACAATCTGTGATTTGAACTTGAAACTGAAAATACAATCTAGCGAAATCTGCGACACAGATCAGCGACTGCATCGCAACGTAATATTAGCAACTCCCTAGAGTTAGGTATCCTAACCATTTAAATAACCTATAACCATGTATTCACAAAAGGCTACGTACAGATACAAGTTAACAACTGCTACGCTCTATGCCGCATTGTTGTTGAGTTATGAATTATCTTGTGAACACTCCCTTCAGATAGAAGCGTCTTTACCCTTCTATCTACATCTCTGCCAAGAGTAATCTTGTGCGAAGGTAGACACCTTTCACAACCCATTTTAGATACTCTTGAGTTTTGGTCACTGTTGGACCACTACTGCAAAGCAGGGGATTCAATCCGTGCCATATACGTGGGACAGTACGTGCCGCAGTGGTAAGAGATCTGTATTATGATCCCATCCTCCGTAGCCTTTGTGTGGTCCTGGGGGAGCCTCGAGCCGCTATCATTGGTGCCGCTCATCCCCACGTACCAGAGACGTTAAGCAGTGGGTTAGACTTCCTACTGTACGTTTCTTCTGCCTCTTCGGCAGACAACCTGTTGACGAATGGGTTAAATTCACAGGAAGACAGCAAAAAATAGTGTGTAGAGGCGTATCAATCTAACTCACAGATCGAAGGAAGGAAGAACCCCTCTTATTGCCCCGCTCCACTTTGTTGCGACACAGAGGCGCCGCCAAAAGGGTTTATAATTTCCAATTGTGTCTCAGGAACTCTGGAAAAAGCTACCGAGAGCCTTCTCTCTGATGGTCCAGGTCCCGACCTGATTAAAAAACCCTCCGCTTTCTTCTTGCAGACTGCGAAGCGTGTAACAACGGAAGAACGTCTGATGGTATATCAAAATTGACAACATACATCATCTACTCTATTTAGGGAGGGCAATGTTGCTGTACTAGGGAAACCAGTGCTTCAGATCTTGGAATGAAAACCCCTGGCCCCTCACTTGATCCTCACTCACTTCTCAGTGCAGAAGAGAGTAAGAAGAGCTACCTTACGCCTTTGAAATGAGCTACCCCAGACCCCGTGTCCCAGTATCCATTGAGAAGGAAAGGGTGGGAGACAATTGTGGGGCCGGCGACTACGACCTCTCTCTCCCAGTTCACAAGCATCGTGAAGGAGTGGGAGAAGAGGCAATACAACCAGATACACCCTATCGTTTAGCAAAAGTAGAAGCTGCTGAAGTCTGGTGTGACTCAGTGGAAACCCAGAGTGCGATCGGAGAGAAATTAGAACTCTCCCGTCGGCATTTCATTGTGTCTGAGATACTCAATCTGCTGGAATACAGCAACTCACTATAGAGCAGTTCTAGCACTCTCATCACCCTCGCCAAATGTGTTGGTGATAAAGGCGGAGACGTTTCAGACCCGCCTTGGAATGGCACTTGTCCGAATGTGAAGCCTCGTTTACACCACAGTGTTGGTACAGGCGAAACGGGCGCAGATGCCCTATCCGTGCCCCTCTCTTCTGCCTCTATCCTTCTTTACAATGGGCCGCGATAGCCCGGGCCCCTGGAAAACTAAGGAGGAATACCCCCCGTACATGCAGAGAACCCTGCTAACGGTAATTTTCTAAACACTTCATGGGAGAAATAATTCCGAGGCCCCCTCCTGCATCTCTTCAGTACAGGAGACGCCTCTGCCTAATTCAGCGGACAATAACAATGAACTGACAGTTAAGGTCATGTCCGAAACACAGAGAGCAGAACGTAATGACGGGCGCAGGTCAGTTGTACTGTTGCGTATCACTTACCACTGATTACGCATCGAGGTAAACCGCCAGATCACGGTCATACCGGGTTCATTGAAGCCCGTGACCTGGAAAACTCGCGCCCATCAGAAATTTTGGTGGACGGCGTGAGTACAGAATCGCGTAGACGCTATAAGCAATGTAGAACGACGGAAGGGGGGGGGGGGGTGGTGGGGGGGGAGGGCGGGGGGGGGGGGGGGGGGCCGGGGGGGGGGACTAGAACTCTTTCTAGAGATAGAATTAAAAGTGAACAGACAATTCCCTTCAAGGCAGTTCCAGAATGTACTTAAGAACTTATAGCGGCGAAGTCTATCGTAAATTGAATATGAATCGCTCTCTCTTTTAGGTGAGTGGTCTGCCTCTGTATTATTCTCTATTTTATCCCCTTCCATTCTTTTCTTTGTAATAGCTCCTTCAGCTCTATTTCTAGACTTCGTTATGCCACTCTTACATTGGATAGGTTAAATTCCGCCCCTTTGCACGTGTATATCGGCACCCAGGTATTATTTTAGTCTCCTTTCTTGTGGGCGACGGCAAGCTCCCTGATTCTTTGTTTCATAAAGAACTTGGACTCACAGGACAGCATCCGTCGCCTTTCATGTGTCCGAGCGCGTCTAGAATCGAGAACTCTGTTCGTTCGAATGACCACCAGAGTGTCGCTTGCTTACTTACTTAGTCGTTCCCCTTCTACCGTGAGGTGTAGAGGTTTGGATGAGAGAGCGCCAGACAATCCTATCGGCTGTCTTCCTCCTGGCCTGGTTCCATTCTAGTCCTCGGTCCTTCAAAGATTGTCTAATGTTGTTCTCCCAGCGGACTCTGGGTCGTCCTGGGGGTCTGGATCCTTGGCTCTTTGTTTCCCATGCTTGTCGTGGTAGCCAATCTTCTCCCATTCTGCAGACATGGCTAAACCATCTTAGTTGGGACTGTTCTACTTGGGTCTGCAGGGGGTAAGATTTAAGGCCTTGACGTATCGTCTGGTTGCGGACCTTGTCTCTTCTTGTTACTTCAACCACCTTCCTCAGATACCTCATTTCTGAGGTTTGGATCTGGCTTTTGTGGGTTGTAGTCATTGCCCATGAATTGCATCCATATGTCAAGACTGGGACATAGGTGGAGCGGTATACAGCCATCTTCGTTTTCTTACCAACCTCTCTCTTGCTGAGGAATCCTCGATTAATGGCCTGAAAAAGTCTCCCAGCTGCTGCTTTTCGAGTCTCCAACTCTTCTTTGATGCCTCCCTTTCAGTCTATAATAGCTCCGAGGTATCTAAAGTGGTCGACCTGCTACAGGACCTGTTCTCCCAGCTTAATCTGGTGTCTTCTTTCCTCTCGTGATATCACCATGGATTTTGTTTTAGAGCTGCTTATGACCATCCCTCTCTTCTGCAGCTCTTCCTTCCAGACTTGCAGGTTGGATTGGAGATGTGCCTCTGATTTAGCAATCAGGGCAACATCATCAGCAAATGCCAGCTCCGAAATACAGACCTGACTCATCTTCCAGTACCCCACTGAATACTTTCTTGTTCTCTTCTTACATGCCTTGATGACATCGTCCATGAGGAGTATGAAAAGATAAGGTGACAGGATATCACCTTGTCTTACACCAGTGGTGGTCCTGAACTCTTCTGACTTATGGTTTGCTGTCCTCACATAATTTCTGCAAGACTTGTAGAAGCTCTGTATAGCATGAATCAGAGGTGCTGGAATGTTCTTCCTTGCCAAACAGTCCCAAAGTTTGCTCCAGGGGACCATGTCAAACGCCTTTTCCAGATCTATGAAACAAAGATGGATCTCACTCTTATACTCAAGGGCCTTTTCACTCAGCTGTCTGAGTGTGAAGATTAGGTCTTGAGTACTTCGGTTCGCTCGGAATCCGCACTGGACCTCATCCAATTGTGGCTCAGCTAGGCGTCGGAGTCTCTGCTTTAGGATTCTAGAGTAGATTTTACCAGGGACACTGACAAGGGATATGCCACTATGGTTTCCACATTGTCGATTGTCACCCTTTTTGAAAATTGGTGTTATGATGGCAATCTTCCAATCCTTTGGTATGGTCACAACATTCTTTTTTTTCAAGAGACGCCTGGGAGACAACTCCTTAAGCCCGAACGCCATGGTTGCGCTGCCATTAATGCACGCGCAACACTACGCGCAAACACCTGCAGTCGTTATCTATCTATATAAGCTAGGCGTCCCTTACACTCCTTGCTATTGTCTCTGCTACCTTACAAACTAATATTCTGCGACAGAGCAAATACCCGTTGTATTGTGTTTAGGAATATTCTTTTATTTATTAAGCACACTTACTTGTTTAATGCAGTAGTATAGGTAACCAGGTGTTTTAACTTAATTCTATAGAATAGAGATCCCTCGTTATTTTGATGCATCCTAAATATACCTATACATTTTTCCTTAAGATAAACTGGTCCGTGACAGGGAAATCCTGGATTTTATTAAGTGCGCGACCATTCAAAATCACTAAAGTGTTAATGTAAGAGGAAGGCGTGAGTCTGTGTATAATATTACTTTAGTTGCCACTAAGGCGGTAAATTTTACTTCTATTTTTCACTTGATCTGTGTATAATAATTACTTTAAAGAATGTTGCTATTTTGTAAATAGCAAGGGAAAGAGCATTGCTATGTTTGTAAATTAGTAATTACTTTTAAGAGTGTTGCTATTTTGTAAATAGTAAGGGACAGAGCATTGCTATTGTTTGTAATTAATCTGGTTGCATTACTTACTTGGGTAATTATCAGTCGGGCAACTCTTATAACTTGGGATAGGTGTATAACCTTATATTTGTTCCAAACATTTGTATCTTTCACGCTAACTGTGTGTGTGGAATAATTAGACAAGGCCGTGACTTAAAAGGTATACAGTCGCGTCCCTATAAACTATCTAATGTTGTACCCAACGCGCGGCGATAGATTTTTAATCGATAGGGATAGCTTTATTTGGGAGCCCGACGCCTTAGGCAAAACAACACAAGAATAAAAGGGAAGTGTTGAGGGTGAGGGCTTGTTTTGTTTCGTATGAGAGAGTGAAATAAATCGGCATGTCTCATACGTGTTATTTATAGGATATTGATTACTTGTTTGTTAACAGGAGCATTTTATTTTAGTACTGTGGTCTGGAGAACTGTTAGTAAGGGTTCTCCAGCATAGGAGATACATCTTTCGAGATTAATTTAACGAAGCAGTAGCAGCCGTCTTCATACATGAGGACTGGGCCCGCCCCCGATAGTTACATTTTCTTGGTTTTGTATTTGTATATGTAGTGTGGTTTGCAATCTATACGATTCGCTGATGTTCTTGATTGTATTTTGTTGTGATAGAAAGTCCTTAGCCCATCAGAGCTAGTGAGGTTATTTTGTATTAAGTGTGAATTTGATTAATACATTTTTTAAACATATTATAAGCGGTCAGAATTCAATTTCTACCTGTCACTTGATGTTAACTTGTACTGTCCTTCCTGTAATAGATTAACCTATTTAGCAGAGAGGCACGAAGAAGTGTATGATATTTTAAACATTGTCTCGAGAATGGCTGGAAGAAGACAATAGATACCTAATTACATATCTCTTCTCTCCAGAAGTCATACTTCCTTCCTTATTTTACATTACTGACTCTGTCCATATCTACGTTGACACAACTAATTCATACTCCGTCTAAACTCAGACATAATCTACTACCACACTCGTGACAGTAGATTGAATGATAAATATTATATATGTAATGGATCTTACTTACTTAGTCGTTCACCTTCTATCGTGAGATGTAGAGGTTCACTCTACACCCAGAATGGATCTTGTATATTTATCTTGCGACACCCATGTGGAACAATATAGTATTCCCCACAAATTTGTAGTAAATCATACTCAGTGACAACGGGTAGATCAGAGCTCGACAAACAGTGTTTGAAGCACCTTCAATTTTGTGTTCTACTTTTATTTCTCTATAAATATATGCTAATTAGCGTGCACGGTGGCACAGGTTTTTTCCCGAAAAGTGGAGCGTAGGTAGTGTACATCATGCGTTTCACTAGAGAAAGTAAGAGTATCTGATTATTGTATTGCTCTTTTCTACATAACGCTGATTACGTGTTCTATGGTACACCACAAAGTCTTATTAAACATTCTGCACCCATTCTTATCAACCAACATTAGCCAACCAACCAGACGATCAGCTAAAAGAACTAAACGATGCAACTAATCACATTAATACTAAACTAAACTTTCAACCAACACAACCAAATACAGACTTACCTGAGCATAAGCAACAAAGAAAAGTTGATCTTGTGTTAGGTTTAGTCCTGGCAGTGTTGGACGTTCTCCATTTTTGCGAATCAACTCTTTGTATGCTCTGTAGGAAAAAAAAGAAGATCTTGTTTCAAAGTCAATTCATGCAAACAGGAGGATAATATAATAATAACAACCATGTCAGTCATAAATGACTCTGGGAATGCGCTCCTGAGGTGACAGTCCTCAGCTGCTTATTTTTCTGTTCCTTTCAACGTTTTATCCTCTCTTCTGCTTGCTGTGAGAGCTTCTTTTCGCCCAATCTGATGTGACGCTGCAGGTAGCATCGCCACTTGGTACGATCGACAGCTTTATCCTCCCAGGTTGCTGGATTTATGTCCCGTGCCCTCACGTCTCTCTTGCACACATCTTTGAATCTCAGCTGTGGTCGCCCAAATGTTCTTTTGCTTTTGGAAGCTACAGTGAATTAATAGAAGGGTAAAGAACACATTAAAATGAATCGCTTTTATTTTCGTTAGCCTTTTGTATTCTTTAGGTTGTCTCCCTTGATTCTGTCGATTTATATGTTCTATGTGACAGATCAGAGGCGCCCATTTTCATAAGTGTATGAACCGAACCGTTACAGTAGGTTAGTTAGCAGGTCTTACGTTTAAGAATCAGAACGGGAGCCACGCTGGTGTAATTGCTACAACGTTGTACTGGCCTGACCGGGTTGGAAGGAAAGTCCTCAGGTTCCCCAGCCTCGCAATGACATGTGGGCCGATTGCGCCAAAATTTTCATCGAGTAAGTCGCCGAGTCGTTACGTTAAGGATTATTGTTAGTGTTTTGTTTGGGGTTAAATTTAGAGTTAAGGTTTCTAAACCTAATTTTATTCCCTAATTTCTGTGTCAATGAAGTTTATTCTTTTAAATCTCCTATAAATCCTGATAACTTTTTTTCCTGTTTACGGATAGATAGATATTTAATCGAAATTTGACATCCCACGCTCATCATGTCAGCCATGTATAGTTTTCTTGTAAGATATTTTTAAAATTAACTTTTACCTCGTTTTGGCCAGCTGCAACCCGTTCATCCTTGACACAGAGTACGTCGGTTATGTATAGGGCGGATGTTGAAATGTAAAAGACCTTGAAGTTTGGATTTTAAACGTTACAAGTTATTTTTTGTAAAATATTTTATATCAAAATATAGCGAATACATAGAGATACTGTTTTATTTTTACTATAGTGCAATAGCATATAATGATGATAACTTATTTGATGCAATCTTCTTTCATGTAGCGTGATGTAAACACAATGCCTTGTTATGATAGAATGAAAGGAAATATTGGCAACCAATCAAAAACCTCGAAGCTCGCATGAGATGAACCGGTTTTTACAATGGCGTTCTGTAGAGGAAATGAAAGTGTGTCGTACAAGTGAATGAAGCAACAAAAAGTAATAACAGCGATGTCGGATTTTGAGGGATAAGACCAGCTATACTCTTGCCAAAGAAATAGTTGTTATATGTATTACTTTTTGAGATAATTGAAGGTAAAGACACCAGAGCGCTGAAAGCTGCTGTGTCAATTGTCTTTAAAAATTTGGTATAAATCTAATCGGAATCAGTTATGCAAAACTGTATATTAAAGGATAGCAGAGTGAAAGGAGATATAGATACAAGTCATGAGTAACAGGGTTAAGATGCACGAAGAAGATTTCTTGACCCAGCTAACACAAACTCGCTCGAGTCTGCAACAAAAACACAGTCTGCAAACTGAAACGACGTATTGCTCTCCGGTATGCCCGCTCACCTCCTATTATGATGATAGGAAACTCTTTACAGAGCGATACAACAGGAAGCAATCTGATCATCAGAAGAAGTCCCCCCATCCGACAAGTGTTTCGGCCCAATTACTCCTTTACACTCTAAGGGGGGCGGGCCCACTTGGGTCATGACTCCCAAGCGTCTCAGCTTCCTGTTGTCTTGTATCGAAAATGAACCCATTTCACTTACGGCAGCAACTTTAATCCACAACGCCAGCCGTGGGGGCAATTGTGAAAGTAACAAAGAGAAGACAAATTATTCCGTTCGTTCCGTCGCCCCTCACAACCAAGGACACACACTGAGACACGAGTGCGCAGCCGACGAGCCTTAGCCACTCCGCGCCGCACGCCACTGAAATTCTATTAAAAGGCATCAGCGAACTATTCCCATTTTACACACACACAGCAGAAGATAAATAGACTGCAGAAGGCACGCTCGTCAAGGCTATAACTTTACCATCTGTTTGCCGTGCAGCTCTTCCATCACCAAACCGAGTATGTCCTGTACTTAACATCTATCCTAAGACAGTATGTAAATTTATGAATAAATAATGTGTTTTGTTGCAGATTATTGTAATATAATTGTATCACAATCAGGCCATAAGACTGAACTGAAATTAAGTTGTGAATGTGTAAAGGAATTCTATGCTAACCAACTTTTATCAGGAATGTCAGTAAGAACGATCAATTAAAAGTTATTATATTGGAATAATGGACTTGGCACTTGTGACATATTATGTTAATAGATTTCATATTATCTATTTCATTATCCACACTTCTCTTTTTCCTCATTTTCACCTACGTACTTTTGGTTAACTTTAAACTTTTTTGTCACACAGAGATCTATCTCTTTTTCTAATCTAGCACGCACAGTTTATTGCTGTTCGCTACTTTCTTTGATGGATGTTTACGAGCAGATCTATTAGCTAACTCGAGTCGGGTTCATTTTAGTTTTGAACGCCACAGATCAAGAATCGCTGTAATAGGATCAGAGAGTGATCAAGGAGCAGATAATGGGGAACAAAAGAGAGAAATCTCTATTACTCCCCTTGTAAAACTGTTCGTAGAAAGGTAATTAAACACGGTGAAAGAATCTGAGATCAAAGAACGGGCTCGCTAAATTTCGTTTATGACCAGGTCTGCAGATGACAATTAGTGTGATGATTTTCGATCTAAGAAATCTCGCACGGTCTGGTCAATTATGTTATGCAGGATCTAAGAGAGACTGTTCGTTCGGTGCTCGGGTCTGCAGCGGTAAATAATATGTAGATTTTTCTTTCATCTAGAATTTGAAGCAGAGATTTTCCCGTAGGTGCTAAATCTAGAAGAGAATCTGGTTTTCAGCGAATAGTGTGTCATTCTCTTTGATTTCAAATATATAATGCCCCAGCATTTTAACTTCATTTATTCAGTACTCCACAGACTTTAAAGACATCTAGCTACGATTCTAGAATCACTTGTATTTAGTAGAGTTCTTAGTTCTTGTTGGAGATAGGCTAATAGTTCTGTTTGGAGGTAATAATATTGACTATTATTGTCGCGTGATTAATTGTTAAGTCCGAATTATAATTTTTTCTAAGATTTTGTGCAGAGTGATTTACTAGATAAGTCCGATTTATATTTCTCTAGGCTTTACTGTGTTACAGTGGCTAGACGAATAATTGATTTCTAGCTAAACTATTTCAGCTATTAAAATTAAATTTAAATAATTGCTAGTAACCAGTCAGAGAATATTTTAACCGACTAGTAAATGCACTGTTCATCATGACTATTGACGATATATATATATATTTATTTCTAATTCATTACATTGGACTTTTTACTCTAGATATCCCAGGGTAAAAGACGTATGAAGAGATAGAAAAACATACGGAAACGAAAAATGAGACACAGGCAGTAATAAGAAAGGATATATTGGAAAACATTGGCGGGAAGGTAGAGGTTAGGTGGACTTAGCATGAATTTACTGAAGTTCCATACTCCTTTAAACCACAGCTGACGGAGCTTGTGCTATGACACATAATTACTTGCTGCTGTTGTTCCATGGTCTATAGGGAGTGGATAAAAGGGAGAGAACTATGCTCACTTGGGAGTTGCAGTATTATTATAATACTGATGATAAATTAGGTCATGACCTTAGCTAGCACATTTGCTAGGGAGACAGTTATTCATGGCTGAAACAAACTTGCAATTTCCAGCGCATCAGCTGTCATCTCCACATACAAGGTCTGCTGCAATTAATCTCCAGCGTCTCCTGTCTCTTGTCTTGATGGTGCACTCTGATAGACTCTTTCCTGTCTGTTGTTTTGATGGTGCACTCTGATTGATTCTTTCTTGTCTCTTTCCTGTCTGCTGTCTTGATGGTGCACTCTGATAGATTCTTTCTTGTCTCTTGTCTTGATGGTGCACTCTGACAGATTCTTTTCTGTCTCTTGTCTTGATGGTGCACTCTGATAGATTATTTCTTGTCTCTTGTCTTGATGGTGCACTCTGATGGATTCTTTCTTGTCTCTTGTCTTGATGGTGCACTCTGATAGATTTTTTCCTGTCTCTTGTCTTGATGGTGCACTCTGATAGATTCTTTCCTGTCTCTTGTCTTGATGGTGCACTCTGATAGACTCTTTCCTGTCTCTTGTCTTGATGGTGCACTCTGACAGACTCTTTCCTGTCTCTTGTCTTGATTGTGCACTCTGATAGATTCTTTCCTGTCTCTTGTCTTGATGGTGCACTCTGATAGACTCCCTCCTGTCCACCTCTTGATGTTTTCTTCCCACTATTAGCGCTGGCTTCCGCTTGCACGTTTGCCTTCAACGCATCCTCTTGTCTTCATATCTCCAACACATTCTGTAGGACTTGACATGGTTAGGCCCCAATATCTTCCACAATGGTAAACTGTTACCTTTCTCTATGCCATGAAAAGCCTCTAGTGGTAAAAGGGATCAACTATAAACGGTTCTTACGTACGTCAGCGTCAAACTGTTCTACTGAAAAGTAGTACATGGGGCACTGGCGTCGAAAGATGACATAAATAATATTCAAAGTGCACAGTTCTTTGGCCACTAAAATAGGAGGCTGACGTAAAGACATCACAGAACCATTAAAAGCAGCATCAACACTGTACGACACATTTGGCTGAAGAACGCAATATGCAGCTGCCCACGACGCTTCACGGCAATAACAAAGGTAGTTCCACAAAAGATACTGCCGTAGTGTAGTGAAGTCTTAGAGCCTTCACTGTACTAGATCCAGCTTTGAGTGGTAGTGTGACCAGTTCCCTTACTTGCTTCCTTTCCTTCCCTAATTCACGAGCAAATTCAGGTACCCATTTACAGCCGGGTAGTCTGTAGCGTGACGTCTTCGTGTTTCAAACCCGGTACTTTTGCTACAAGAGACCAGCGCTCTAACGACTCTATCGATCGGACACTCTTCTCGACAGTACTGGACAGGAACAAGTCATTAAGCAAACATTCGTTCACGCCTACCTGAAGCTCGCTTTGACACCTCCATTATCCGCCACACTTTCACCTTGTAAGTTGATTCCGTTGAGCTGTAATTGTA
Organism: Oreohelix idahoensis; assembly: GCA_024509875.1. Lineage (NCBI taxonomy): Eukaryota > Metazoa > Mollusca > Gastropoda > Stylommatophora > Oreohelicidae > Oreohelix > Oreohelix idahoensis. The sequence continues at coordinate 135,984 of JAMPIV010001947.1, forward strand.
AGCAGGGAATTAACTAGAGTAATCCCGTGTAATTATTTATAGTTTTTCATGTCTGACTATTTCAATTTAATCTTCCCCCTTCGATCCCTACTCTCTCAGCCAGACTGCAGTGATGCAGCCTGTTTCCAGGACCACCACTTGGAGATGAAGTAGGGTCTTGGTCAGCTCTTGTTCGCTGACCCTGACAGCAAGCAGTCAAGCTATGAGTCGCTGACTGCATTCATATCGTTTGCTGCGTCTTCGGTCCCATTTCTCATTACATTCATTGCCTTACATCCTTGGCTCCTTACTTTTAGTGATATGCCTCACTCAATCAGTTGAGTCTCTCCCTATATGGATGTTCATGTCTGCTGAATAATCTTTAAACCTACGTTCATGTGTATGGCTCCGAGCAGTCACTGCCGTATCTTTTGACATATATCGTTGTTACGACTTGCATTCAAATGTACGTCTCTGTAGCGGGTCTTTACATTATTATTAGATGATGAGTAAACATCTTGATCACTCGGGTCAATTTCACATAGTGGTAAATTAGTAGACCACGCATACAGCCCTTCACCACCAACTATTAATGTCACCACAAAGGCCAGGTTGGACAAATCAATACACAGTTTATTCTCACAAACGTTGCTCCACAAATATCATCTGGAAAGCTATTATATCCATTGGCATTATATAGATATGCCGTCATCAGTATAGCTCAGTATTATCTGTTGCTAAAACACTGTCCTCGACAGGTTTACACAATTTTTAATTACTCACGTTCTTCGTAGAAATCGGAATTCCTTTCATACATAAACTGGCATCATCACACGGAGGTGTATGGAGGATCTAGTGGTCGAACATCATAGTAATATGTCGTGAATTAATATAATTCTCAGGAGCTCAGAGACATACGTCCGCCTGCCTCAAAAACACAGACACAAAACCTTTAGCAGCCAATTGCTGACTTCTGCTGATACCCACTTTAGACGTCTGCAACTGCACCCTGAGGCAATGACGTAACTTCCTGTTACCAAGGACTATGGGGTGATAAAGAAATATGAATCCTAGTCGAACCATTATTATATCGACAGACATGTTATGAATTTTAATCATAACAGTCTCTTTATCTTCTTCTTCTTAGCCACGGACCGTCAAAGCAGTCAGTGACCATCACGCCTAGTGGCGTCTTGTAGGGCAACAACAAATTTATTCCACTTTGCTCAGTCGGCAACCATCCTTCGTACAGTGCCCCAACTCTGGTTCTTTCTTTGCATCTCAGCCTCCACAGTCCTCCGCCAAGTTGTTTTTGGTCGGCCTCTCTTTCGTTTTCCTTCAGGGGTCCAAAGCATAGCTGTTCTTGTGATGGCATCGGGGTCTCTTCTGAGGACATGGCCAACCCAGCTCCAGCCTCTGCTAGCTATGATGGTGTGCATGTCCTCTTGCTTGCTCCGAGTAAGCAGATCTTGGTTGGTGATGGTATTCGGCCAAAAGATTCGGTGAATTTTTCTTAGGTATGTTCTGTGAAAAGAGGACAATTTCGACATTTCATTCTCTGTAACTCTCCAGCTTTCCGCTCCATATAGAAGCACAGAAAGCACATAGCTCTGATATAATCTTAATTTTGTGCTTGTGCTGTATTGAGAGAACTTCCAGATGTTGTTTAGGCTAAAAAGGCTGTTCTTGCTGTGTTCTATCTGTTGTTGATGTCTTTGCTTGCCCCGCCGTCTGGTGTTACTATGCATCCAAGGTATGTGAAGGTGTGTGCCTGTACCAGTTGCTTATTCCTTACTAATATGGGCTCAGGGTTGCTCACATTGAGCGTCATGACCTCTGACTTGTTTAAATTGATGTTCAAGCCCACCTGCTGGCTGTACTTATTAAGTCTATCCGTTTTTTCCTGGATGTGTTGATGTGAATGTGTTAGTAGTGCAATGTCATCTGCATATTTCAGATCTTCCAATGTAGAAAATGTAGTCCATCTTATTTCTCTTGGACTGCCCTATGTTGTCTGGCGCATCATCTAGTTTATGACTGTTAAAAATAGAGTGGTTGATAAGGGGCATCCCTGTCGTACTCCTGTCTTCACCTGTAAGGTTAGGCTGCTCTGCCCAACACTACACGAAATTTGGCATAGAGGCTTTTTATGAGTGACACTACGCAGCTTGAAATTTTATAAGCCCTCAGTATTTTTTATAAACTGTCCCTATGTATACTGTCAAAAGCCTTTTCAAAATCAACGAGATTAATGTACAGCTGTCTTGGTATTGGTGTCACAGACATGTCTGAAGTCAACCTCTGTAGATTCATTGACTATGTTGGCAATTTCCATCCTGCTATTAAATTCACTTCTCAGATTTCTACCACTTCAGTTAACTTCCTTGACCTCACTGTCAATATTACTCCTACTGGCCTTACTACCTCTGTCTTTTATAAACCTACTGATGCTCATGGTTTCCTTCTTTACACCTCTTCTCACCCTCCCAGCTGTAAAAATTCCATTCCCTACTCTCAACTTCTACGCTTACGTCGGATATGTCACGATGAAGATGATTTCTGTGAACGAGCTCAAGAAATGCTCGAGTTTTTTCGCCGACGTCACTATCCTGAAAGAGTCTTTTCTGGGGCCCTTAATCGCATTAGTCCCGTCACTCGTCAGGTTGCACTTACTGCTAAACCTACTACTACATCTGACAGACTCAAACTTGTCTTAACTTTCCACCCTCACTGTTTGGCGGTGAAAAAAATTCTGTTCCGTCATCTGCCTATTCTCCACTCCGATCCTGATACCAGAGAGTTGTTTCGTGATACCCCTTTGTTGGCATATCGTAAGGATAAGAATTTTAGGGATATTCTTGTGCATAGTCGCTTGAGACAAACTAGTCCTTCTCACTTTGGTACTAAACCGTGCCAACGCCGCATATGTAAGACCTGTCCTTTTGTACTCCAAACGCAGTCAGTCTCCTTTCCGAACGGTAAATTTGCCATTGGGGAGTCTTTCACGTGCGAATCCAGAAACCTGATTTATGCTATCATCTGCAAGAGGTGTGGCATGACCTATATTGGTGAAACTGGCAGACGTTTGGCAGACAGGTTTCGGGAGCACTTGAATGACATCCATCATGGCAAACATTTACCGGTGGCCCTTCACTTCAACAGCCCTGACCATTCAGGTAACTCTGACATTCATGTCACTGCCCTCCGTTCATGTATCGGCGACGACCGAACTCGCTTTTCGTTGGAGAATCGTCTCATTTTTCAAATGGGCGTTTTAGCTCCTGCTGGGATTAATGTCCAGCATCATTTTGCATAATTCTGGTGGCTTCTGTCGTTATTTTCCTATCTATCCTTGTTTTTTGCTTTGGTTCGTTTCGTTTCCTCAATTATCTGTTCTTAGCCGTCACTAGCTCCTACGTCACTTCCGCATGACGCCTTATTTTTTCAGCCATTTTGAATGTTCCTTTCTTCGATCCAGCTAAGTGATTTTTTACGCATTTTAATATTGTTGTTCATTTCTGTCTTCGTTTCGTTGATTATTTACTTTCTTGTTTCGACATGTCTTTCTGTTTTCACGATTTTCTTGCATTAATACTGTTAACGTTTCGCTCATCACCGTGGTTTCATCTGCTTGTATCGCTCATTTGACGTTTTCCTCATCATCATAGACCTTTGTAGTACCTATATGTAGTTCTTGTCCTTGTCACCTGTTCGTAACTGTGGCTGACGAAGGGTAAAACCCGAAACGTCCCTTGTCTCATGTGTACCGTTTACTTGTAAAACTGATTTCATACCATATTATTTTTTAATTTATATACAGCTGGCTGTGCCATTCTGAGCACTGCTCTATAATGTTCCTGAGAGTATATATATGATGTACTCATCTTCTGTTCTCTCTAAATCCTGTTTGTTCTTTCCTCAGTTTGTGGTCTACTGCTTTTGAAATTCTATACATAATTATCCTGCAAAGTATTTTGCTGGGAACTGAGAGAAGATTGATTCCTTTCCAATTATTGCGGTCTGCAAGATCTCCCTTCTTGGGCAATTTGACAATTATTCCTTTGTCCCACTCTGTTGGTGTTGTCTCTGTTTTCCAGACTTGTGAAAATAGTTGTTCGAATAGTTCTCCTGCTAGCTCAGAATCTGTCTTAAATAGCTCTGCATTTAACATGGCCAGGAGCTTTTCCATTCTTTAACCCTTTGATTGCTGTGATGATTTCTTCTTTTTTGTGGAATGTCTGTATTTACATATAGATCGTTTTCAGCCTCAGGAACATTCAGTTGTATCTCTGGTGGTTCCTTGTTCAGAGTTTCTCTGAAATGCTCTGGCCATCTTGTTTCCTGTCTCCCTGCTGTCGTGATGAGATTACCTTGCTTATCTCTTACTAATGTAATATTGTTTGCACCTCGTTTTCCGCTGATGGTTTCAGTTATTTTGTATACTGTGCTTTGTTTATTTCTCAGTGCTGCCTCTTCTGCCTGTCTTGGAAGATCGTCTAGAAAATTCCTTTTGTTGGCTCGGGTTTGGCGTTTAACTTCCTTGTCCAGTTGACTGAACTTTTCGCTATATAGTTGCTTTAACCTGGGGGACTTCGCTTCTGTTTTCTTTCTTTTCATTTCCTTTCTCATCGTTATGGTGTTAAATGTTGCTGGTGTTATCCAGTCTTGCTTCTTCCTTTCCTGGAATCCCAAGCATGATTTGCTGCTTTCCTTATATATTGTTGAAATGGTGTTGAATTTCTGGTGTATATCATCAGTCAATGTCTTTTCCTGACTTTTGGCAAATTGATATCGTTTCTTTATGTCAGCCGCAAAAGCTTTTCTGGTAAGGGGGTCCTTCAATTTGCTGATGTCAAACCTTTTCTGTGTAATTACAGTTGGTCCAGCCCGTCTTAGTTTCACTTTCAGTTTTGCTACTACTAAATGGTGATCACTTCCCACATCTGCACCTCTTCTTACCTTCACATTTTGTAATGCATGTCTCCATCTACCGTTAATCATTATGTGGTCTATCTGGTTTCTGTCCCGACCATTTGGTGATTCCCATGTTAATTTGTGAATTTCTTTATGTGGGAAAAGTGTTCCTCCAATGACCAGGTTGTTAATGCTATAGAAACTTATTAATTTATCCCCATTTTCGTTTGATGTTCTGTTGCCGCATTTCCCCATTACTCTTTCATTATATGTATTGTGTGTACCAACTTTTGCATTGAGGTCTCCCATTACTATAATAAGATAATATCTTGGTATGTCTTCCATTTCTTTCTGCAGTTGTTGATAGAATTCATCCTTGACCTCTTCACCGCTATCAGTCGTCGGTGCGTAGCATTGTATTATTGTAGTATTAGTGAATCTCCCTCTCAATCTTAATCTTATCAGTCTTTTGTTGATGGGTTTCCATTCCAGTAATGTCCTTTCTATTCGGTTCTGTAGAATAATGGCTACACCTTTATTATGCAGTCCATCCTCTCTTCCAGAGTAAAGTACTGCTCCTGCTGTTGCTGTTTTAACTTTTCCTGCCCCTGTCCATCTGCTCTCGCTTATCCCTAGAATGTGTAACCTACAGTTTCTCATTTCTGCCGTGACCTGTTTTAGTTTACCCGTCTCGTTCATTGTCCTGACATTTAAAAATCCTATTCTTGTATCATGTTTTGCGGTCAGGATGTCCGTTTCCATGTCAGTGGCTTCCTTTCGGCTTTCACCGTTGACAGTCATAGAGCCTCAGACACCGGATGCCCATCCCGCAGCAAAGTTTGTTCATTTGATGTTGTTTCCGTAACTTCATTATTGTTTACGTAGACAGGGGTGACAGCCCTATGCTAAAACCCCCTACTTGGAGGATCAGGGTGTCTGCTTTAGTCTACCCCTGCCCTCGCAAACCTGTCCAGCTTGGTAGAACGTTCCAGTAGTAAAACTCCCGCTGGCATAGCTCTGGGGGTAATCATGGTACGGAAGCCGACATACCTCGACAAGGTATTGACACCGGTCCATCCTTCGTACAGTGCCCCAACTCTGGTTCATTCTTTGTATCTCGGCTTCCACTATTTTCCGCCAAGTTGTTTTTGGTCGGCCTCTCTTTCGCTTTCCCTCGTGGGTCCATAGCATAGCTGTTCTTGTGATTGTATCATGGTCCCTTCTGAGGACGTGGCCAACCCAACACCTGCGTCTGCCAGCTATGATGGTGTGCATGTCCTTCTGGTTTCTCCGAACAAGTAGTTCTTGGTTGCTGATAGTATTCGGCCAAAAGATTCGGAGAATTTTCGTTAGGCCGATTATGTGGAAGGAGGACAGTTTCGACATTTCCTTCTCTGTTACTCTCCAGCATTCCGCACCATAGAGAAGCACAGAAAGTACACAGCTCTATTACAGTCTTAATTTGGTGTTTATGCTGTACTGGGAAGACTTCCAAAAGTTGTTGAGAATAGCAAAGGCTTTTCTCTCTTTATTCATTCTGTTATTAATGTCCTTGCTTGTTTTGCCGTCAGGTGTTGCAATGCATCCTTGGTAGGTTAATGTGTCTGTCTGATCTAACTTCAGATTCCTTATTATTATTGGCTCAGGATTGCCCACATTTAGTGTCATGACCTCTGTCTTTTTCAGATTGATGTTCAGACCAACCTGCTGCCCATACTTATTTAGACTATCGGTTTTTTCTTGGATGTGTCGATGGGAATGCGCGAGCAGTGCAATGTCATCTGCATATTCCAGGTCTTCCAGTGTAGGAAACGTCTATATAATTCCTCTTGGACTGCCCTCTGTTGTCTGGCGCATCACCCAATCTATGGCTGTCAAAAAAAATGTTGTTGATAAGGGGCATCCCTGTCGTACTCCTGTTTTCACTTCGAAAGTTACATTACTCAATCCAACACTGCATGTAAAGTTAGAATAGAGGCTTTTATGATGGAAACAAGGCATCTGTGAAATCCATAAGCCTTCAGTATTTTCCATAGACTGTCCCTGTGTATGCTGTCGAAAGCCTTTTCAAAATCAACAAAGTTAATGTACAGCTGTCTCTGCCATTCTGAGCACTGCTCTATAATGTTCCTGAGGGTGAATATACGATCTGCACATCTTCTGTTCTGTCTAAAACCCGCTTTTTCTTTTCTCATTTATGGTCTACTGCTTTTGAAATTCTCTGTATGATTATCCTGCCTAGTATTTTGTTGGGAACTGAGAGGAGAGTAATTCCTCTCCAGTTGTTGCAGTCTGCAAGGACGCCCCAATTTGACATTTATTCCTTTACTCCACTCTGTTGGTGTTGACTCAGTTTCCCAGACTTGTGCAAATAGTGGTTCTAATAGTTTTGCTGCTAGTTAAGTGTCTGCCTTGAATAACTCAGCATTTCGGATGTCGTGACCAGGCATTTTCCATTTTTTCCTGGAATGTCTGTATTTACGTCTGTCACTTTCAGCCTCAAAAATATTCAGCTGAGTCTCTGATGGTTCCTTATTCAGTGTTTCTCTGAAGTGCTCTACCCATCTTGTTTCCTGCCAATGTGCTGTGGTGATGAGATTTCCTTGCTCTCTATTACTAACGTTATGTTGTTTGCATCTCGTTTTCCACTGATAGTCTAAGTTATTATGTAAAATGTGCTTTGTTCATTTCTCAGTGCTGCCTCTTCCGCCTGTCTTGCAAGGTCATCTAGAAATGTCCTTTTGTTAGCACGAGTTTGACGTTTTACTCCCTTGTCCAGCTTACTGTACTGTTCACTATATATTGCCTTTAACCTGGGAGATTTAGCTTCTGTATTTTTTTTTCATTTCCTTTCTCTTCGCTATGGTGTTTAACGTTTCTGGTGTTGTCCAGTCTTGGCTCTTTCTTTCCTGGAATCCCAAGCATGACTCGCTGCTTTCCTTGTATGTTGTTGAGATGGTGTTGAATTTCTGGTCGACATCGTCGGTCTCTGTTCTTTCCTGGCTTCTGGTAATCTGATATCGTCTCTTTTACGTCGACCACGAAGGCTTTTCTGGTGAGGGGGTCCTTAAGTTTCGTGATGTTATATCTTTTCTTTTTGACTGCAACTGATCCAGCAGCTCTGAGTTTCACCGTCAGTCTTGTTACTACTAGGTGATGATCACTTCCCACATCTGCGCCTCTTCTTACTTTCACGTCTTGTAGTGCATGTCTCCATCTGCCATTGATCATTATGTGATCTATCTTGTTTCTGTCCCGTCCGTTCGGTGATTCCCACGTTAACTTGTGCGCTTCTTTGTGTGGAAAAAGTGTTCCTCCAATGACCAGGTTGTTAATACTGGAGAGGCTTATTAATTTGTCCCCATTCTCATTTACTCTTCCACTGCCTCTTTCCCCATTACTCTTTCGTTATAAATATTGTGTGTTCCAACTTTCGCATTGAGGTCTCCCATTACTATAATAACATCGTGCCTTGGTGCAGTTTCCATTTCCTTTTTTACCTGTTGATAGAACTCGCCCTTGATCTTTTCATCGCTGTCGTTTGTTGGTGCATAGCATTATATAATTGTGGTGTTGGTGAATCTCCATCTCAGTCTTGTTCTTATCAGTCTGTTGTTAATGGGTTTCCATTCCAGTAAAGACCTTTCCATTCCTTTCTTCACTATAATGGCTACACCTTCTTTGTGCTGACCATCCTCTCTACCAGAGTAAAGTACTGTTTCCCCTGTAGTTGTTTTTATTCTCCCCGTCCCGGTCCATCTGCTCTCACTTATTCCCAGGATATGTAATTTGTAGTTCCTCATCTCTGCTGTGATTTGTCTCAGCTTTCCTGCGTCATTCATAGTTCTGACGTTCCAAAATCCAATTCTGGTTTCGTGTTTTGCGGTCAGGGCTTCTGTTTTCATGCCAATGGCTTCCTTTCGGCTTTCACCACTGTCAGTCATACATTCATTTTTACATCTTGTTACGTGCAGCGTATAATCCTCTTACATTCATCTTTATATCGTCTGACATTCATCTTTATACCTCCATACATTCACTTTATGACCACTTAACAGCTGTCTTCAAGTCTACTTGCACTCACCTTTATATTTCCTTACGTTCACTTTTAGACCTCATTAACTTCATCTTTATATGTTTACATGCATCTTTATATCACCTTACATTCATTGTAATATCACCTTACATTTTTTTACACTTTCAACTTCTTATCTCCTAACACTCTTCTTTATATCTCCTTACATTCATATTTCTGTCTCCTTACATTTACGTTTGTAATGTCTTACATGGAAATTCATTTCATGAAAGTTTGAATTCTGGTCAACTATACACTGAGTTCTCTGCAGGAACTTCTTACGGTCTGACACTTGCCACCAGTTTATGAGGTTACCTGCTGCGTCATACTGACTCCCTGGAGGTGCGATTCAAGAAGAAAGGTAATGTAATAATTTAATATGTAATCATTAAAAAGACAAGAAACTGATCCAGTGTAAGAAGAGACCATTATTATACCATTAGAGAAAAAGAAAGCAGACACAGTCAAAGATATTTGCAACTTTAACATTTTTGTATGTGGCCATATCTTGTCAGCCCTGTTAAGTTCTCCGACGTATGTGATGTGATGAAGAAGGAACACGAAATGAAACTATTACTCCCTCAGAAGCATGTCATAAATGGCGATTAATATAAGGTTGGGCATGAGAATGGAAACACAATGTTATAGAAACCACTGATCCAAGGCTTTGTGGATGCTCAGTACAGGCTTCTTGTAAGGAGACCACAGCAATGGTAGCTGTATGCTCCAAAGGAAGCGACAAGAAAATGATTATTATTATTATTATTATGAAACTAAAATAGTCCGAGATATTAAAAACATAAACGTTACTATACAGGGTGTCTCAAAAAACAAAACAAAACAATTCTCTCTTTCATTCATTTATCAGTGGATATATTTTCCTTTTGGATAACTTACTATTTTGTTTAAGCGTAAGTAAACGATCAAATCATTGTGTAAATACCAGTGCTTGTCGAATAACGTTCAATAAACTCTGTTTTAATTTCCTGCATTGCTGTTTTGTTTTTTTTTTGGGTCTTTTTTGGAATGTTACAGTTTGATCATTTACAAACCATTCTACGATTATTTGCTTATCACTAAACTTAAAAGGGTAAGAACGAACCTGGAAAGGAAAATTAGCAAAAGTCAAGAATCTCCAACTCAGGCGGAAGGCCTGTAGCCACTTGAACAACAACATATAGAGTAATAGCTCTGATTGGAAAAAAGAAAAATCAATATAACTACTTGCGCATTTAACTGACACGAGCACACAATAAACACATTCTACTGGGCCGTTTCGCTCTATAATTGTCATCAAGATGTTCATTTCTATTACAAATGCATATGCGATTACTGTACATCCAAATGAGAGTGAGCCATCTTCACTTCAAGAGTGTTACCGGGGCACGAAAGGGTAGCAAAGAATATGAACACTGAACGCTACCAGGCGTGTCGGGAAAACGACCAAAGAATCTTGGTCATGAAGCCGGTTCGCCATCTGTAAAATATTTGTACTATAAAAATTTCAAAAATCAACATGGATAGGCCAAATACATGACTTTTATAAATTGGTGCTTGCGTAGAATACGATGGAAGTTGTATGACAAGGTCACCCATGTAGAACTGATGGCAAGAACCAGACAAGTGTCAGTGGAACAAGAGTTGAGAAGAAGACGATGGCGATGGATAGAGCACACACTGAGGGAACCTGTTGATAGCATTACAAAGTAGTACTTGAGCTGGAATCATCAGGGTAAGAGAGATTGAGGAATATAAAAAAAAACACAATGAGAAGAGAACTGGAGACAGGTTAGCATGATGAGGAAGACGTGGACAGAACGTGAGTTGATGGCACGTGACAGAAGGATGTGGCGTCGGTTTGGTGAAGGTCTATGATCCTTTGAGAGCTAAAGCGTATTGATAGATTTGAACAGAGTACATCATTTCACGGCTACATCAAAAGACGGACTCGTCATTTCACGGCTACATCAACAAACGGACTCCAACCGTCTTACTACGACTTACTCACCCACGTGACATAAGAAGCATACATTTTTATTCCAGTGTATTTTGGTGCACAAAACTAAATAATAGGAACGCGGTTCTCTTTTTAAAATACACTAGAAGGGTAACTACCTTACATCCTCTGAATGCCTCTTCATTAAATATAAATAAAAATACAATTACATTTCTGTTTTGTTTGTCTTTGTGTGTGTGTGTGTGTGGGGGGGGGGGGGGGGGGGAAGAAGGGGGTTGGTCATGTATTGACGGCACAGATAGAAAGACAAACTTTGGCACAAACTGAACTGCGATATGAGTTATAAGAAATAAAATTTTAAGAGACTGAAAGAATGACAACAACAAATAAAAGATGAAAGCAGCAAGAAAGGATTTCTGGCTTACCTTGATCGTCAAATCCGTGCGTGATTTCGTGACCTATGATTGATCCAGTAGCGCCGTAGTTTATGGAACTGCAAAAACCGTGACGAGAAATAGTTGACAAAGGTTCTAAAAGTAGCGTTGAGAATAAAAGAGATTGCATGCACTAAACTCAGTTAAGACGTTCACAAAAGATGCTTAACAGAACTACCAAACACTGGTTTGTTTGCCAGGAAAGATGGCTATGTATTTTAAGACATAACTATGTTATAGCCAATAGAGAGAGAGAACCATATTAAATGTGGAGACATATTCAACACTCGCATAGGAGAACAAATATTAGCTGTGATATATGGGTAAAAGCGATGCCTCGTAAAGCATGAGCTCAAAATTGAGATGAAAAATGTATTCGAAAAGAGACAAATATTTGCATCGATAGTCTGTCTCTCTCTTAAACATATACATTTTGTTTTTTAAGTTTCCCACAAACGCTTGTTAAATGTACTTTTTGAACCGGGTTAACCAGAGTGAATAAATGTTAGCGTTAGAATCTCAACTTACTCTTGGAAAGTCTGTGAGAAATATGGTGATTGAAGCTGACCAGCCGGGAAAACTGAAATACAGAAAAAAAAAAAACAAATGTTTCGGTGTGTGTTTGCATGCACAATACATTTTCATACAGGCGCATGGGCAGACAAACAGAAATCTGATAAGCAGATTGACGGACAGACTGGCAGACATAAATACAGACAGGCAGGCAATCTGGCAGAAAGAAAAGCAGACAAATTGATTGGTAGGCAGAGAGGAAAATAGACAGACAGAAATACGGTCAGACAGACATTCACACAGACAGGCAGGCATGCATATAAGTAGCAAAGAGACAGGCAGACAAACAAGTAGACTGGCAGGCAGAAAGGCAGACGACCAGACAAAGACCAGACTTGATGGGTGAATGGAGAGATAACAGAGAGATAACAGAGTGATAGGTAACACGAGAACAAGAAAGGCAGACAGCAAATAAGGACAATACTCGCTGATAGTAAGCAAAGGTGTTCTGAATGTAGGACATAATGTTTCAAGGACGGAAGGAAGGAAGGAACGTAGCAAGGAAGGAAAAAACATAACAAGGACAGAAGGAAGCAAGCAAAAAGGAGCAGAACGTAGCCATAAAGGAGCTGAGATGAAAAGAATGGAAGGAAAGGTAACAAGAAGAGAGGGAAGCTGGCGGGGAATGAAGGAAGGATGGAAAGTAGCAACGAAAAAAGAATGGAAGGTAGCAAGTGAAGAAGGAATGAAGGAGCAAAAGTAAGAAAGAATGGAAGGTAGCAAGAAAGGAAGGAAGAAAGTAGTAAGAATGGAAGAAAGTTAGAAGTTATGAAAACAGGAAGTTATGAACAGAATACTGGAGGAAGGCAGTGAGAAAGACAGGTAACAAAAAAGAAAAGACAGTAACAATAAAGGAGAAAGAGAGACAGACAGCCACGCTTACTTGCAGATATCCTGTAGTAATCCTCTGATTAGTAGATCTGGTATATAGAAAGTAAATTAGGTACATATATATGTAGGTACCTGTCAATGGACATATAGGTACATAGATGTGTATGTAAGATGGTAGCTAGGTAGATAAGTAGACATTTATTTTCGTATGTTCACTGACCTATCTCATTCTCACTCCTGTAGTAGTACGCGTTGACTTCATAAGGAGCCCTTAACCACCTATGTTGAAGAATGACAAAACAGTTTTTTAAGCAAGGGATATTTGGTTTTAATTCATCCCTATATAAATTAATTAATTCAATTGCTGGTTTGTTCGCCTATTGTACAACACTAGAGCACCTGCCGTGTCTGGTACATTTGCTTGTAAAATTCCCACGCCATTAAAAACATTACATGGAACGAAATATTTATTTCGTCAGAGTAAAGAGATAGACATTATTGACTTTTTACACTCTCTGTCCTGTAATAATACAATTACCAAAGTGTTGTCAAAGTAAAATATTCTTAACTTCAATAATAATTAATCAATATTATCATCGCGTTCAGTAACTGAGCACACACACATAAATTCACACACGCATACATGCAGACAGAGATAGAAATAGAGATAGCCAGAGAGATAGTTAGAGAGAAAGAGAGAGAAGCAATAAAGCAATTACATAATTAAAATTAAATATGAAAATATAATTTTTTCCAACTCATGGAAGCATTGTATAAACTGAAACAGAGATTTGTAAGGAGGTGCGTGTTCAAAATTAATATATGTACAAACGTAATGCAGAATTGAAAATTAGATTATATCCAGAAGGAAATGCAGATAATGAATGTACATTTTTACTACTATCGGAGGAATATGCGAAGAGTAGAATAGCCCAGGCGAAAGCAAAGTTCTACAAAATAAAAAGTATTTGATGGAATAAATCTTTGTCAATGGATATAAGACAGAGAGATCTTCAGTGAATACGTGAGTCATGGGCAATTAGTAAACAAATAGGAATTGCACTTGAGGCCACTGAGATGTGGTTTGACATAAGAATGTGAAAAATACAATTGACTGCTGAAAAGATTAATGATGACGTCCTCCTGGAAGAGGCAAATGCCCAAAGAAAGATTTTCCTATTTAAGCCACTAACATACCTTTATGTTTGTCTAATATTTATTCATTTTTTTTGAACACGTTATGAGAAGAAGAAAGCTGGAATATAGTGAAACAGGAAGGATTGAAGAAAGATGATACAGGGGATATCAAAGAGATAAGGTACTGGACAGTTTCACATTATGGCATAAAAATCAGTCAACATATTATCCCCCATATGCCTCTTCCTGAACTCGAGTCAATTCATTGTTTCTGTACCGACTTAGAACAGGAGATAAGAGGAAGAAACGTAGAACGTATATTGAGAAAGCCTGTTGATGGCTTTACAGTCCCGTACTCTGGAGAAGAGAACTGGAGAGAGTAATGGACGGGATGAGGAGAATATGGAGAAACATTGCGACACAGGTAGACGAAAACTGGTGAGAGTAATGAACGAGATGAGAAGAGTATTGTGAAGCATTGCGCTGATGGCACGGAACAGTATTTGAGATCAGTTTGTCCAAGACGTATTTTCCTTGGAGCACCCAAGAAAGAATATTGAAAAGCTTAAACGTAATAAGGACACACTTTTTTTCATTAAGAGCATAACTTACAGTCGGCCACCTGATAGGAAGCCAGCAACAAAGAAATATTAGCATTCTTTCAATGGTGGTGTAGCAATTTGTGTGTACATGAGACGGTTATTAGCGCCATGCTCAACTTTATACCCTCTTGTGGTTTTGTGGATCTGTGAGTAGACATACACTAGACCCACTGCTTCTTAAGGCATGTCGTATTCGGCTGGTAATAAGAGATTGTGCAATGCGCACAGATCTTTATATTTATCTGATGTTTTTTTCTTACAAGCTGCCAACGGATACGAATGCAAACATGTAAAAAAAAAAAATGCAGGGAAAAAAACAGAAACATAAATTTACAAAAATAACATTACATCGGCAAATGACGTCAGCAATTGAAAATTAAGAACCAATTTGTTTTGTTGGATAGGATTGGTTCCTATTAAGCTTGGTGTCAAAAGGTGTCGTTAAATAAACGTTTAAGACAAGAATAAGTGTTATGAGTAAAATTCATAACATGTCTGTCGATATCAAAATGGTTCGACAAGGCTTCTCGTTTGTTTGTTATATGTAGTCACTTGTAACACAGGAAGTAACGTCATTGCCTCATGGTGCAGATTGGCAGACGTCAAAGTTGGGATCAGCAAAAGTGGGAGATCGTCTGCCAGGTTCTTCTACGTGTGTAGTTTTGGCAAGTGGACGTATGTCTCTGAGCTCGTGAAATATATATTAATTGTGTATAACCCCTATGATGTTCCAGCACTAAATCATCAATATGCATCTCTTAGATGATACTAGATATATTTAAAAAGGGAATAATGATTCTGATAAAAACGTGAGTCACCATTAAAAAAATTGTGAAGTCGATCTAACGACAGTGTTTTCGAGCTATGACATTACAGAGACTCGTTTATGACGGCTTAAAGAATGGCTATATATATATATATATAATGGTTGTGTAACTGATAATGGAGCATCGTCTCATGTTTTATTAAACATTTGTGAATCGTTTCCACTTCGCCTTCAACTACTTGATGTGTGCGGTGGTCATGTGATAAAACCCTAGCAGTTCTTGGCCAGAGTAACTAGAAGGTTACTGCATATGAACATTATAACAATGTAGATTTAAAAGACCCCGTAGTGCAAATTTTGGAGTCCGCAAGCCGCGATCCTGAGGAGATGTTAAGACATTTTCTTCGAGTCGTTGGACTTCGTTTTCTGCCAATGTCAAAATTTTTCAAGATGGCGGTGTGTGTCGGCTGCTGACTGCTTTGTTAAACTTAACCCTGTCTACACGAAGGTTGTTTCATCGTTCCTTGTGCAGGAGGTGGAAATAAGGAGGAATTGTTTTTCTGGCATTCAGATGCGTGTATTTATAGATACATGCAGCCTGTGATCTAAAGAATCTCGTTTGCCAGAGTTCTTTCTTTATGTTATATGTATTTTCGTATCTATGTGTTCCTGTATTAAGTGTGCGGCTGGAGGGACTCATGAATTTTCAATACTTCATTGTATGGTCGAGATTTCAAGGGCGTTCTGTAGTTTTTTGCATCTGATTCTTTCAAATTAAGGGGCCGGTGAACATAGCTGAGTGTTACTACCTTAATTGAATTAACCAGGTTCAATATTTGTCTAGCTGTTAAGGTCCTGTTATTTGGCAAGTTTGTTATTGGTGTGAAGTTAATAGTTTTTTTTAAATTCAGTTTTTCTCCATTATTGTTTGTGAAATTGTTGGTCTATTCTTGCTTTTCCTTAGTTATTAGATGTCATATATGTTGTAAAAATGTTCTTGTCGTGTCTTAAGTGTGGTAGAACTAATTTTTTTTTCATTTTTTCTACAGTTCATACATTCTGCCTTTGGTTGATCATTTGCATTATCTTCAATTATCTCTTTCACTGTATTTTGTCATCTTGTTCGTATCCATTGTTTTGCTCATATAATAACATCTATTGTTACATGCAGTTGTTTGCTTGTGAGAGGTGAAATAAGAATTGCTAATATTGCTCACATATTCTTGATATAATATTTGTTGGATTATTGGACTATTTTTAGTCACAATAATAGTGAATAATGGCTACCTTGGAGTATTTTATGAAGGTTGGAAAATAATTTGGAATGGAGGGTTAAGCTTTAAAAAAATTTGCATTAAATGAGCATGCACAAGAATTAAATAGGCTAGAAGACAATGCTGCCATCAATGGTACCTATACCTGGTAGCGGTATGGCAGCTTGCGTACCCTGACAATCCCCAGAGCTATGCCAGTGGGAGTTTTACTCCTGGTAGGTTCAACCAAGCTGGACTGGTCTGTGTGGGTAGGGGTCAGACAAAAGCTGGTACCCTGGTCCTCCAGGTTGGGGGTTTTAGCATGGGGCTGACACCCCTGTCTATGAAAAAAAAAATAATGAAGTTACGGAAACAACATCAAATGAACAAACTTTGCTGCGGGATGGACATTCGGAGTCTGTGGCTCGTATGACTGTCAGTGGTGAAAGCCGAAAGGAAGCCACTGACATGAAAACGGATGTCCTGACCGCAAAACAGGATACAAGAATAGGATTTTGGAATGTCAGGACAATGTACGAGACAGGTAAACTAAGACAGGTCACGGCAGAAATGAGAAACTATAGGTTACACATCCTGGGGATAAGTGAGAGCAGATGGACAGGGGCAGGAAAAGTTAAAACAGCAACAGGAGAAACAGTACTTTACTCTGGAAGAGAGGATGGACAGCACAGTGAAGGCGTAGCCATTATTCTACAAAAAGGGATAGAAAGGACATTACTGGAATGGAAACCCATCAACAACAGACTGATACGATTGAGATTGAGAGGGAGATTCACCAACACTACAATAATACAATGCTACGCACCAACGAATGATAGCGATGAGGAGGTCAAGGATGAATTCTATCAACAACTGCAGAAAGAAATGGAAGACACACCTAGATATGATCTTGTTATAGTAATGGGAGACCTCAATGCGAAAGTTGGTACACACAATACATACAATGAAAGAAAATGGGGAAATGCGGCAGCGGAACAGCAAACGAAAATGGGGATAAGCTAATAAGTTTCTGTAGCATTAACAACCTGGTCATTGGAGGAACACTTTTCCCACATAAGGAAATTCACAAGTTAACATGGGAATCACCAAATGGTCGGGACAGAAACCAGATAGACCACATCATTGTTAACGGTAGATGAAGACATGCATTACAAGATGTGAAGGTAAGAAGAGGTGCAGATGTGGGAAGTGATCACCATTTAGTAGTAGCAAAACTGAAAGTGAAACTAAGAAGGGCTGGACCAACTGTAACTACACAGAAAAGGTTTGACATCAGCAAATTGAAGGACCCCCTTACCAGAAAAGCTTTTGCGGCCGACATTAAGAAACGATATCAATTTGCCAAAAGCCAGGAAAAGACATTGACTGATGATATAGACCAGAATTTCAACACCATTTCAACAGTATATAAGGAAAGTAGCAAATCATGCTTAGGATTCCAGGAAAGGAAGAAGCAAGACTGGATAACACCAGAAACACTAAACACCATAAAGAAGAGAAAGGAAATGAAAAGAAAGAAAACAGAAGCGAAGTCCCCCAGGTTAAAGCAACTATATAGCGAACAGTACAGCCAGCTGGACAGGGAAGTTAAACGCCAAACCCGAGCCAACAAAAGGAATTTCCTAGACGATCTTGCAAAACAGGCAGAAGAGGCAGCACTGAGAAATGAACAAAGCACAGTATACAAAATAACTAAATTCATCAACGGAAAACAAGGTGCAAACAATATTACATTAGTAAGAGATAAGCAAGGAAATCTCATCAAGACAGCAGAAGGACAGGAAACAAGATGAGCAGAGCACTTCAGAGAAACTCTGAACAAGGAAATACCAGAGACACAATTGAATGTTCCTGAGGCTGAAAACGATCTAGATGTAAATACAGACATTCCACGAAAAGAAGAAATCATCACAGCAATCAAAGGGTTAAAGAACGGTCAAGCTCCGGGCCATGATAACTTAAATGCAGAGCTATTTAAGACAGACCCTGAGCTAGCAGCAGAACTATTAGAACCACTATTTGCACAAGTGTGGAAAACGGGGACAACACCATCAGAGTGGAACAAAGGAATAATTGTCAAATTGCCCAAAAAGGGAGATCTTGCAGACTGCAAAAATTTGAGAGGAATCACTCTTCTCTCAGTTCCCAGCAAAATACTATGCAGGATAATTATACAGAGAATTTCAAAGGCAGTAGACTACAAACTGAGGAGAGAACAAGCAGGATTTAGAAAGAACAGAAGATGTGTAGACCATATATTCACTCTCAGGAACATTATAGAGCAGTGCTCAGAATGGCAAAGACAGCTTTACATAAATTTTGTTGATTTTGAAAAGGCTTTTGACAGCATACATAGGGACAGTTTATGGAAAATACTGAGGGCTTATGGAATTCCAAGCTGCATAGTGGCAATCATAAAAAGCCTCTATGCCAACTTTACGTGTAGTGTTGGGCAGAGCAACCTAACCTTCGAGGTGAAGACAGGAGTACGACAGGGATGCCCCTTATCAACCATTCTTTTTTAACAGTCATAGATTGGGTGATGCGCCAGACAACAGAGGGCAGTCCAAGAGGAATAAGATGGACTACATTTTCTACATTGGAAGATCTGGAATATGCAGATGACATTGCACTGCTGGCACATTCACATCAACACATCCAGGAAAAAACGGATAGACTTAATAAATTTAGCCAGCAGGTGGGCTTGAAAATCAATTTAAAGAAGTCTGAGGTCATGACGCTCAATGTGAGCAACCCTGAGCCCATATCAGTAAGGAATCAGCAATTGGTACAGACAGATACCTTCACATACCTAGGAAGCATAGTAACACCAGACGGTGGGGCAGGCAAAGACATCAACATCAGAATGAATAAGGCAAGAACAGCCTTCTTTAGCCTAAATAACATCTGGAAGTCCTCCCAATACAGCACAAGCACAAAATTAAGATTATACCAAAGCTGCGTGCTTTCTGTGCTTCTCTATGGTGCGGAATGCTGGAGAGTCACAGAGAAGGAAATGTCAAAATTGTCCTCTTTTCACACAACATGCCTAAGAAAAATTCACCGCATTTTTTGGCCGAATACCATCACCAACCAAGATCTGCTTACTCGTAGCAAGCAAGAGGACATGCACACCATCATAGCTGGCAGACGCTGGAGCTGGGTTGGTCATGTCCTCAGAAGAGACCCCGATGCCATCACAAGAACAGCTATGCTTTGGACCCCTGAAGGAAAGCGAAAGAGAGGCCGACCAAAAAACAATTTGGCGGAGGACTGTGGAGGCTGAGATGCAAAGAATGAACCAGAGTTGGGGCACTGTACGAAGGATGGCCACCGACCGTGCAAAGTGGAATCAATTTGTTGTTGCCCTACAAGACGCCACTAGGCGTGATGGCCACTGACTGCTTTGACGGTCGGTGGTTAAGGATCGAAGAAGAAGACAATGAACTCAGAGATCAAAGACAATTAGGGAGGAGATGAAGAGAGTTGAAGAATAGCTGAAAAAGGAGAGTAGAAGAATTGCAATTGGCTGAGAAAAGGAGAGAAGAAGAATTAGCTGAAATAAGGAGACAAGATGAATTGGCACTTGAGGAAAAACAAATTGGCACATGCACAGGCTGAATTGAAGGCACAACAAGCTCAGGCTGAAATAAAGGCACAACAGGAGCTTGTGGAAAACAAATAGTCTATACTCAGAATTTGAGTTGGAGAAATTGAAATTTCAACATCCACAGGTTAATCCAATGAATGATGAAGCTAGAAAAAAAGACCATGCTTCAACTTTTAAGCTCAATTTGCCAAAATTTAACTCAGATATTGATGGCATGTGATGCTTTCTAAATAGATATGACACTTATTGCCAAGAGTTTAAAATTGATAGAGCTACATGGCCTAGTAGGTTGATGAGTTTATTGGTGGGTGAGGCTCTTACTGCAGTCTGCACAATGGATGATCAGACTAGAAATGACAATGAGGCTGTAAAAGCCTTGTTGCTAAAGAAGAATCAATTGGATGAAAATGGGTTTGGGTTGAAACTTAATTCATTATTACCCGATTCAGCTAAAGATTTTAGGGAATTTGTCTCATCTATTAAACTTTACTTTTCTAGATGAGTTGCTTTGTCAGAAATTGAAAAATAAAATTTTGATGGGCTGGATGATTTGATTCTAAGAGACAAAGTGTTGTCTTCAATAAGTGGTGACTTTTTATCATTCCTACATAGAGAAAACCTAAAACATTATCTGCAATGGAAAGATTTGGTCGACAATACCAGATTGCACATCCTGGTAGGAACCTTAGTAAAAATAACTTTAAAGATTCCTTGGCAGTGGCATCTGCTAAGACAGTGGTGTCTAATTCACCGAGACAGAGATCTAATAGTATGGATAGAAAGTTTCGAGTAACTCGAGATCATAATAATGGCAATTTCAGGGGGAAATAAAATTTCAATACAAGATCACAACAGCCTCAAAGAAATTATAACTCTTATGATGATGGATATTTTCCTCCACAATCATCCTTCAGGTCTAATGAATATCAGAACAGAGGTGGATATAATTTCAGATCAGGCAGAGGACAAAGTTCATTTTACAGCAATAATGACAATTCATTTAATAACAGAGGTTCATAACAGAACAATAATTTAAGCAGTCAAGGAACTCTGAACGTTCTAATGCTGTTGTGCATCTTAATTACAGTAATCCAGTACAGAATACTAATGGTGTCTCTCATGCTAATGCATGTAGTGTAGACTTATCTAACAGTACTAATTGTTCTGAATGTAATTCTCTTTTTCAGCTAGAGGGAGGTCCTAGGCTCCGATGTGGACATTCCTTACCAGTAATGTCCTCTTATAATGGGACAGGGTCAGTGGTATTTGATAAGGTTTTTGTGCACAGCCAACTTGTTTCAGTATTCAGGGACACTGGATCCGCCACTGTGGGGGTTCGCAGTTCATTAGTGGATCCTGCTGATTATACAGGCGAAGAGGTTCAGTGCATTACATTTGGGGGTACAGTTGAGTACTATCCAACTGCAGAGGTATTTTTAGATACCCCTTATTTTACAGGCAGGACTATGGTATGTCTGTTGTCAAAATCAGTAGCTGGGATATTTTTAGGGAACATCCCTGGGCTTCATGATTGTACTGATGATGATATTTTGAGGTGGGATCAACAACGACATGTATATACTGTCAGGGTTTATACTACCAGAGCACATGCTCTTAGGTTTGTACATGCACGACCGCATGATCGAACTCGTATAGACACAGTTTTGAAGAATGATGATGGTAATGATAAAAAAATCTTTTCCTCCCACCATTGAGCAGTCCCTTGATGATTCCTACAATGTTGAGGAATCAGTGGATGTCTATTTTGACACGAGTGAATCACTGGTTGCTGCTGTTATGGAGCCAACCACATCCAGCATGGATGTTGTGATACCCAGAATTGTTGATGACAATCTTGCTGATGTGAGACCATCTTCATCCGTCATTGATGGTGTCCTACCTGACATTGTTAAGTTCGAGGTTGGTCCGATATTGAATGTAGTTGGGTGGTATACTCTTCAGTAAAATGTATGTTTGGCTGTATGTTTTCCTTTTTGCCATTGTCCTTTTAATATATGATTCTTCCTTTTCATGTAGGAACTTCATGGAAATTAATATTCCATCAGCATTTTTATTTCAGATGATGACA
This sequence comes from Oreohelix idahoensis, assembly GCA_024509875.1. NCBI lineage: Eukaryota > Metazoa > Mollusca > Gastropoda > Stylommatophora > Oreohelicidae > Oreohelix > Oreohelix idahoensis. The sequence goes on from JAMPIV010001947.1 coordinate 158,225, forward strand.
TACACATAGCCACTACATTGGGTTGTGTGGCAGTTTTAACGTTACTATTTCTGTCTTCATGTGATACAGGTCATGTTTCACGATGTAAGGATCATAATAAATTCATTCTTGATCCTTTGCAGGGACATGAATGTTGTCTTTCTACTGGTCATGCACAGGAGGTTTTGTTCCCCATTGGTACCTATGATGGAGCTAATAAATTTATACATTCTCAGGGTCGTTGTTATGTAGCGAGCAAACATCCTGAAACTTTTTGATTGCTATATTCTATGCTGAACATCGGCCCATGTCGGATTCTCTTGTGGGTAAATTTGTCTTTTTCATCAATCTTGGAAAGAACATGTTCTAGGAGTTCAATCTTTGTTGAATACTTTACGTCGTCATAATTTTACTGCTAGACCTTCCAAAACAAGAATAGGACACACTGAAATTTCTGTTCTTGGTCATAAGGTAGGAGGTGGTTTTCTTAAACCTGAAGATTCAACTATCTCTAAAGTCTTGAATCTTGAAACTCCTAAAACAAAACAAAACAAAAAACAGGTCCACAGTCTGTTAGGTTTGATCAGCTTCTACAGAAAGTTCTTGTCTATTTTTTTCAGAAATTACTTCAGTTCTGTCTTCGTTGTTAAGAAAGAACTCCCCAAATAAGATTATTTGGTCTCATGCTTGCAGTGTTTCTTTAAATATATCAAAAAGCTGTTTTTCCAAATCACCAATTTTGAGATTACGTGACACTCGATTTCATTTTACCCTCAGAGTAGACGCCTCTGGATCATGAATCTGTGGAACGCTTATGCAAGAGTTCGATGGTTTTATGCATCCAATCCTATACGCCAGTAGAAAACTAACCCCAACTGAACAAATGTATCCAATTGTGGAGAAAGAGTTGCTGGTAATTGTGTTTTGCTTCTCAAAGGTACAGCGGAATCTTATGGGATCAAGATCTATCTTGGACACGGATCAGAAAGCTCCATCTTATGTAAAAACAGCAAGATGTAACAATGAGAGGACTGCCAGGGCATCTCTTGCTCTTCAGCCGTACGATTACGACATACGAGCGATCAATGGCAGTCATAATGTCATAGCAGATGTCCTGTCGCGTTGTATAAAGGACCTTTTGTAACCAATCAACTCAGGAAATGCAGGAGACTTGTAATGTTGAAACTAACCTATGTACTGAATTCGTGATATGGTGATCCGTGAAATATTGCATTTCTGATAACGTTTTTGTCTGACTCTACTACATTTGAACAAAAAGGTCCAAGGGTGGAGGATGACCAGCTATAAGATACTAAGGCTGGGAACTATGTTAAATTGTCGCATTTAAATGAAAATCCTTCAATGACTTTTATGATACTACTTACAAGATTAATCGGTGCACACGGCACATGATGTTGATGAATGCTGAAATGCTCAATTTCGTGTAATATCTCTTTTAACTCGGCACATGACGTGGATGCATTGTGCCTTATTGGCAATTATCATATTTCGTTTACAGACTTACAAACACTCATTATGTGGAATGATGAAAATACGGTGACTTGAGGATATTTCGTGTAGACATTTCTTTTATTGTAGTATGAATAACGGCATGTACAGATGAAGGGACATAACTCTAGAATAACTCGCATAATCAAGGGAAACTACTAAGAAATTTTCTATCTGACAATTTTTCGATTATCAATCTGTTTGGAAGTGAACATTTGGACTTAGTATGAACATACGATTGTATGGAAGACAATCATGGATGTTGACATTGTTCTATTTGGACATATTTTCACTATACTTTGGGTTAGTATATCATTGAATATGTATAATTTCATCACACTACGCATTTTAACTACAGTGCTTAAAGTGAGTGTAAATTAATTTTAATTCGCCAGATATGGTGTGATCTTTGACACAAATCCTTTTCACACGCACACTAGATTTTTCATCAATATAGCTGATAGTACATATTATTATCTATTCGTACAACACACCAGCATATTCGTTTTTAAGTGCTCACACAACAGTGTTAGATGCAAGATAACATTTTAATTATTCCACAGTACATTTGTGCTGCCTAGTACTGATCGGTTCACTTAACATTAATTTTTGTTGATGTATAATGTTGCATTCATTCACTTTCTTGATATGATTGTCTGCCTCCCTTCATCTATTAACGCTATTTCATATTTATATTATTTTCAATGCTTTTCATTAGTGCCATTAATTAATAAGAAATTAATTGACTACTGATACTGGACTTGACGGATAAGTGTTATTGGACGGTATGAGGTAATGTGAGTGCATGTATGGCTACCATCATTGTTTAACATGTTGAGTGCTTTTAGTGATAGCCACCTCACATTGTTGTCAAAACGATGTGTGTACTTTAAATTCTTTGGCTTTGGTATTCTTTACTAGGGTCCACACATTAAGGGTTTAAGTGCCTACGCTGTGGCAGAAACCTGGGTGCTATGCTATATCGTACTGATAGTGAAGTTTGATGATACCAAATTTCACTCTGGTGATGTTGTACTCACATCCCGGATATAATGAAAACTTTGTTTCCATTATTATGCGATGGGAGTAAATGTTTTGAGTAAAATTCATAACATGTCTGTTGATATCAAAATGGTTCGACAAGGCTTCTCGTTTCTTTATTATATGTAGTCATTGGTAACACAGGAAGTGACGTCATTGCCCCATGGTGCAGATCGGCAGACGTTAAAGTTGGGATCAGCAAAAGTGGGAAATCGTATGCCAGGTTCTTCTATGTTCTAGTTGTGGCAAATAGACGTATGTCTCTGAGCTCATGAAATATATATTAATTGTGTATAACCCCTATGATGTTCCAGCACTAGATCATCAATATGCCTCTGTTAGATGATACTAGATATATTTAAAAAGGGAATATGGATTCTGATAAAAACGTGAGTCAGCATTAAATAAATTGTGAAGTCGATCTAACGACAAGTTAGCTACGACATTACAGAGACTCTTTTATGACGGCTTAAAGAATGCCATTATATATATCGAATGGTTGTGTAACTGATAATGGAGCATCGTCTCATGTTTTATTAAGCATTTGTGAATCGTTTCCACATTGCTTTTAACTACTTGACTATGGCAGTTTGGTGTGGATTGTGTGCGGTGGTCTTGTGATAAAACCCAAGCAGTTCTTGGCCAGAGTAACTACAGTAGAAGGTTACTGCATATGAACATTATAACACTATAAATTTAAAAGACCCCGTAGTGCAACAATAAGGAAAAAGATATATTCAAGAAATGATACAGCAATTAAAAGATAACAATCCAGTAAGGTGACACCACACTGTTAAACCTCTGTTCACCATTTAGTCCGTCTGTGTTACTTACGTTTTCGTATCTTGTTTCAATATCGTCGTCCTCAAAAGCTGCATCCGGGTAACCGATCTTCTGCTTAATGGCAGCCAGCTATAACATGGTCGTAAGAGTAGAAACTGTCAGTGTAATATTTACCGGTGCATGACACAAAATACGTGATGTAATAAATTTACTTGTGTATGCGCTGACGAAGACTGTGTGGGTCAACACGTAGACGTTTGAGTTCTCACGCTTTCATGTAAATGCTTATGTTTTAATTGTTGTTTTCTACAGTTATACAGCCACTCGCGTGTTACCTGGGGTCTGAAAGTGAAGCAAAGAATAGCAATACGGTACTCCTGCCAGGCATCTCGTACAAAGCGACTAAGGGCGGTTGAGATAATGTGATAGGAATAGGAGATAACTGAGATAGGAATAAGAAGGGATAATTATTGAGTAGCAGGACTTAGTTCCTATTTCATCGGTGTGACAGGAGAAATCCCTGCACTAAGTAAAGAGTTGTGATCACTCTTCTCTCGTCGTTTCGCTGAGGCGGTCAGCACAGAGCAGGTCAGGTAGACTAACCGTATGATCATCTAAGAAGTAATGGCCAGCTCAGGTACCATTATGTTTATGGTGCAGCTGCATTTTGCAGAAAGGGAAAGATGTTTCCACGACAATTAAGTTTCATGTCGAGCTGTGTCCAAGTGTATTGCCAGCAGTTTATTCAAACAAAACATGGTATGTAAACTCTGTAATAGTTAGTCAAGGGCAAGTGGTCAAGGACAGATGTTAGAAGTAGTGGTCCAGTGTCGGACATATAAAGCAGACTTTATAAGACAGCAGTGGCTAAGAATACGTTTCCAGCACTGGTGTTAGCCCAGCTTATACTTCAAGCCATATTGAATTTATTGAGAACAGCCCATTAAGAAGTAGTGTATAGTAGACAGTATCCAAAGTGAAGGGTGTTCAGAATTCAGCATAGATCAAGAGTTAATCAATGAGTTCCTGACCAGTGAGTTACCTGATGTATGAGGGTCAACGTAGAAGTCTCATGTATGCTATTACCATTTATAATCAGGCACAGGGATGCCAACTGTGAATATGTTATTAGTCAACAATAAAGAATTTTGTTGATCAACGACGAGTTGATCAGTTATTGCAGTTAGTATAATGGTTTGATCATTAAACATCACTCATCATCACATAAACAAGGCAGGTAGAAATTGAGTGATATATTTAATAACAGACGAGTATACACCCAGTCAAGAACATTGCACAAGGGTCAAAACGTAACAAAACAACTACACAAGCATCAGAACTTGGGTTGTAACTATCACACCTTTTCGTTATAGTGCCAGTGACCACTTGTGTGAATATTACGTTTGCTACAAAACACTGTACTAATCAAAACGCCCGCGATTGATAAGACAACGTCAAGATCAACGAAGCATGAACTCATGTCAACGGTGACGAAAATAGATACGAAAACAAGACAGTTACGTGCCGAGTCATATGAAGATCAGCCGAGCCTGACAAGGTCAACGAAGGAACTCAAGTCAACGGTGACGAAAAGTACGAACGAAGAGACAGTTTCTTTACAAACCTAATTCCACAATCGGGGAACGGGTCAAGCAACATCACACTAGTGCTTTTTTTTTGTGAACAGTGTAGTACAAGTATCAACAAACGCCGCTCATAACACTGAAAAATACAGGGAAGAAAGAGCGAAACAAAAACAGTGTGCACATTCAAGTCAACAGTCCAGAAAAGACACATTCATCAGGAACCAACGTCTGGATACAGAGTAGTTAATTAGTTAGAGATTAGGTAAAATTATTGTTTGTGTACAACTTTGAACTTATGCATGTATTATAATTTCCTTTATATTTCTGTTATAGAGATTTGCTGTGAATAGCAATTGGGTTGTTACAACATCAAGATAATTAACCAAAGAACTTTTTTTCAGAGCCCCAAGAAGTTCCCAATAATACAATTTATTTTGGATTTCAGGGCTAAGATGAAACAAGGAACAGAAATAGTAGTAGGCGTGTTACGCCAGGTATCTGAGACATTGGGTAAGCTAGACAAAAACAGCAAACTTACCAATGTTGAGGGTAATGTTAACACGTTCTCAGGTAAATCTACTGAATGTAAGACCTGGCTCTTACAAATAGTGAGATATTCTTTATCGGTTCAGGTCTCAGACAATGAAAAGAGATTGTTAGCTTCTTACTAGCACACATTTAGTGGCCGATTTCATTAGAAGAAGGTTAGACACAGTGCCAGAGGAATCATGGCAAGATTACAAACAGGAATTACAAGATGTTCACCTAGGATGGCAGAAACGTAGGAAGATAAAACAAAGCAAAGAGGAAACGATACAGATGTATACTGATAGAATGTTTAACATCATCAAAGATGTATTCCCAGCTGAAACGATGGACAGACAAGGAATAGATAGCCAATTGATCGGTATTTTCGTAGACGGATTATATAGTGATGCCATCAAACTCCACTTAATAAGGAAAGATCATAAGATGTTAAAAGACACTATGGCTTCTGCTATTGCAGAAGAAAACATAAGAAGATGGTTTGAGTTGAGAGTAGAACAGGCAAGGGTTGATGAAGAGGAACCAATGGAAATAGATAACACACGTCATAGAAATAATGGTGGAAGAAGACAGCAAACAGGTAGCAGACTGTTGCAGGACATTGAATGTAACAATTGCCATCAGCGAGGACACAGAGCTAGCACATGTACATGGAGACCGCCACGCATGTATCAAAACAGTAGGTCTGCACATTTAGCTAACTGTCATAGTCCTCGACAGAATATGTGTAGGGACAGGGATGACACCTGGTGTCAACCCCAATACACCCGCACGCAAGGGGCACATTCATGCACGCACCACATGAGGGCTTTCGAGACGCCTCGGTACGGTAGATACAGTAGTCAGGGAAAAATCAGACCTACTCACACGAGGGAGACTGACATGAATAGGATAAATAATAGGTCTCAGAATAATAGGCAGGTACCTATGGGAAGGAAAGCAAGGATATGGAAACAGAATAGAGATATATCAACAGTGCACGTAACGTACAATACAGATCCGAGTTCGTGTTTGATAACAATAGGTGACAGAAAAATCAGAAGTCTCTTGGACTCAGTAGCTAGCGTTAGTTTGTTAGTATTTGGGTTGTATAAACAGCTACATCAGCCACCCAAATTGGAAAAAAAACATACATGCAACTCACGTCAGTGTCAGGTGAAAGGTTAAAGGTGATGAGAATGTCAACGTTACGGTTTACCATTGGAACGAAATCGCTGATGCAAACGTTTATTATAGTGAAAGGTATGTCACGGAATTGCATATTAGGCAGATAATTTATGAAGAAATACAGCGTAAGATTGTACTTTGACATACAGAAGCTAAGGATTCAGGACGAGTACATTGACATGAAGGATGATATGCATATTGCATCAGTGATAAGATTACATAAGCGGATTACTGTACGTCCGAATATGGTGAACATAGTCACAGGAAAGGTTAAGAGGTCACCATATTATAAAATTGGACAGACGGTCAGAACAGTGGAATTCCAAGGTGCAGACATAGCCGATGAACCAGGCATAAACATGACGGAGGGGATAGTAGGGATAGGAAACAGGTCTCAATTTCCAGTTATGCTACTCAACACAGCAGCAAAGCATGTCACGATACCAAGAGAATTCATCGTGGGGAGAGTACAACACATGTCACACACTGAAAGCAGCAGACAAGGACAGGATAACTACGACGAAAGAAAAGATAGACATAGGGGTATCCGAAATTGGAAAACATACACTAGGAAGGGTAGCCAACAGTTAGGATGGGATTATAGAAATACCAGTAATTGTCTAGCGTGTAGAGAACATGAACGTACGTGGAGGCATAGAAACAACAATCGCATAGAATACAGGGAAAGAGACACCAGATGGAAAAACAATTGTCACAGACCGTACTACACATCCGGTCGAGTACATAGGATAGAAATGGTTCAAGGAAGGAGGCGACAACCTTACTTCGGAGATAGACATACGAATAAGAAGCTATATGAGGCTAGAAGCAGTCAACAAAGAGATATAATGCAGGGACGAAATATACAACAGGCTGGCATGAAGGATATGATGAAGAAGATTAAGACACAGATACGGAATGAAAAGGAAAACAAACGAATATTTGAAGACTTTTTCACGAAAAATCATGACGTATTTGCGCTAAATGACATGGAAATACTAATCCGGGAAAAGCACCGAGCACACTTTAGCACAAAGGAACATCAAGAAAGATTTTGAAAGGAGGCAAAGGTATGCGAATAAAAATGCAGTTGCACTGGAATTCAAGCCGGGAGACATAGTGTTCTATAGGAAACACGCTAGGAGTGGAAAATTAGACCAGAACTGGATTCCGAATTGGCATGTGTTACGACGCCTTTCAGAAACAACATACCAAATATGGAAACAAGATTAAAATAAAACTATCAAGGCGCATGTACAACATCTAAGGTTACAAACGCAGAAACCTATAGACATTCCACCGCAGGAACAGAATAAGAGGAAGATCCATTATGTAGTGGTACCAGAGGACATAGATGAGGGTACATCAGATGAAAGTTTTCCAGAAGAGTCATACAGACCAAGAGCAGGTGGAAGTCATATAGTCACTAGAGCGGAGATACATACACAACCGAAAAACCCAAACCAAAGGTATGGATTTTTTAACGATTTACAAAACAAACATGAGGAACGGGAGAGAGAAAGCGAGGAAGATGAGAAAAAACAGGATACAGAGAGAATTAGACAGAGAAAGCAGACAGAGGTAAAAATAGAGGAAGAAGAGGAAGATGTACAGCGTGATCAGGCGAGAACGTCGGAGAGAGGAAAGGTTGACAGAACATTACCAGAAGAATTAAGGAGGTTGAGAAACGTAAGAGATAATTCGGAGAGCGAAGAGGACATTCCGCTCATGGAATATGTTCAGAGACTGCAAGAGAGAGAGAGAGAATAGATTAGCAGAGCAAGAGAAACAATTACGTCAGATGTAGGAAGCGGAGAGGCAACAAGAAAATCAGCAAGAAGAAGAGGAAATGGAGGAAAATGGACAAACAGACGAACAGGAGAAAAGGGCAAGAGACATTAGACGGGGGAAGAAGAGATATTACACGTCATCCGACGATTCGTCAGAATATAATATGCCACTCGCGAAGTTAAGAAATACAGCGCAAAAGCAAGTACGCCCAAAGTGGAGAGGCAGACACAGGGAAACACAAGAGGATGATAGACCGACAAGAGGACAGGGTCGGAAAACGATTAATGGGATAGAAAATAGGAGCGGACGGAGAAGGGCTCCAGAAGAGGGATCGATGTCAAGTGAATCAGACAGTATGTCGTCTGAGGAGGGTGGCGAGCGTCACAGACATAGCAAAGGGAGATTCCATAGAAGAGAGATAGTGGAAGGGAGTACACACAAGACGAAGAGATGTTGGTCGTCTACAGATAAATCATCAGATTATAGAAGACGCCTCGAAATGTTGAGACAAGTAGAACAGGTGGATGGGAAATCGGTGAGTAGAGATACTATGGAGGCAAGTAGGGAGACGGGTCGAAGAAATTACCGACCCAAGACTAGAGTCAGCAAGGAAAATAGGAGAAATAATAGTATAGAAAGAAGGAAGTTACAGATCGAGGGGATTTCCGATCTAAGAGCCGAGTTAGGCTGAGACAAAGAAGGGATGATAGAAGAAGGAATACGGATCGAGGGGATTACCGATCCAACAGCCAAGAAGCTAAGAAGGAGGAGACAAATAGAAGTAGTAGTAGAAGTATAGAAACTACTAAGGATCGAAGGAGATACAGATCTAGTAGTAGAGAGGAGTCAAAGACGAGAAATAAGGATGAAGGAGGTACAAGTAGAGGTCGAGGTAGCGACAAATTGAGTAGGGTTCCCTGAGAGGAATCCAGGAAATACGAGAAATGAAGAAATTGAAAATAGAGAAAAACCGAAGCAAACGGTCGATTAAGTAATGAGTAGAGAGGTGGAGGGACACTTAAGAGACAAGAAAGATAGGGAGGTTGAGAGATACTCGGGGGATACAAGAGAAGTTTTACGAAAAACAAGAAGTATTGATGAAGACAGAAGAGTAGAGGAAACACAAATTATTGATAAACAGATAGCGTTGGAGACGCTTAGAGCTCAAACTAAAGAAGCCACGATGGCGAAAATATTGGAGTTTATGGGTAAAGGAAGTAGAAGAGGAGGAAGGCTGTGTAAGGAGAGACATAGCATATGTTATATATGACAAGAGCCATAGAGTTAGACGGCAGTATTATGGAGGAATATGGAGATTGAGATTTTGAAAAGCCGTAGAGCATGACGGCAGAAATATAGAGAAATAGGAAGTATGGAGAAATAAATGGAGATAAACAGAATTATAATTGAGAAGTTGGAGAGCACAGTTCCAGATATGGAACGAGAGGTAGAGCAGATAAGGGTGAGAAGGAGAGAAGTAGAAAATTGCAGCGGGAGTCTAGTTGTGGGGAAATTAGATGCAATCGGTTTACACTGAACATATTAAGAAGCTGAGTAGGTCTGAATGATAGACTACTGCAGTGGAGAGAGAATAACTATGACTCGAATGTCGAGAAGTCAGAACATAGGCCATGGGAGATTGGCGATAATAGTTGAGAAAGAAAAGACAGGGGTAATGTCAGAAGAGATGAGGGGAATAAAAATGGTGAAGATAAACCTTGAGGAAAATGGCGAGTAGGGGAGAACTGAGAAGTTTGGAGTATAGGAGTAATTAAGAAGCCAGGGCGACGATGGCAAAAGGTTGGAGATCGGAGAAGTCATAGGGGATGACAGAGTATTTATGGATACTGTTCCAGATGGAACGAATACAGTGGATAAGGGAGGAGGAGATGGCAGAGATAATGAAGTTGGCGAAACCATAGAGAAATAACAGAGAGATACATGGAGAGTACACATAAGTATGTTGGGAAAAGCCATGTGTAAATGGCAGAGATAAACAAAAAGGTTCTAGAATGAATCAAAATTTTATGAACATATAACGGAGAGAGACGACAAGAGGTGAATGTGAGTTCTTGACTGAACAAATATAGTAAGAGAAGTTTTACGAAAAAGGGCAGAATGTTATGAGGAACCTGAAGAATAGGGAAGTAAGAGATTGAAATACACGAATATGGAAAGTAGGAAAGTATGAAAACAAAAGGAAAGCAGGACAGATGAGTTCAGAAGCACGTGAAAATAAGAGAAATAGAAAGAAGATTAAAGATATTAGGAATAGATAGACGATTAGGAAACGCAAGTAGTTCGTATTAGGGGACCACAGATTTTTTTTAGGTTCAAAGATAGGTGGAAGTTTAGCCAAAGGGGATAGCAATAATAAGAATCAGTGACACCATGATGTTTTAAATGGGTCGCAAACGATTGTATATATTATAAATTAAGTGTAACAGGCAGTATTATGTAAAAAGGTGTTAATTACAGAAGAAGTAAATAAGAAAGGGAGTAACGGGTATGATGATGGAATGACTTACAATGGTAGACAAATGGAGCTGGATATTTAAAAAGGTTGAGCTCAAAAACAAAGTAGGAAATGGAGAGGTTGAGAGTGAAAATGGAGTATGAAAGATATAATAAATTGTGGATGAAAGTAGCTTACAAGGTATACATTGGTCACAGTTAGTAGGGATTACAGATTATGTTTTGTGGTCAGCATCATATGATTACAATATGATGAGGTAGTAGGAAGATGATGATGAACACTTAATGGATTATTCCATGTGAGTAGAATGATGATATATATTTGATTTATGTGTTTATGTATAGTATTACTGGTCAAGGAAGGATACATATTAAGTTTAAGGTAGAGGTAGGTGTAGTATTCAAGGGCAGAGAAAAACTTGTCCTCAGGGACAAATCTTTTTTTAGGATAGCGGAGGTAATGTGATAGGAAAAGGAGATAACTGAGATAGGAATAAGAAGGGATAATTATTGAGTAGCAGGACTTAGTTCCTACGACATCAATGTGACAGGAGAAATCCGTGCACTAAGTGAAGAGTTAGGATCACTCTTCTCTCGTCGTTTCGCTGAGGCGGTCAACACAGAGCGGGTCAGGTAGACTAACCGTATGATCATCTAAAAAGTAATGGCCAGCTCAGGTACCATTATGTTTATGGTGCTGCTGCATTTTGCAGAAAGGGAAAGATGTTTCCACGACAATTATGTTTCATGTCGAGCTGTGTCCAAGTGTATTGCCAGCAGTTTATTCAAACAAAACATGGTATGTAAACTCTGTAATAGTTAGTCAAGGGCAAATGATCAAGGACAGATGTTAGAAGTAGTGGTCCAGTGTCGGACATATAAAGCAGACTTTATAAGACAGCAGTGGCTTAGAATACGTTTCCAGCACTGGTGGTAACCCAGCTTATACTTCAAGCCATATTGAATTTACACAGGAAAAGACAAAAATAATGAGAATAAATGCAGGTAATGATAACAGGGTTGTGTAGTGGTTTTGTTGGTATTGTATGGATGTTATGTTACCTAGGGTACTGTATGAGGTCAGTTGTGAAGGCTCCTGAGATAAAAGTTTATGTGAATTACAGAAGGCCCTTTTTACTACCACTACGACCTCAACCAGACTATTCTACTATCATGAATGTTAGCTACGTTAAAAAAGTCTAGGGTACTGAAATGTAATGTGTTGTAATAGAATATACAAACACACACAGGTAATTAATAAGTCTAATAATATTAATAAAATCTATAACACACTGAACTAACTCAGACTGTTTTAGTTTTGAGTTTAACAATTTTTTTTTTTTAATTTATTAGTTCTGAACCAATGTTTTGTTTTGGTCAGAACATATGAAATGTTATGGAGTTATAAATGGAATGCATAAATATATGGCATAATAAAATGGAATTTGTGTACATAGGTATTTGATAATACTGTTAATATTAATAATATTTATACTGTCTCTGTGAGAACCATTACTGGATGTGCTGTTGGGGTGGTGTCATCACTCCCACTCTGTGACTACAACAAGCTTTGTCCATTGAATTATAGACTGTAGTAAATGTTATATTTCCCAAGAATTCAGTATATAATTGATAGGGGAAATATTTGTGGTGGTTTTAAATACTGGTGAATCTTCAGCAGGCCACGTATTCACTCATCTTGTCTGTGACGATCTGATACTGGATTTCTGTGGCCCACTCCTCTCTGTAGCTGGAATACGATGTTAGGCTGCACCGACACAAACGTTAGGCGGCACACACATCTGCTTGTGTATTCTTGCTTACGTATGTGGCACTACCTTTAGTGCCACAACAGAAACTCACAATTCTGAAACAAAATTTGTGCTATGTGTCAGTACTCTATCTACTGCACCACTCTTACACACAGCACAACACATCAACATTACACAGAATGGGTCAGCTCTCTCTGACCAACATAGCACATCTTACCCAGTTGTTTTCATATAGTACCAGTTCCCCAAGACTGCATTGCATCTGAGATATGTTCAATAGTTTCCTCTTGTATTCAATAAGATAGGTGATATGTTCCCACTGATCTCAACAATAGATCCGCCTTCCATAGTCTTAGTTAGGCGTCCATATATTTTTGTTTGTCTCTAGACCCTGAACTTGGGCTGGGGACCTAGAGCGAGCACTTACTTGTCGTAATCATTTTATATGATATGGCAGTATCAATCACTCAAAATATTAAAATATACAAGATAAATGCTTTCATTCTTACCAGAATTCAGAATTGAGAACACAGTTAATGCTAGCAAAACTCAGCTGAGCTGCTGGCTATAGTATGGCGTCCCATTAATTGTATATAATATCTTCTTGGAAAAACACCACTGGAAATTACTGACTGTGTTACTGGACAGACTTATGTCAAAAGGCAAAAATGCGCGTCTCTATCCCGCTAATATGAATACATTTGTCCAATCACAGACTTCCCCCCTAACTTTTTCAAATCTTCAAACCAAAAGTCAAATTTCAGTCAGATCTCAGTCAAGTATGTATTATTGTCTGTTGGTCCGTCTGTCTCTACTTGGGTTTTCACCAAAAACACACTTGTTTCTTGGACCAACTACACGCAACACCCTACAAAAATCTGCCTCCTAAGTTATTTTTAGCCACAATTCTCCAACCTTCCCCCTCTCGTTCATTACAGCTAGATTTTTGCATTTCTTTGTCTCAAGGACGAAATTTGAAGCTTTAGTGAAAGTGTGCACAACAATACTGTCGCTAGTCTGATAGGAACAATACGGCCTTTTGTCAATATCTTCCGTGTTATCTGTCCGTCTGTATAAATGAAAGTATATTATTTCTCTGCTTAAGATGGGCTATCAAACTAGCTAGGTTTTATATTCATAACTTTATTATTAAGAAAAAACATATTTTTTCTCAAGGTTAGTTTTTGAAATTTGTTCTCGAACCTTCTCCACGGCGTTTGCCGCTGAATTCAAATAAAACAACCAAGTATCGTAAAACGTCCAAGAAATGACTGTTTCGAATAAGAGCTAAGGTCTTTTCTGTCCATTTCCTTACGTTGTGTTAACTAGTGGCGTGAATTTTTTTCTCTTTTATTACCAATTGCGTCTTTTTGCCCTTTAGGTTCAAACACGTGTTCAGTCATATTTTTCCTTTTTTATATCTCCGTTTCCCTCCCGTCTACAAAGGGTAAACCGTTACGTCTGCATGTTTAACTAGTTAGTTTAAATGGCGGTGGAAAATGCGGGCATAGGCGAGCATGTCTCCTAGTATCTTACGCAATATTTTTATCCCTACAATGTTATCTTTATAATTGGAGATATTTTTTGTACGTTGTATCACGTGTAAATTCATCACGCCACACATCTCACAGGGGTGCCCAGATTAACGCTAAACATTCTTTTTCGCTTGTGGAATATCCTTGCTCCGCTTTATTCAATTTGCGGCTTGCATAAGCGACTGGGTTCAGTTCCCCATCGGGTGAAGATGACCTTTGCAACAGAGCCGCCCCGAGGCCTACATTACTTGCATCTGTTCTCACCACAAAGTCCTGTGTCAAATCAGGCAATTTGAGAATAGGCTTGCTAGTGAGTTTTTCCTTTAACTCTTGGAAAGCCAATTCACATTGCGCAGTCCAAACAATTCTATCTGGATGTCCCTTGCGAGTCAGATCAGTCAGAGGAGCACATATAGAGTTAAAATTTTTGATATATTTTTGGTAAAATCCACATAACGACACGAATGATCGCACGTCCTTTTTTGTTTGTGGTCTAGGTGCTCTCTGCAGTTTTTTCCAAGTTCTTGGGGTCAGGGGTCATGTTACCCTGATATACAGTGTGTCCCAAGAATTCCAACTCTTTGCATCCAATACAACATTTTGTTGGTCTAGCAGTTAAGTTCGCTTCCCTAAACCTATCAAATAACATTTTTAGGGAGTTAATGTGTTCCTCAAATGTCTCTGTGGCGACGAGAATATCATCCATGAAATTCGTGATACATGGATTATTCAGGGGATCCAACAATTTGCGCATCATCCTTGAAAATACACTCGGAGCATTTTTCAATCCGAATGGTAGTATGTTGAATTCATAATGTCCTTCCGAGGTGCTAAAAGCTAAATAAGGTCTAACTTCAGGCTTCACTGGAATCTGGTAATAGCCTTTACTAAGATCCACCTTCGAAAAGTATTTTGCCTTGTTTAATCTGGCAAATAACTGTTTTGTGTCTGGCAGTGGATCCACTTGTCCTTCTGTGACAGCATTCAGTTTCCTGTAATCTATGCACAGTCTATGTTCCCCAGACGGTTTCCTCAACAAAACTACACTGGAGCTAAAAGAAGATTCACTGTGTGAAATAATCCCCTCCTTCAACAAATAATCTATTTCTTCTTTCAATGCCTTCTCCTTCGCGAACGGAATAGAATAGGCTCTCATACAGATTGGGTTTGAGTCTACCAGTTTCATGTCATACTGTAGCAAATTTGTATGTCCTGGTTTATCTGTTAATACATCTGTATGTTCCTCCAGAACCTGTTGAACTCTCTCCCTCTGATTTTTAGTCAGGTGCTTACTGACTTTTACTTGTGCAGCTGTCTCACAGGGATGTAATGGGTATTCATGTGAGGTGAGTGGTTCCTTTTGCATTTGAGTTGCGATAGCCAAGGTCAGTAAGGGGGTGCTTTCCTGGAGTGGTCTGTCCAGATACTTCTTTAAAAGGTTTACATGATAAACTTTCTCCTTCCCCTTTTTGTCAGTTTTATAATTTGTTCTAGACACCTTCTCTAGAACCGTATATGGACCTTGCCATCCAATTTGTAATTTATTCTGGCTGCCGGGTAGTAGAAGAAGCACCTTCTCTCCCACAGCTAGTTCTCTATCCTTTGCCTTCCTATTAAAATACGCTGCATGTTTCTTCCTGGCTTGTCTCAAATTATCATTTGCCAGTTTCCATCCAGCTTTCAGACAAGTGGTCAGTTCGTTAACATATTGATACGATGAGGTAACAGTCTCTTCTGCTTTCTCATCTGTCCAGGTCCTTAATAATGCTTCCAATGGACCTTTTATTGGCCTCCCAAATAGCAGAGTTGCGGGAGCCATCCCGGTTGAACTATGTGGTACCTCCCGATACGCAAACAACGTGGCGGGCAGGAATTGATCCCACATATCCGGTTTTTCGTGTGCCAGCTTCCTCAGGATAGAAATGAGAGTCCCATTGAACCTCTCTACCTGGCCGTTCCCTTGTAGATGGTACGGACTACAATGAAAGTGTCTGGCTTGAAATAGCTTAAAAACTTCTTCCGTTAGTTTCCCCTTGAACTGTGAGCCATTATCAGTCAAGATTTGATGCGGGAATCCTAATCTTGTGAATATTGTAAGTAGTGCCTCTGCTACATGTTTTGAATCATTGATGGCAGGGCTACCGCCTCTCCCCACATAGAACAAGTGTCCACCAGAGTAAGGATGTAACTGTTCCTCCTCTTGGTCCGAGTGAGAGGTCCCACAATATCCACTGCAACCCTCTCAAAAGGTGTTCCCACTATGGGCATTTCCCCTAGAGTTGCAGGAGCAGTCCAATGCTTTGGAGCTACCCTTTGACATTCTGGACAGGACTTGACATATCTTTTTATATCCTCCGTTATCCCTGGCCAGAAGTAATGACAAGCTATACGCTGTCCTGTGGCGCTGATCCCCATGTGACCACTGAAGGGAATCGCATGCTCGAGTTCCATCACTTTATCCCTATATGAAGTGGGAAGAACCAGCTGGTTGTGACCATTTGTTCCAGTTCCGGCCTTCCTGTATAATAGTTTGTTCTTCATAAAGTACTCTCCCTTGCTTGGAGGTGTGTGGCATTTGGGCAATTTTTTAAAACATGGCTTGAGTGTCCTATCCTCAGCCTGCGCCTTCCTCATCTCCTCTGGATGAGCATTTATAGGTTCACCTTCTTCCTCCTTTTTCTGTGACCTGGTCTGCACTGTCGCCATGATCACAGGTCTCTCGGGATTCCCCAAGAAGACGTACCTACACCCCAATATCAGAGGGTAGATTGGTTCATCTATCACTGCTGCTCTGATTTCTCCTTCCACATAGCGAGTTTTCACCGTTATCCTTGCGATAGGAAGTGTCATGAGTGGTATGTCCTTAGTCGCCCCTTGTATTTCCACTGTTTCTGTGGTATACTGACTTGGGTCCACTAGGCTAGACTTCACGACTGAATCATAATCCAAACCTGTATCATATAGGCACCTTATGGTGACCCCATTACAGATAACATCCTCACACACTGGGGGTGATAAGGTTCCTGCTGTCCATTAGGATTAACCTTTAATCTTTGAGTCCCCGACTTCATTGCAGCAATGTTTGACGGTTTACTTTTACAAAATTCGGTGTTATGGTTGTCTTTCCTACACCATTTGCACCATCATTTCCTTGGTTAAACGGTTTTCTTTCATTATATTTTTGGTCATTGAACTGTGAGTTTCTGTCACGATAGTCATTTCGTGGCCTATCAAAGTTTGTCCTGCCTTTATTACCTTGTTCTCTGTTATCAAATCTACTAAATTGCTATGGAGCTTTAAAATTTTCTATGTGCTTCTTTTTAGTGACACTTACCTCTGCCTGGGCTGCTTGATACCTCTCAGCGACATTTAAAACCTCACCCAACCTCTCTGCACCTTGTTCCATGAGAAATTTTCTCAAGTCTGGAGCCATGGACTCTCTTAATTGCTCTATCATGATCATCTCTTTAAGATCTTGGGTCTTCCTCAGAGCAGTCCATTTCTCCAAATAGGTTTCCAGTCTGGCAGAGAATTGGTGGTATGTCTCCCCAGACAACAGTGTGGCATTTCTAAATTTCTTACGGTAAAATTCACCATGTTTTTCATATCTTAATAACAAAGCCTGCTTTAGCATGTCATAATTGTCTTGGTCTTCTCTATTCATTTTAGCAAAGACTTCATAAGAAGTACCTCTCAGTCCCTGGGATAACTTAAGTCTCCACCTCTCTCTCTCTAACCCATATGTAGTAGCTAATAATTCAAATCTACTGAGGTACCCCTCGATGTCATCGTCTTTCTCAACAAAATGGTCTAAATGAAACCCCATAGCTGAGGTTGAGGCTACCTGACTAGGCGTAGCATCTAAGGCAAAAGGGCTGGCACCATTTTCAGGAGCATGGCCTTGTAATTCCAGCTCCCTTAGTCGTAATTCGTGCTCCCTTTGCAATCTTCTATCTTCTGCTTCCCTTTCGGCCTTTTTTTCTTCTGCCTCCCTTTCGGCAGTCAATCTTTTTTCTTCTGCCTCCCTTTGCTGTCGTTTTTCTTCTGCCTCTAATGCTTTTGCCTCTTTGTCAGCTTCAATCTGCAACCTCTTAAGATCTTTATCAGCCTCAATTTGTAACCCCTTCTCTTCAGCTAACCTCCTATGTTCCTTTTCAGTATACTTGTCACATTCAGAAGTTACATACTGAATTAAAACCTGACCCTCCATATTCATCTCCTTCGCCGTTAGCACAGCAGCCGATCTAAATTTTGCTAGGTCAGCCATCATACAAAATAACAATGAGCAAGGTAATTCTAATTATGTAATGACTAAGGTAATTCTAATTATATATAATGGCAAAGGTAATTCTAATTAATTAATGACCAAGGTAATTCTAATTATATAAAATGGCCATGGTAATTCTAATTAATTAATCAAGTAATTACCACTGGCTGTGAAGATTCACCAACTTTTATTTTCCCCTTTTTATTTTAAGGGACACTTTTTAAATTATACAATCTGTTCCCACTGGTTTAATTCTCCCACCAGGAGATTCCAATATCTTTGATAAACTTAATATCCCGGACGAGCCCCCAATATTTGTAGTGGTTTTGTTGGTATTGTATGGATGTTATGTTACCTAGGGTACTGTATGAGGTCAGTTGTGAAGGCTCCTGAGATAAAAGTTTTTGTGAATTACAGAAGGCCCTTCTTACTACCACTACGACCTCAACCAGACTATTCTACTATCATGAATTTTAGCTACGTTAAAAAAGTCTAGGGTACTGAAATGTAATGTGTTGTAATATAATATACAAACACACACAGGTAATTAATAAGTCTAATAATATTAATAAAATCTATAACACACTGAACTAACTCAGACTGTTTTAGTTTTGAGTTTAACAATTTTTTCTTAAATTTATTAGTTCTGAACCAATGTTTTGTTTTGGTCAGAACATATGAAATGTTATGGAGTTATAAATGGAATGCATAAATATATGGCATAATAAAATGGAATTTGTGTACATAGGTATTTGATAATACTGGCTAATATTAATAATATTTATACTGTCTCTGGGAGAACCATTACTGGATGTGCTGTTGGGGTGGTGTCATCACTCCCACTCTGTGACTACAACAAGCTTTGTCCATTGAATTATAGACTGTAGTAAATGTTATATTTCCCAAGAATTCAGTATATAATTGATAGGGGAAATATTTGTAGTGGTTTTAAATACTGGTGAATCTTCAGCAGGCCACGTATTCAATCATCTTGTCTGTGACGATCTGATACTGGATTTCTGTGGCCCACTCCTCTCTGTAGCTGGAATACGATGTTAGGCTGCACCGACACAAACGTTAGGCGGCACGCACATCTGCTTGTGTATTCTTGCTTACGGATGTGGCACTACCTTTAGTGCCACAACAGAAACTCACAATTCTGAAACAAAATTTGTGCTATGTGTCAGTACTCTATCCACTGCACCACTCTTACACACAGCACAACATATCAACTTTACACAGAATGGGTCAGCTCTCTCTGACCAACATAGCACATCTTACCCAGTTGTTTTCATATAGTACCAGTTCCCCAAGACTGCATTGCATCTGAGATATGTTCAATAGTTTCCTCTTGTATTCAATAAGATAGGTGATATGTTCCCACTGATCTCAATAATAGATCCGCCTTCCATAGTCTTAGTTAGGCGTCCATATATTTTTGTTTGTCTCTAGACCCTGAACTTGGGCTGGGGACCTAGAGCGAGCACTTACTTGTCGTAATCATTTTATATGATATGGCAGTATCAATCACTCAAAATATTAAAATATACAAGATAAATGCTTTCATTCTTACCAGAATTCAGAATTGAGAACACAGTTAATGCTAGCAAAACTCAGCTGAGCTGCTGGCTATAGTATGGCGTCCCACTAATTGTATATAATATCTTCTGGGAAAAACACCACTGGAAATTACTGACTGTGTTACTGGACAGACTTATGTCAAATGGCAAAAATGCGCGTCTCTATCCCGCTAATATGAATACATTTGTCCAATCACAGACTTCCCCCCTAACTTTTTCAAATCTTCAAACCAAAAGTCAAATTTCAGTCAGATCTCAGTCAAGTATGTATTATTGTCTGTTGGTCCGTCTGTCTCTACTTGGGTTTTCACCAAAAACACACTTGTTTCTTGGACCAACTACATGCAACACCCTACAAAAATCTGCCTCCTAAGTTATTTTTAGCCACAATTCTCCAACCTTCCCCCTCTCGTTCATTACAGCTAGATTTTTGCATTTCTTTGTCTCAAGGACGAAATTTGAAGCTTTAGTGAAAGTGTGCACAACAATACTGTCGCTAGTCTGATAGGAACAATACGGTCTTTTGTCAATATCTTCCGTGTTATCTGTCCGTCTGTATAAATGAAATTATATTATTTCTCTGCTTAAGATGGGCTATCAAACTAGCTAGGTTTTATATTCATAACTTTATTATTAAGAAAAAACATATTTTTTCTCAAGGTTAGTTTTTGAAATTTGTTCTCGAACCTTCTCCACGGCGTTTGCCGCTGAATTCAAATAAAACAACCAAGTATCGTAAAACGTCCAAGAAATGACTGTTTCGAATAAGAGCTAAGGTCTTTTCTGTCCATTTCCTTACGTTGTGTTAACTAGTGGCGTGAATTTTTTTTCTCTTTTATTACCAATTGCGTCTTTTTGCCCTTTAGGTTCAAACACGTGTTCAGTCATATTTTTCCTTTTTTATATCTCCGTTTCCCTCCCGTCTACAAAGGGTAAACCGTTTCGTCTGCATGTTTAACTAGTTAGTTTAAATGGCGGTGGAAAATGTGGGCATAGGCGAGCATGTCTCCTAGTATCTTACGCATTATTTTTATGCCTACAATGTTATCTTTATAATTGGAGATATTTTAACGTTGTATCACGGTAAATTCATCACAGGTTGAACTTGAAGAAACACCAATACAAGATGTAGAATTCTACACATATCTTGGCAGTAATATAGACAAAGTTGGAGGGACAGACAGCGATATCAAAATAAGAATACAAAAGGCATAAGGAGCTTTCATTGCATTGGGAAATATATGGAGATCAAGAGAAATCGGATCCAACACGAAAATAAGAATCTTCACCTCAAATGTGAAGTCAGTCCTATTGTATGGCTCTGAGACATGGAGAACAACAAAGACAACAACCAAAAAGCTACAGACTTTCATAAATGGGTGCTTGCGTAGAATATAGGGATTAAAATGGTATGACAAGGTTACCAACGTGGAACTGATGACAAGAATTAGACAAGTGCCACTGGAACAAGAGATGAGAAGAAGACGATGGCGATGGATAGGACACACACTGAGAAAACCTGTTGATAGCATTACAAGGCAGTCCTTATTCTGGAACCCCCAGGGCAAGAGAGGCAGAGGTAGACCAAGAAGCACATGGAGAAGAGAGCTGGAAACAGAGGTGAAATTGATGAGGAGAACGTGGAAAGAACTTGAGATGATGGCACGTGACAGGAGAACTTGGCATGTGTTTGTTGAAGGCCTATGCTCCTTTGGGAGTGGAGGGTTGTGATGATGACCGGTGGTAACCCAGCTTATACTTCAAGCCATATTGAATTTATTGAGAACAGCCCATTAAGAAGTAGTGTATAATAGACAGTATCCAAAGTGAATTGTGTTCAGTAATCAGCATAGATCAAGAGTTAATCAATTAGTTCCTGACCAGTGAGTTACCTGATGTATGAGGGTCAACGTAGAAGTCTCATGTATGCTATTACCATTTATAATCAGGCACAGGGATGCCAACTGTGAATATGTTATTAGTCAACAATAAAGAATTTTGTTGATCAACGACGAGTTGATCAGTTATTGCAGTTAGTATAATGGTTTGATCATTAAACATCACTCATCATCACATAAACAAGGCATGTAGAAATTGAGTGATATATTCAATCACAGACGAGTATACGTCAAGTCAAGAACATTGCACAAGGGTCAAAACGTAACAAAACAACTACACACGCATTAGAATTTGGGTTGTAACTATCACAATAGCATTACAAGGCATCTCATGTTTTGGAAACCCCAGGGTAAAGAGGTTGAGGGAAACTAAGGAACAAATAGAGAAAAAACCTGAGACGAACATGAACGAGATAAATATGACATTGAAAGACCTTGAACTGATGTCACGTGACAGGAAGACTTGGTATACGTGTCTTGAAGACCGACGCTCTTTGTGTAACTGAAGGATGATGAGATAAGACACAGAAATTCCTTACTAAGGTACAGCAACACTGTGCCCCCTACCAAGCATGTCGTAACAAGCGACAAAGGAGTGTTGGGTATGGTGTTGGTTTCCTCATTATGGAAAAACAATTGTTTAACCACAAAAATTAAAAAAAGAAAATTGCACGTTTTATACAGCATTAAATACGTTAGTGTCCTTATTGTTATCTTGAAGTTTGTTCTAGATAGATGACAAGATCACTAATGTGGAACTAATGACAAGATCACGAATGTGGAACTAATGACAAGATCACGAATGTGGAATTAATAACAAGATCACTAATTTGGAACTAATGACAAGATCACTAATGTGGGATTATTGACAAGATCACTAATGTGGAATTAATGACAAGATCACTAATGTGGGATTAAGGACAAGATCACTAATGTGGAATTAATGACAAGATCACTAATGTGGAATTAATGACAAGATGACTAATGTGGAATTAATGACAAGATCTCCAGCGTTTAAGAGGGGAGGGGGGGGTGACCAAAGAGCACATTAAAGTGGAGACAAACATGAAGGGGATGAAGAAGACATGGATATACCTTGAGCTGATGTCACGTGACAGGAAGGCTTGGTCTACGTTTGTTGAAGCCCTACGCTGTTTGGGGCAACTGAAGGTTGACGAGATAAGACACAGAAATACCTGACTAAATAATTATGACCCAATGCAGGTCGTAGATTAAGAGCTACACAACTAAACACTACACATGTATAGTGACTGACATTTGGACATATGTAGAAGGTAAGTATCAACGTTCACCAATCATTCATCATCATCATTTACGCTCCTATGGATCATAGAACCACCACTGTAGTTGACCCCCATGGGACGCCTACACCACACAGTCACAAACTCTTTCAGTTGTTGTTCCTGTAGCGATTTGTTTGACATGCTGAGGTTGCCAGTCAAATGTACAGACCTAATATTAGTCGGCGTTTAGGACGTACCTAACTTAGCGGTAGACCTATTATTTCTGTGTCTTTAGAGAACCTCGGGAATCGCCCGGGGGAACTCACAGAAATACACTCCCACATTTCCAAGATAGATGACTCAAGATATTTAAACATTTGGACAGATCTGCAGCGTTAAATAATTTTAATAGATAATGCGTCTTACAAAGCGACACAGGATAAAAAGAATTTCCTACGCGATGCCAAAATGTCATCGGCATGGATACACGAACGAAAATAGAAGAGAAAGAAAGATAGAACTACGTTAAATACATTAAAACAATAAATAACAATGTCGCCACATGTAAATGATACTCATTGGTGGAGCTCCAGTGAAAACTCGTGTAAACACAATATGGCTTGTGGTCGAAACGTGGTCTGTTCTGTTTGTAATTTGTCCTTGTAATATGCATCACCTTTTGTGGTTTACCCCGTCGTTTGTCGTCGTTTACTGCATTTCTCATTCTTTTCTCGAGGTAATGCATTATTGTTAAACAAAAAGCATACAAACAAAAGCAAAACAAACATACAAACAAACAAACAAAAGAAAGAAAAAAGAAAATTGTATTTAGTCAATTTTACAAATGGACAATATACTAGAAACACGAAACGTTTCGGGGTTCACCCTTTCTTCAGCCACATGTACAAATATGCGACAAAGACAAGAAATATAGAAGGTAAAGAGAAAAAAAGACATGCACCGGAAACACGTGGAAAAAAGACATGCACAAATTAAACAACGAGACACAAAAAGAAGAAGAAAATAAATAGACAACACGGGTAAACATCTCATTCATTTTCTCGAAGTATTTCCAGGTGGGACAAAGACTCTGTCCTTGATAAAGCCCCACAAAAAGAGAAAACATGGTGTCATGTCCGGAGGCCTCAGGGCCCATCTCAGCAACACTGCATCATCATGACCACTGCGACCGATCCACCGTTGTGTGAGATGTTCATTGAGGTATCCTCTCACTTCTTGTTTGGTCAACGCCATTTTGCAGAAACAGTGCGCATACGAACGGCGGGTATTTCAAGTGAAACTTTCGCAGTTGAGTTGCAACCGTTAATTGTTACATGTCTCTCCACACACTGGTCAAGTAGGTGAAAAAAAGAAATAGGTACATTCTTTTATGGACACCCTGTACATGGGCAGAGCGAATAAGACAAAGGCAGTCACAGAAGGGCCAAAAATGCTATGAAAGAAGAGACTACGGTTGTAGTTGTTGACAGAAACAAGTGTACACACCTTTTTGTACGCTTCGGTTTTCGTTGCCTGACTCATCCACGTGTTTTCAACGATCATTTTTCTGAACTCTTCTTTCAGGTTGTCAATCATCTGATGCATCTAATCCACCGATAGAAGACAAAAGTTACAATTACGCATATTATACTGACTCAATAACGTCACAGATAACATATGTTGCACTGTCTCAAAGGCGTCTCAGATACGCACATACAACATCATACAATTTCACAGAAACACATGTTCTGCAGAACACAACTGTTTCAGATAAACGTTTACAACAGTTCACAGACGTCATATTTAGAAATTTAATACCATGCCGCAAGCAAGACTAACAAATACATACACACTACAGCACACACACACACATCACAGATACTGATGAACAACATAACACAAACGTCAATGATACTAATGAAGTATGCCAAACAACTAACATATTTACTTACCTACTTAGTCATTAAGGGGGCACACCCAGCCAAAAATGGGTTATCTTTTTAAAAAATTAACAGAAAAATAACTAACATACTTGTCGACTTAATTGGCCACATGTTACAAGAGATACTATATTTTATGATGAGCAAAGTTTACTTTATAAATGTTAATGTTTTATGTGAAAATATTTAATTAACATGAAGTGATGAAAAAAATGAAAGGAAAACCCCCAGTGCACCTGGGAATGAATTTCACTCACATAAAAAGTGCAAAGAATGCCAAACCAGCACATGATGTGCATAACATCCCTACCTATGGCGTGAACCACCCAAAAATGTCTACCCCAATGAGCTTTGTAGATATGGATCTTGCAATATGACCCTTTTAAATAGCAGAAATTTAGAACTTTGTATAGTAATTTCTCTGTTTCTATACCATGTAAGAAAAAAAGTAGAGAATCATGCCATAAAGGATAACATGGGCTATAAGTGTGCAAAATTTGAAGGCTATAGCTTTAAAATTGTAGAAAATATCACCGGAACTGTGAATCGCAGGCCCTGTTTTCGTTAAAGGTTAGTTTTTAAAATGTTAAAACACTTATCTGATAAGAGCTCAGTATACCCCAGGAAGATACGGCTGATCCTCTCTTTGTGTCTGCTCTTCATCCAGGACAAGCCTCCTACGTCTCTTGGCTCTTCTTGCTTCAAGAGAAGCAGCTTTAACGTTCCTTTGTGAAAGTTTTATGCGAAGACTGTCTTTTTCTACGCAGAATGTATGCATAAATTTTCCCAGCTGAATGTCCCATTCCTGAAGGATTGTTTTCAGGCTGTTAGCTCCATCATTAAGATGCACACAGCAATTGCAGCAGCTGTATTTACAGTTGAAAGTCCTTGATTTTTTATTTTAGGGCAATATTTCCATATTAAACTGTTCAATGATTCATTAGAATTTTGAGTGTAACCTTGCAGGCACTTTCTCAGTAATTCTGTCTTGGAGAGGTCTTTGAATATGGGCTTAATAGCCTCCATGACAGCATTTGGAAGGTTTCCCTTGTGCTTAAAGTCATTCACTATGCCATCTCTGACAGCCTGTTTGTAAGGACACCAGTCAATGTTGCAAAAGTTATGAACAGGATAATCATCTGTTGATGTCTTATGGAAATACACCGCCCAAACCTCTTCTCGCATTTAGCAAATGTTGTTTTTCTTAGCTCATATGGCATTTCCATAGTATACCTGTACTTATCAATGACACTATCTGTTAGTCTACCTTTACCACCTGTGGATTTACCATCAGGCAAAGACTTCTCTTTAGAAAGTTTCTTTAAGATTTCTCAGCCGAGTACCCATTCCTTTCTGAACATGACCCACACATTCAACTTTTTCTATCAGACAATCCTCTCCATAAGGCTTGGATTCAAACACCTTTTTGAAACTGTTAGTGTCTCCATCCCCAATGAACTTTGTATACCTGAGTGTGACAGACGAACTCAGCTGACCCTGAATGACCCTGAAGCGTTGGATGATATAGTACGACCCTTTGTAACGACCCCTTCGGATAACATCAGTGCCCCCGAATATTGTGGTAACTTTTCGTCAAACGGGATTTTTTCACCTGGACTCATTAGTTATGAAACCGTTCCACACAGATGGTCAACTCGTTTGCTGATTAATATGTGGACAGTTTATCTACCGTACATTCTGGTCATCGCATTCATTTAAGGAAAGGCTAAATCACGCCCTCGGACATCTCTTGAGCAATCATATGCAGTATTTTCATTAACTTGGCCCAGTGGGGGCGGTGCCAGAATCAAACAGAAAGTAGCGGCACACGATCAAACAGGCTGAGGGATCTCAGGAAAGACTATCGGCGCTATCAAAGGCAGTAGTGGTCCCTGAAAGGAGCGACGCAAGTTTCCTGCCGGTATTTCGCATCTCGGTGTCAAACACAGAACCGATCGCAGTGGGAGCGAACGGGAAAGTCGACGCGGAAGCAGCGAGCGGAGATACGGAAGACCAGGGGCGGCTTCTCTCTTTAGTCTGGCGGTCAGATCCCCAAAAGTCTCCTGAAATCTAAAAAGGTGTCAAATTTTCACACGTCCCACTCATCTTGCATTCCAGCTAGATATATACAGACCACGTAGAAAGCCATGTTATCATTCGGTCGCCAGAGATTTAAGATTCACTAGCTATAGTAAAAATTCTGCTAGATTTCCATCTGAATTGGTGGCTACATTGGAGTGATTTCTGTTTCTGTGCACGGTATAATATATTTGTTAAAGTGATCAGTGGTCTAGTGCTTTCATTTTATCTCACTGGACTTTGTGTTTATTTAAATCTATTAAATTAAACTCATCCCAAAAGTTACAGTAGTAAAGCTAATGATTTATCTATTATAATATTTCCAAAAATAATAGATGCTTTAATGTTAAAGTAACTTTTAAAGTCGCAAAGGAAATTATAATTAATAAATTTAGTTAAGTCCTGTATATATAGACGTGTATTTTAACCATTAGACTCGTGACGTCTTTCTTAAATCTATAATTAAATACACGAGTGTATATAATAGCCTTAACGGTAAATTTATCGCGAGTTGGAATATTATTAGATTTTTTAGGTATGATTATGTTGTCATAGGTTTTCTATCTTTTTCTATAGAATGATCACCTTTGCAATCCCAGCATAAAGAAATCATACAGAGAGTTTCAGACTCGGTTCTTAAACTTCCAGACATATTGATGAATCATTTTTTAAATTTAATCTTGTGGCAGTCCGATGCGACCTAGCTATCATAACTACATGAAAGAAAGCCTACCCAAGAATATTTAAAAAGAAGCCATCAATTTAAATTACAATCTGTAAGATAAACTGGAAGATGAACAGTTGCCAGTAGCGATATTTTATTTGCTGCTCTACTGTGAGAGAGTACCGATTTCCTGACTGTGACTGAACCTAGTTTTTCCTCACTGGATTAAAAACTTTACCTGTCAGTTGCTAACATCACGCCTTGAAGGAATTTTACCACCACTTCATTTTCACCCCTGTGTCGAACTGTGTCAGTGCCATCCCATAGACTCCTTTTTATATAATAAAACACAAGAACTCTTAGGCCTCAAGTCCGGCGATAAGTGGGAATATTTGCTATCCGCAAATCTCGCTACATCTGGGGCAATACATCGAAGTACTAGACATTTTCACATGTCAAGAGTGTAATTGCTGTATATATAATTCTAAGGATTGTCTGATGCTGCAATCGGTAAGTGTGTGTGAGTATATGAGTGTGGATCCTCACGCGCGTGCATGAATGACAGAAGCTTTAATTTGTTTCAAACCATTTGTTAACTTGCCTACCGGGTAATACATTTTCAGTATACCCTGCATTCCTTTAAGTGTGATATTTTGTTAACTCTGTTTACCCCCCCCCCCCTTTTTTTTTCATTTGTTTAGTAAAGGGAAACCCAATTTGGGATAACGTGATTTTTTTCTACCACCCATACCTAATATTGTAACCCCTCTTTCAGAGTAATTAACTTCACTGTTAGGTTACCTTACCTATTGTCCTGATAACTATCTATCTTTGGACTGGGTTTATCTTTGTCTAATAAGCGGGAAAGGCTTAGTCGATACCAATCTTCTTCACCCCCTCCCCACCTTGTTATTTGCATTTTCTGTACTTATGATATGTTTTTCTGTAAACACATGATTACAGTTGTGATTTGATTTTTAATTGATACATAAACAACATAAACTTATTTAGTACTGTGTTGGAATACCAAAACCAAAACTTCCCCTATTTGTTTAATATAGTTTGTATTCACGTGCGTCCGTGTGTTTGAAGCACCAAATTGGTGTGAGCGCAGAGGTGTGTCTGGAAACTGGCAAATAATTGTTTGACCAGGAGAGTCTGAAGAGAAGATTGAGAGAAACGATTTGTCGTAAATAAGTCTGTCTTTACTCTCCCAAGCACTCCGTGAAGCAACTATTTACTCTCTACATTTTCTATCACTGAGCTTTTCACCACCATTCTCCACTCTAAAGAGGACCACTATTTTTAAGACTCTTTCTCTCCAAATAAATTTACGACAATATTTGTGGGCTGGTTGATAAAGCTTGTTTCTTGCACAAGATTGACATGGACTGTTTTTGTGTGTGATATAGCTCGTCCAGTCACAATGTTCTGTAAATGGGTCAGGTTACCGACTGTTGGGGTCCTGACAAGGTGTACCGTTAGGTGCGTATATTCTGATGCAATGTGTGAGTGTACACATCAATAATGACAAACGCGAATGGATGGCAGTTCGACAGGTTCACAGGACACTCACTCCAATCACAGGTGGAAGTCAAGGATGGCTGGACTACTGTGGTCGTTTCATACTGTTTAATAGGACGCACACACCTCCACAGCACATGGATAGTTACAGGAACACAGGTCGACATAAATAGCATATTGTTGATCAATGGTCTACCATCTTAAGTTAGCATTCATGTTGAATAACATCACAATGGAACATCTGCAGACAAGCACTTAAATTTCCACTGTTTATCAATATAATCATCAGGCCTTACTGACCGAGCATGTCAGTTAATAAATACTGTTCAAGCCTGCATCCTAGACAGAACCTCTTTCCTAGCGAAGATTCCTTTAGGTAAAGTTCAGCAAATCTATCTGAAGATAATTTTAACCCACCAGTATTTGGTTTTCTTTATAACTGTGATCTCTTAATCATCACCTGATAATAAGGGGCATCCCCGTTCTCTGATTGATGATGGACAAAAAGTTAGAATCCAAAATGGCTTCTGGTTCCCTTTTGAGCATTGCTCACTATACGGATGTATAGCAAATCTTCAATAGAAGCTTTGTTCATAAACACAAATGTTTCTACAAGGATCAGCATATTCTTTCATCTTAAATGTTGCATACAATCATCTACAGTGCTGCTAGGTAACATATCATCCCGACATATGGATATGGATAATCCTAATGTAGACGTCTGCCCAGTTAAGCCTAGGACGACAAAAGTTCAGTAAAATGTTCTTTACCTGGGCATGGGAAAAACACTAGCAGAACACATACGCCCCTCTCCTGGCGTTATAGAATAAACACTGGGGACTAGTAGACTTAATAAACATATCAGAAATCATCTTCTTCCCCATAACAAATCATAGAGATCACAGACTGGGGACTCGTCTTCAACGTGGCTTTCGCCCGGCATTCCATCATCCCGGAAGACATCCTTTTTCTCTCGGCATGCGTAGAAACTCCCTGACCTCAAAGTTCAGTGCAAGGAAAAATAGTTCCACTTAGACATACCAAGATATTACGATATAAGACCGAATCGTCTGAAATAGACACAGAGTAGACATAGACTCGGACCATAAACATTCCTGCATAAACCTAAGCAAGAACAATCTGTTTTATGGCCCAACAAGGCACAGACTAACGAAATCCAGATTCATACGCCAAATTCGATCTCCAGGGGAGATAACCCATATAACAAAAGTATCAATCAATCATGGATGATATATCTTCGGCCAGGAAAGCATCCTGATTCTAAAAACAAATACCTTCCCTCCGACAGATACATATTATAATAAATACATACATTGTCACCAGTAATCTGTTGGTAACACTGGTCCTGGGATCTTGAGCTACATTTGAGGCAATCGCATAGCCGGCATAAAGATAATTTTGAGTCTGATTAAGTCTGGGTCTAACTAGATAGAGTGTGAATGATTTGTCTTTGTGATTTAGGGAAATAAATTAAAAAAATAATTACACCCCTAGACAACGGCTTTTGGTATTTGGGTCGTCCACACAGCATATTTACAGGTTGTTTTCTTTCCACAGCAGTAGAAAGTACGGATAATCATAAATTCGGTTAGCTAAATTATCCTCTGGCAGAGAAAATTACATTTTTTCTTCATAAGATTTGCTGGGATTGCGTGATTGTTTTTGTAGTCACTAAAGGTTTTTGAAGTTAAAAAGAGTTGAGCGTAGCTAAAGACGCCTTGTTCTGACTTTTAAAGTCTAGTTAGCACGTCTCTTCTCATAAACTGACTTCAGGGGCGAAGTTTTGTGACGGAGAATTACAATTTTAGGGAACATTTTTTTTTCCTTTTAAATTGTTTAATATAAATCTTTCTCTACTGTTATTAAAAGTAGATTCTTGTCTAGTGTAACGTACCATTTTAACGTGGCATAGTCGCTTGCGTTAAGAGTCTTAAGTGACAATAATAGCGGCGATAAGTTTGCACAGTACAGAGTAGGAGGTACCACAAGTAAATTTATACTTTATGTTTTTTTCTCGTAGCGGCTTTAAGTTTTTTCCCTTCTCGTTCTTTCTTACTATTCTCTAGTCTTAGAAGCATCCAGTTCTTTGGCATGGCAGAGAGAATTAGGATAAGATCCATTTTGAGACAGGAGGCGAAGGACTCAGGATTAGAAGGAGAAGCCACGAACCTGTTTGTCAACAGGGAACTTGAAAGGTATGACGCGGAGCAACAGAGAGAAGAAGCTAAGAAGAAGGAAGCGGAAGAGAGGGCAGAAGCTAGGAAGAAAGAAGCGGATGATCGTCAATTGGAGCAGAAGAAAATTGAGGCAGAGATAGAAGCTCGCAGGGAAAGAGAGAGACAGGGAAAGACAGCATGAACTGGCGCGTAAGGCTTTAGAGAGTCGGGGTGCCTCTACTTCGAATAACGGAGAGCCGTCTTCGCCCCAGTCTCAGTCAATGGATCTCTCCAGCACTCAATCTGCCCAATTAACGGAGATGTCTTTTGCTTTAGAGCCTTTTCCTAGCCCCAATGAAAGAATTGACACCTTCCTAGAGAAATTCGAGAGGCTCGCAAATCTGTATGGGTTAGAGAGTTCTCGTTCATCACTTAAACTCTCAACGTCATTAAAAGGTAATGCGTATGACGTTTACACAAAGCTGGGAACCAAATAACATGATTACGACATGCTGAAGAAGGCCTTGCTAGAACGGTTTAAGATGACCGCCCGAAAATTTCTGCAAATGTTCAGAAACAGCCGGAAAGAGAGCACGGAAACATTTCCGCAGTTCTATACACGTCTCACGGGCTATTTGACAAAGTGCATAGAATTATCTGACCTACCTCTTACATATGAGGGTCTACTTGAACGTGTTCTTGTGGAACAGATAAAGTCAACTTTGTTAAACGAAACCCGTAGATTTTTGGCTGAACAGGGCGCAGTCAGGCTTATGGACATCCTCAATAAGGCAGAACGCTATACCAATGCAATGGCCGAACTTCCCAGTACGAAACGTAAACCCACAGATGAGCCATCTCGTAAACAAAATCTAAAGCAGTCATCCTATTCCTCTAATTCCTCTCAGAATTATAACCAACGAGAAAATAATACCCAGAGACCTCCCCAGGAAAAATCGAAATTCTACAAAACCCGATTTTCCCCAAATAATAATTCTGATCAATCCACCAAGCCTACGTGGCAGCGCGGCCACCAAGGTCAAGAAAAAGGGAAGACCCCTGCACTAGGAACGTCTGATCAGGGCAAACAAACCGGTCCAAACCGCATCGGATGTTTGCATACAGAGTCGAAAGGTAGAGTCAATGTCAGTGATTCTCAACCTGAGGGGGACCGACCCTCAACTCGAGGAACTGTAATTTTGAATGGTACATCAACTACTTGTCTCTTTGACACTGGATTAAGCTTTAGTTGCATTGTCGCTAGGCACCTAGTTAAACCAGGTCAGGAGACAGAGGAAACCGTCAAACTTAGTGGAGTTTTCAGGAGTGATGCACCCAGGACGCTTCCTATCGCACTGGTAGAAATACACTCTGATTTTGTCAGAGGTGTTATTAAAGCGGCCATAATGGATGATCCTATCTACCCAGTTATCCTGGGATGTAGATACGTGTTCATTGGGAGACCTAAGGAGCCGATTGTGGCAGCGGTAACCACAAGAGGGCAAGCCAAGAAGGAGAGGGAGCCTGCGCCAAATTTGTTGTCGAATGAACTGAAGGAGGCGCAACAAAAGGACCCTACTCTGGAGCTCTGCTATAGAAAACTGCCCATGGCTAAGGACCCCAGAAACAGCGGAGACATCTTTTCTAAGGATGGCGTATTGTATTGTAGAACGGGCAGTCCGGACACGGGGAATAACCAGCACCTAGTACCGACGCACAGAAGCCAGATCTTAGAAATGGGGCACTCTCTTCCGTTTAGCGGACATATGGTACAAAACGCCACTATTCAGCAAAAAAAACCCACTATTGGTGGCCAGGGATGAACTCTGACATTATCAGGTATGTGAAATCCTGCGCCCAATGCCAACAGGTAGCACCCAAGCACTTGACACCTCCAGTACCCATGGGGCAAATGCCAATAGTAGGGACTCCATTTCAACGGGTTGCTGTCGACATCATTGGACCCCTGGAAAGGACCAAAAGAAGGAACAGGTTCATCCTGACCTTAGTCGACACTTGCACAATGTGGGCCGAAGCTGTACCGCTAACATGCATAGATTCCAAGCATGTCGCAGAAGCCCTCGTGCAAATCTTTACACGGTTGGGATTCCCTCAACAAGTTTTGACGGAAAATGGATCCCAATTCCGTAGCCTGTTAATGGAGGAGATCTTTAAGATCTTGAGGGCCAAACATATCCTCACAAGTCCCTACCATCCGGCCGGAAATGGGCTCGTGGAAGGTTTTAATGGCAGCCTCACCACCATGTTACGTATGCTGGGTCAGGAGAAACCGGAAGACTGGGACCTATATATATCGGCTGCCTTATTCGCCTACCGAGAGGTACCCCAAGCGTCTACGGGATTCCCGCCTGCTACACTTTTATTTGGCAGACCTATAAAGGGGCCACTAGAAGCCTTACTTCGGTCCCTGACAGACCAAAAGGCTGACGAGACAGTCGTCTCTGCAAGCAAGTATGTATCTGAGCTCAAGGAAAGGTTAAAGCTAGGATGGGATCTAGCTACAACCAACCTTAAGAAAGCCCACGCTAAACATGCTAAAAGATACAACAAAGCTGCAAAAGAGAGAGAACTACAACCAGGGGAGAAAGATTTGTTGCTACTTCCAACCGGAAGCAATAAACTTCGCATCGGATGGCACGGGCCGTTTACCGTCCTTAAAAAGATCTCACGTACCAATTACAAGATCTCCATCAAAGGAAAGGAGAAGGTCTTCCACATAAATCCTCCGAGCATCTCCTGGCTGTCGCCATAGCAACGGAAGACGAGGAAGATGATGATGGTTGCATGGAATACCCATTGCAACCCACAGAATCCTTTAAAGATGTCAAGTTCGGCGACAATCTCTCACCAGAACAACAAACAGAAACCAGGGCGCTACTAAAACAGTACAGTGCAGTCTTAGCGGATGTACCTGGTCGAACAAATCTCATCAAATTTGATATGAAATTAACAAACGAGACCCCTGTTCGAATCAGTGTTTACCCCATCCCGTACGCTAAAGCAGATGCACTTCGCGGAGAAATAGACAAACTGCGTCAGGCAGGAATTATCAGTGAGTCTACATCTCCTTACAGTTCGAGTGTAGTGCTGTTGCAGAAGCCCAATAAGGAAGTTCGGCTGTGTATAGAATACCGGCTGCTAAACGCTGGTATGGAATTCCAGCCCGAACCTCTCCAAACGGTTCCTGAGTTGTTCACCAAGCTCAGCAAGGCAAAGATTTTCTCCAAGATTGAACTCAGTAAAGGTTATTATCAAATACCAGTCAAGGAGGAAATTAAACCTTTGTTAGCTTTCAGCACTAGTGAAGGACATTACACATTTAATGTGATGCCGTTCGGATTGCATAACGCACCAGGAGTGTTCACCAGGATGATGAGGAAGCTTCTAGAACCTTTGCAAAGTCCTCATATCCATAATTTCATGGATGACATATTAATTGCATCGGAAACCTACGACGAACATATTGCTACGGTCGCTATGCTCCTCAGGAGACTACAGGAAACTGATCTCACAGCCAGACCTAGCAAATGTCTCATCAGGTTTAAAAAGCTAGACTTTCTGGGGCATACTATTTCTCACGGCTGTAGTTGGCCATTTAAGAACGTGGAGAAAATAATTGCAGCAAAAAGGCCCCGAACCAAGAAAGACACTCGTTCGTTCCTATCACTATGTGCATACTATCAGAAGTACATCCAGAACTTCAACGGACTGACGGCACCTCTGACTGACCTCACAAAGAAAGGTTGTCCTGATAGGGTCATTTGGGATCAAAAGTGCGAACACGCGTACAGCACTTTGAAAGGACAGTTGTCTGCATACCCCATTTTGAGGTTGCCTGACCTCAAGAAACCTTTTGTACTGCGGGTCGACGCGTCAGGTCAGGGCATCGGGTCAACACTGCTTCAAGCCGATGACAGTAACCCGAACATGCTATTTCCAGTTGCCTATGACAGTCGGAAATTAAATAAAGCTGAACGGAACTACAGCGTAGTCGAAAGAGAATGCCTCGCTCTGATTGACGGTATCAGACGCCATCATGCGTTTCTCTATGGTACATCTTTCACGGTGCAAACAGACCACGCTCCGTTAGCGTTTCTCGGTGCCAAGAAAGAATTTAACGCAAGGATCATGCGTTGGGCCTTCTTTTAATCGTTTATTCTTTCAAAGTGGAATACATTCCGGGAAGACAGAATGTCGGGGCTGATTTCCTGAGTAGAAACTGGACTACGGAGGAAGAGGAGGAAGTTGATAATACCAATCATCCTAAAGCTACCGATCAGCGCAGCTTCATTGTCATAAATCAAACATGGAAAGAGGTTTTCATGTCTCAAAAGAGGGGACGATTGTGACAGACGAACTCAGCTGACCCTGAATGACCCTGAAGCGTTGGATGATATAGTACGACCCTTTGTAACGACCCCTTCGGATAACATCAGTGCCCCGGAATATTGTGGTAACCTTTTGTCAAACGGGATTTTTTCACCTGGACTCATTAGCTATGAAACCGTTCCACACAGATGGTCAACACGTTTGCTGATTAATATGTGGACATTTTATCTACCGTACATTCTGGTCATCGCATTGATTTAAAGAAAGGCTAAATCACGCCCTCGGACATCTCTTGAGCAATCATATGCAGTATTTTCATTAACTTGGCCCAGTGGGGGCGGTGCCAGAATCAAACAGAAAGTAGCGGCACACGATCAAACAGGCTGAGGGATCTCAGGAAAGACTATCGGCGCTATCAAAGGCAGTAGTGATCCCTGAAACGAGCGACGCAAGTTTCCTGCCGGTATTTCGCATCTCGGTGTCAAACACAGAACCGATCGCAGTGGGAGCGAACGGGAAAGTCGACGCGGAAGCAGCGAGCGGAGATACGGAAGACTAGGGGCGGTCAGATCCCCAAAAGTCTCCTGAGATCTAAAAAGGTATCAAATTTTCACATGTCCCACTCATCTTGCATTCCAGCTAGATATATACAGACCACGTAGAAAGCTATGTTTTCATTCGGTCGCCAGAGATTTAAGATTCACTAGCTATAATAGAAATTCTGCTAGATTTCCATCTGAATTATTGGCTACATTGGAGTGATTTCTGTTTCTGTGCACGGTAGAATATATTTGTTAAAGTGATCAGTGGTCTAGTGCTTTCATTTTATTTCACTGGACTTTGTGTTTATTTAAATCTATTAAATTAAACTCATCCCAAAAGTTCTAGTGGTAAAGCTAATGATATATCTATTATAATATTTCCAAAAATAATAGATGCTTTAATGTTAAAGTAACTTTTAAAGTCGCAAAGGAATTTATAATTAATAAATTTAGTTAAGTCCTATATATATAGACGTGTATTTTAACCATTAGACTCGTGACGTGTTTCTTAAATACATAATTAAATACGCGAGTGTATATAATAGCCTTAACGGTAAATTTATCTCGCGTTGGAATATTATTTGATTTTTGAGGTATGATTATGTTGTCATGGGTTTTCTATCTTTTTCTATAGAATGATCACTTTTGCAATCCCAGCATAAAGAAATCATACATAGAGTTTCAGACTCGGTTATTAAACTTCCAGACATATTGATGAAACATTTTTTTAATTTAATCTTGTGGCAGTCCGATGCGACCTAGCTATCATAACTACATGAAAGAAAGCTTAACCAAGAATATTTAAAAAGAAAACATCAATTTAAATTACAATCTGTAAGATAAACTGGAAGATGAACAGTTGCCAGTAGCGATATTTTATTTACTGCTCTACTGTGAGAGTGTACCGATTTACCTGACTGTGACTGAGCCTAGTTTTTCCTCACTGGATTAAAAACTTTACCGGTCAGTTGCTGACATCACGCCTTGAAGGAATTTTACCACCACTTCATTTTCACCCCTGTGTCGAACTGTGTCAGTGCCATCCCATAGACTCCTTTTTATATAATAAAACACAAGAACTCTTAGGCTTCAAGTCCGGCGATAAGTGGGAATATTTGCTATCCGCAAACCTCGCTACAACTTGGGCGGTACATCGAAGTACTAGACATTTTCACATGTCAAGAGTGTAATTGCTGTTTATATAATTCTATGGATTGTCTGATGCTGCAATCGGTAAGTGTGTGTGAGTATATGAGTGTGGATCCTCACGTGCGTGCATGAATGACAGGAGCTTTAATTTGTTTCAAACCATTTGTTAACTTGCCTACCGGGTAATACATTTTCAGTATATCCTGCATTGTTCCTTTAAGTGGGATATTTTGTTAACTCTGTTTACCCCCCCCCCTTTTTTTCATTTGCTTAGTAAAGGGAAGCCCAATTTGGGATTACAGGATTTTTTTCTACCACCCATACCTAATATTGTAACCCCTCTTTCAGAGTAATTAACTTCACTGTTAGGTTACCTTACCTATTGTCCTGATAACTATCTATCTTTGGACTGGGTTTATCTTTGTCTAATAAGCGGGAAGGGCTTAGTCGATACCAATCTTCTTCACCCCCTCCCCACCTTGTTATTTGCATTTTCTGTACTTATGATATGTTTTTCTGTAAACACATGATTACTGTTGTGATTTGATTTTTAATTGATAAATAAACAGCATAAACTTATTTAGTACTGTGTTGGAATACCAAAACCCAAACTTCCCCTATTTGTTTAATATAGTTTGTATTTACGTGCGTCTGTGTGTTTGAAGCACCAAATCGGTGTGAGCGCAGAGGTGTGTCTGGAAACTGGCAAATAATTGATTGATCAGGAGAGTCTGAAGAGAAGATTGAGAGAAACGATTTGTCGAAAATAAGTATGTCTTTACTCTCCCCAGCACTCTGTGAAGCAACTATTTACTCTCTACATTTTCTATCATTGAGCTTTTCACCACCATTCTCAACTCTAAAGAGGATTACTATTTCTGAGACTCTTTCTCTCAAAATAAATTTACGACACTGAGATTATACTTGTCTGCTGAGCAAGAAAAAATGTTACAAGCTGCTGCTGCTTCCATTGACCCTGAGGATCCGTGATGGGTCATCGTACAAACCTCAGCATGACTTTGTTTCCATTGTTGAAATTTGTCTGGGTTGTCGTCTTGTTTCTCCCAGTACTGACAAGATTTGCTCTTTTTACTCTTTGTCTGAGTATCCTTTACCTTTCCAGTTTGCAAGCCAATCACAGTTGTGGCACCAACAATAGATGAATGGCCTCTGGTCATCCAGGTACCATCACAAGATACATCAATGTCTCGGAACTTGTTGTCACCTTCTTCTGCACTCCCATACTTGTGAACAGCAGCGTTTTTTCATGCTAATAATTTGCACCCTAGTAGCAGCATCCTCCATTCCTTTCTGTATAATAGCATTGCTGCTGTGTCTAACTGGGGGTGGTAAATCCATTATACCACAGAAAGTGTTTAAGTCGGTGTGACTGCAGCCAATACAGCGCATGGCAAAAGCTGCACGATGATTGATAAGATTTATCTTTGCATTCGCTACTGAGAGCTGACTACTTGAAGGGAAATGTTTTTGTTCATGACAGTTTGCACTGTCACAATGAAATACAAATTCACTCCCAAGTCCTTGTCTTTTGACTTCAACTAATTGTACAGAACTTTTGCAAAAGGTACACAACAATTTTTCAGCAATGTTCTGACCAAGAAGACCCATGTCAACAATTCTGTGCCCCTCAAACAAATCAGTATCATTAACATTATAATTACCTTCCTCGTCAGTTTCTGCAGAATCTGTGTCACAGCTTCGCTCAAACATATCCTCATCAGAGTCATGTGTTAGGTTGCTAACGTCCAGAATTTTCTGCTCTGATCGTGAAAGGGGCGTGGCATTTCCTTTCATTATAATATCAAAACATTCAGTCTGCATCGATGGTGTTGAACTATGAACGCATGGCTCAGTACCGAATGTCGATGCATTCTGTAGGATTGTTTTCCTTTCATTTCGTTCAGCC
Source organism: Oreohelix idahoensis (assembly GCA_024509875.1). Classification (NCBI taxonomy): domain Eukaryota; kingdom Metazoa; phylum Mollusca; class Gastropoda; order Stylommatophora; family Oreohelicidae; genus Oreohelix; species Oreohelix idahoensis. The sequence continues at coordinate 197,750 of JAMPIV010001947.1, forward strand.
GTATGTTGATTGCCATGAAATTTACGCTTCTGTGATATACCTTGTACCTTTACCGAACTTTTTGTCTGAAGGCATAATTATCACAAATATATTCACGTATTTTCACAAATTAACTCAAAGTTTCAATCACATTTATGTTTTTATTTTTTTACCGCCATGATGGATGAAAAAGGAGTATTCATTGTATTCGTTGTATTGAGTATATTTTTTCTAGGCAGTGTTTATTATTTGGTATACCTTCCAATATGAAGGTTAGCAAAAAAGCATATTTTGGGACTAAAAGTCAGCGATTTTTGGAACACACTCATTCTCTTTGAACATTGATACTCATAAACTATTACAGATAAACACATAATTGAAAAAGAATAACGAATTAAAAAGGCTTATAAATATTTAAAACACAATTATTATATGCAAATCAAAAATAACCTTTTTTGTCTATTTCTGGGTGTATATGCCCCCTTAAACTTCTACCGTTAGGTTTAAAAGTTTGGAAGAGAGAGCGTCATACTATCCTTCGGCTGTCTTCTTCCTGGCCTGGTTCAATTCTAGTCCTCATTCTTCAGAGAGTGTCTAATGTTGTCCTCTCAGCGGATTCTGAGTCGTGCTGGAGGTCTGGGTCCCTGGCTTTTAGTTCCCCATACCTGTTGTGGTAGCCGATCTTCTCCCATTCTGCAGACATGGCCAAACACATTTTAGCTGGGACTGTTTAACTTGGGTCTGCAGGGGTTGGGTTTTTAGGCCTTTGCGTATCGTCTGGTTGCGGACCATGTCTCTTCTACCTTCTTTAGCCACCTTCCTCAGATAACTTATTTCTATGGTTTGGATCAAGTGTCACACATGGGATTTGTACTATAGCACAACAACGTCCCATATACTGATGTTCTCAAGCATTCAGCACACAGACAACAAATATAGGAATGTCCTACATCGCTCTGACGTCACATAACAGGATGTACAACAGGAAACAAAAGCTTTGTCAGACAAATAAAAAATATAATGCTGGTCCCTCATGCTTGTCGTATGAGGCCAATAATAATTGGGTTGTGCATGAGATTGGCAACTTCATTATTCACAACAAATTACTATGTTAACTATAACTACACGAGAATGTTAAATTTTTGAGCAGGCTTCATGGAAAGGCGTCATCAGCTGTTGTAGAATATCCATGCTCCGTGGGGAGCACACAGCTAAATGATGATGATGATGATGGCGATGATGATGACGATGATAGTGATGATGACGATGATAATGGTGATAATGATGGTGACGATGACAATGATAATGATGAGATCGATGACGAAAATGATGATGATAATAATGATGACGATATTGATGATGACGATATTGATGATGACGATGATAATGATGAAGGGATTTCATTTCCTGGCCGGTGACCGATGCAATGTAAGTTTTTGTGGGAGGAAGTTTCACATATTTCTGAATTTTTCGAAAAAGTTGTTCTCGTATTAGGCTTACCGATGCTCCGGTATCCACCAATGCTCGATAATGGATGCCCTGAATAGAGATGAGATAGGAACTCGGGTCTGGGTGGATGTTAATATTATTTACTACAGTCTGCTGCCTTTTATTTCGGTGAGAATGATGTTCTGTGTTGTGTGACTTCTTCCTTGTTGTGTGGGACCTATAGGGTTTATAAGTGTTCCCTTCTGTATAGCTCACGTCAGCTATCCGATCTAACGTGTACTCGGTCCGTTTCCCGAAGCAGGAAAATATTGTGGTCTACCTCTGGCAAAAGCATGTTGGGTTGCGTATGCGTGGTTGTTCTGACCTTGTTGTGGTTGGTAATAACCCCGAGATTGGTTATGTTGATACGTTCTATGTCCTTGTCTACCCTCTCCGAATGATCCTTGCTGGTGTGATTGGCGTGCACGAGAGGCATGCCCATTTTGTCCACATGTGTAACAGACAATCTTTTTGACATTTTGGACATTCTGTTGCTCCGATGGTGTGCTTGCTGGTACTGACGTTGCTCAGGCTTCTGGCGTGTAGATCGATGTTGGTGACGGTGCAACTGCTGTCTTGAGTGACCGATTTCCATTGGCTCGTGGTCGTTGTTTACATCATAGCGAGGATCTCTACCTGTGCGTTGATTGAAACGTTTTCGTACGTTATCCTCCGATACTGCCATTTGTATAGCATCAGTGACAGTTTTAAGGTCTTTTCTTATGAGATGTAGCTTTAAGTTATCTGTGTAAAGTCCGCCCACAAAAATGCCTACCAAGTGTTTTTCAATGTCCTGTGATGGTACCGTTCCTTCCATAAAAGCTTCTTCAGCCAAATTCAATAAACGGTCTCCATAAAATTGAACAGGTTCAGATTTTTCTTGATGGATTTTCCTCCAAAGGCACCACGCGTGCTGTTTGTCGATTATGTCACTATACCGTGCAATAAGTTCCTTTTTTAATGATGCATAGGTCTCCTCTGGGTAGATGAGGGAGGGCCGTTGCAGAAAATCCGTCACAAGAGATTCCGACGACAAGTATGCAATTTTAATCTTTTCCTTGTCACTTGTAGCATTTACCGTGGAACTAAACTTGTCTATGTTCATTAGCCATCTCCGAAATGTCTTTGGATCGCCCGTGAAGCGGGTTATAACCGAGCGAATTTGGTTATATTTATTATAGTGATCTACATTGGATAGTGTGTCTGTTATCCGTTGCAACACGGTCATTGTGGGTTCGGCATCTACAGGTAAGGGTATGTTAGCAGGATGGACGTTTGCCTGTTGCATTTCCTGTTGCTGTTGTAGCTGCTGTGTATATAACGCCTGTTGGTTTTGCTGTTTTTGCTGTAGCGTATACAACGCTTCTTGTTGCTGCTGCTGTTGTTCTAGAAATGGATCCATTATAGTGATTATGCTTGTCTGCTTTCACCAAGAAAAAACGGCATGTCACGGCGCCAATTTAAACATGTAACCGAGCTGGTTACGGCATCAATTTGAAGATATGTGCCCGCGTCAGTTGAATGCGGCACTAGTAGTTATATTGATTTTATTTAGTCAGAGTTAATCCTTCATATGTCGTTGTGGTTCATGTGCTAACTGGCCTTCCGCCAGAGATGGTAATACTTGACCTTTTGTTATTTTTTCAACCCAGGAATGTTCTTCCCTTTGTGGTTTGGTGATAAGTAAAACAGTTTCAGCACAACAACGTATATCCGAAAGAAATTACTGTAAATTTCCACAAACAGCAAATGTAGAAAATTATATTAGAGTTTATTGATGTCATTAGACAAACACTGTAGATTTCACAAATTGATGGGTGTTTATCCAAAATGAAACATATATAATCCAACTGAATAATATGCACACTTGTCTACTTTTTTTTTTTTTTTCGTACGCCCGCTAATACTCGAGGCGAAATCTCAGGTTATTATTTTTTTTTAATGTCTAACCTGACATTGATTTTACGTGAGTATCCCTTTTTCTTGTACAGAGACAGGTGTCCCTCGCCATTCAGGCAAATACTCTCCGATTTCGGAGGTACCCATTACAGCTGGGTCGGCTCAGGAGCCGCCAATCCCTGGTCGACGACACTCCTTCAAATGTGCTCGCCAGGTCTCGAGTTAATCCAGTCCAAATCCCGGTTGACGAAAAATCCTCAAATGCCGTCCCCCGGTTTGTCTACTAAAAAAAACTTGTCTTGATATCCTCAAAGACGAAGTTCACCTAACGCTGTCTGTAAAAATCCTCTAGTCTAAAACCATGGTATCCTTGAAATCATAAATCCTGAAATCTCTCTCTATCGCCCACAACTCTTCTATTTATACTATTTCTTCTTTTTTCCCCCGCCTTTTTTCACACGAACCGTCCTTTTTTCACATGATACAATAATTAACATTTGCACTCCTCTCCTCAGCTTTTCGACCTTTTTGCACACGACATTCTGTTATTTCGACTTTATTTCACATGTGTGATCTTTTCCAACTTAACAATAGGATTAAAAAAAAACCAGATCACACAAACATTCCTTTCCCACTTTCGCGCTTATAAAACCCATTCATTATTATCTGGGACTGACCTACGTTTTCCCTGTGAACTGAACTTTGAATGAATACTGCGTTTTCTGTAAAAACGTCTTATTTGCTTTTAAGGTCTGTCATTCTTACATGTAGCATCTTCTAGCACATATAAATGCTTAGCGTGGAAGTAGGAGGGATAAAGCTAGCGTGAAAGGTCAAGCAGTCACATTACAACGTTTTTATATGTATATTATGAGTCATTGTTTCGTGGACATTTGCATTTACTCTATGTTTTAAAACACGACCTAAGGAAGTAATTTAAAAAAATCAATTTTGAAGCCTAGATAAAACATATTAACCGTCTGGGACTAAAAGAGTTAGTAATGGTCCGTAATGTATAACAACAGACTAGAGAAAACAGAAACGTAAAAAGCTTACATAATGTTTGTCAGACACCGTGAAGGTCCTATCAACGTAGCGCTTGGCCATGCCCTTCCAGAAAAAGCTAGATGAACTTTCCAGACAAACTTCCCATCGTGGTTTTTTTGCCATGTTTCCCGTGTACACCTGAGGATTATAGGATTCTTGAAAGCATTAAGACATTCAGGATTAGATACACACGAACGATATAATTCATAGTCAGATTATTCGGAATAGTCGCTTCGTTTTCATTTGAGTTTCAAATTTATTCTAATGTAAAGTTTTCATGCATGGAACTATTGGCACGAGCCAGAAAAGTACCAATGGAAGAAGAGATGACAAGAAGACGGTGGGATGGATAGAACGTATACTGTTCTGAAACCTGTGGATAGCATGACTTGGCAGTCCTAGTTCTGGAATCCCAGGGAAAGAGAAGCAGACGTAGACCAAAAAGCACATCAAGATCTTGAGACATAGATGAAAATGATAAGTAAGACGAAGAAATTTTCTGGCGCTGATGGCACGTGACAGGGGGCCTTGACATTCGTTTGTTGAAGGCCTAAGCTCCTTGGTGAATTAAAAGGTAATGAATGATTAAATGAAAGCTTTAGCCATATTCATTTCTGATTTAAATTGTTTTGTCTTGTTCAATCCGGTTCTTTCTCTCGTGCTTCTTCCATATAATCCCACATATGCATTCTCAGTTGAAAATCTATTTATTCCTATATATAAAATCCCAGCTTTTTTCTATCAGTGCGTAACGCTAAGGAATGCAACTTTGGTTGAAAGTTAGACATTAATTGTATTGTTTCCCTTATACGTACTCTCCCGAAAATAGTAACACTCGACAAAGAAGAATGCGCAATTGACGGTTTGCACAAAAATATATTTATAGAATGTGTGATTCCGTATACTCACATTGGGATCCTCGTTGCTGCTACATAGTTCTTGTACTGTGGTGATGCACAGTAGTTTTTTAAAATACTTTTGAATAAGTAAAATTGCCGTAAGGAATAGTGCTTTTGAATTAAGTTCCCGTCTTATTACAGTCTTTTACACTAGTAAAAAATAACTATGACACAACATTGTAAGGTGTATTTATGCAAGTGTATTGGCAGGAAAATGGTGGGGACTGAACGAAAAGACAATGATGTAGAAGTAGGGATGAAGCAGTGAAAAGGGTCTTTTATTATACTGGGAGATGCGCTTACTTCAGGGGAGGTGTGACGGATAATTTTGAGGTAGAGTGACAGATTTGATGGAAGAATAAAAGATAATGTTTAGATGGTGAATGCAAGGAGAGTTCTGATTTGGGGCAGTGAAGAAACCGGGGTAAAGAGGGCGACGAGGTTTCTGGTGGTGATGGTGGACGTGAATTGTCGAGTGCGAGAAGATATTTATTTGTGAGAATTTAATGCATTGTGTGATCTGGGATTTTCATGAATGTGATACACTTCGCTGACTATATATATATTGTTGTAATTTTGTGGTGAAAGTTATTTGAATACATTGGACAGAGTTGGGAATATTGCTAGTGTTGGTTATTACTTGAATGTGTTCCACTCTCTTGTTTAGTATTTCGAGGACTAGGACATATGTGTATTTAATATAACATACTCTGTGTCAGGTGGGGAGTTCGTATTTGGGTCCTCAAGCTTGGTTATCTTTTCATATTCTGCTTGAAAATAGAAAGTATAAATTTGCTACTGTGCTCCCTTCTCTTGGTATTAGTTTTGAGGAAGCGCCAGGTCAGAAATCTATTTTGGGTCACGTATACTGTAGGGCTGTTTTTCATTCACGCAGTTGTCAGGTATTTTTTTGAATAATGAGTCACGGGTCACGCGCTAGGGATAAGCAGGGAAGTGTTGTATTTCTTGCCACGGGTGATTTTCAGTTCACGCATCAAATCTGAACAGTGTTGCAAGATTGGAATTTTCAGTTCTCGAACTAAGCTTGAACAGTGTTGCAAGTTTGAAATTTTGGGGATGTGTTAGAGGAGAATAAACGATTAAGACTTTCACTAATTGTGTAGTGAGAGCAGAATTACAAGGCGGTATTTATTATTTACAGTACTCTGTCACTTTGCCTGTGCAATAGCGTATATCCATTTGTGGCTCTTTGCAAGTTGAAGGTAGCTACAGTTGATAGAGAAACGTTGTCAGTTATAGATTTTGACAGCATGGACGTGTATTTGGAACGTATTGAATGATAGGTTTTGGCTTGGAAGATAAAGAAAGAAGAGTAGCCTGTTCTGCTGGGAAACTTGCTTTCAGGATCTACGTTGGAGACTGTGTATAGTATCCATGTAGCCGACAGAGCAAATTATGACATAGTCAAGGAGAGGTTGTTAAGGAAATTTCGTATAACGGCGGAAGGGTATCGGACTCGTTTCCGAGACGTGAGACCAAGCGCCAATCAGTATTTTGAGGGATTCATTGCGAAAATTACTCAGCTACAAAATTGATTGATTGAGATGGAAGATGTTACTAGAGACTTTGATGGGCTTTTCGACCTTAGGTTACGGGACAAAGTATTGTCATCGTGTTCATCTAAGCTTGTTGCGTTTTTTCAGGAACGCAAGCCCACAAACATCGGTATGATGTCAGAATTTGGACACCAATACGTGACCGCGCATCCAGAGAAGGTCATACACAAGGAGAGTATCCCTGAGACTTTCTCAGCGAGTATTTGAACGATTATTATAAAACCTAACAATCTACATAAACCGAAGAGTGTGGATAAATTTGATACCCAGAAGATTTAATTATGATAGACCCTACTTTCGGGGAGACAGATCTCCTGCACGGTATGACAATTGTCGGGGCCATAGATCACCGAGGAAGAAATGTAACTATCAGTCTGATAGATATCAATACAGATATACTGGAGACAGACATGATAGGTACCCACCAAATCAGATCCAGATAGATGTGCCAAACGAGAAGGAACAAAGACGATTTCGCAGTAGCTCATCTAACCAAAGAAACAAATCCTTTGAGAAAAAGGAGTCAGACCGAGTAGTCAGATTGTAGCCTCGCTTTTCTTCGGGTGTGAACCGCTGACTAGAGGATGTTGATTGTGTCGTAGTGACAACGGTCCAACACGGGCGATGCTATTTGGACTTGAAAATAATAACGCGAATGTTTCTTTCCTGGAACGTGAAGGAAGGACTTCAATAACAATCAGGGCACGTCAACGAGTGCCAATACGGGTATGAACGAACTCGTTATGTCGACTGGCAATAACATATTTATTTTGGACGAATCACGTAGACAATAAATTATACGAGACAGTACGTTCATAGTGGTTTCACAGTTCATAAAAATGCCTGGATCAATGATAGGAAATATAGTGCTTGTAGGCTCATGGTTTCTTCAAACAATCTAACGGTTTTGACCTTTCTTTAGTGATAAGGCTTCTAAGGTCATCCATATAATAAAATCTGCATATGTCTATTTCGGACCTGTAACGTTGTCCTGGTACATGTTAATTCTGGTGTCTGTAAACAGTCATGATCCTGGCCTCCACTATATATGATAATACAGCATAAAGTTAATTATAATACTTGGTTCATCTCTCGTGAACGCCGTGTCACGTATGACGGCGCTTCCATACTTTAAATCAATGAACCGCACTGACGGAGCATAAAATCCTTCAAAGCCTTAGGATACTCTCAGCTCAGTATCAAGTTGATCCATTATAACCCCTCCTGAACGAGAAGGGATTAGCTAGATACCAACGTCTAACACTGTCACTGGAAATCATATTAAAAATACATTCAATTATAACAATCACTGGCACTGACTTACGCAGGGGTAAGCCGACAAGGGCTTCTATTCAGAAGTCCTGTCCCAGAAATATACTTGCCCCATTATGATGGGTACACAAACAAATCAACAGACTCTTTGTCTGGAAATATGAGATGCGGCTTCCATTTCAACCTCTGACGTCATCTGGCTTGCTTGGACACAAGCGCGCACGAATTCAACTACACCAAATTGTGCATATTCGTGCGTGACAGAAGACATTTATAAAAACTAACATCAACATAAGTTGGTGCGTACTCACTCAACCGAAGTAGAACCTGATGACTACCCGTGAGTGTTAAGGATACAAAAAAGGAGGCATCACAGATATTCTCCAAACAATAGTCCGGTAAGGAGTAGCAATACACAGTTACAATGGAATAGGACAATTGGCAAAGGTCTGTGCTAATAATTCAGAACGGGCTAATTCAGCTTGCATATTAGAAACCTTTAACAATGAGAATTGTGAAGGGTGCAGGCAACTATTTGAACCAGAAGGCAAGCCTATGCTTATCTGTGGTCATACTCTGCCTTGTCTCTCTTCTCTTCAAGAAAATGGTCATTTGGAATTGCACCCAAGATTTTTGCAAAGAAAGGAAGTGTCTGTGTTGAGAGACACGGGATCCACAACTATAGGAGTTCGTAGATCCTGTATTGACGACTCATGCGTGATAGGCAAGACAGCAAGATGCGTCACTTTCGTGGGCAACATTGAGTATTACCCTCTTGCCATTATTGAGGTGGACACATCCTTCATATCTGGTAGAGTACAGGCCTGTATACTCGTAGCACCGATAGCGGATTTGATCGTGGCTAAGGTGCAAGGTATGCAGGAATGTACTCAGGTGAACATCAGGAAATGGCGGGGTAATCGCGTGCTTATGGCCAATGCGGTCATTATGAGGGCGCAGTCTAAGGCAGATGACGCGTTAGAAGAGACGCATCATGAAGCTAAGACATCTGAACGGGTCAAAGGGAGCCAGGATTCACTGATGTCGGACTTTATCTAGCACCAACTGTCGGACGGATCATTGCATAAATTTTAAAACTTTGCCGAGAGAGGTGATGTTATGTGCACGAAGTTGGCCAGACATTGGTTCGAGCTCAAGAACAATGTTCTCACTAGGTGTTTTGCTAATGGAGTACAAAGTCAGCGCCAGGTGGTTGTACTGTGTACTTTTAGAGCAAAAATTTAGAGGTAGCGCATGACTCCCCTTTTTCTGGACATACGGGAGTGGCACGAACGCGCCAAAGGGTACAGTCACAATTCTATTGACCATTGATTAGCAAGGACATTAAACTATATTGTAGGTCCTGTAAGGTATGCCAACAGATGAGGCATAAAGGCAGATCTCCAAAAGCTCCTGTGCAGGTTACGGACTTGTCAGTCCGGCCCTTCCAGAAAGTAGCGATTGATATTGTAGGCCCCCTCTCGATCACTTCAGATTAGTGATATCGCTTTATTTTAACGATGGTAGATTTGTGCAGTAGTTGGCCGGAGGCGGTGCCAATTAAGAATATTACTTCACAGGCAGTCACAGAGGCTTTGCAGATGTTGTTCAGCAGGTATGGTTTTCCGGGAGAGATATTATCGGACAGGGGCCGTCAGTTCATTTCTAAAGAGATGTCAGAAATCACTGGGCTGTTGGGTATTGCCCAAACATTCACGAGTCCGGTTCAACCTTAGTCAAACGGAGTTTGCGAGCGTTTTAACTGGGCATTAAAACACGTGCTCGCAAAAGTGACCGCGGAATCTCCTCTAGAATGGGATAGGTTACTCCCAGCGGTCCTTTTTGCCTATAGGGAGCCACCCCAAGAGAGTACAGGATTTTCCTCTTTTGAATTACTGTATGGGGCAAACCCAAGGGGGCCGATGCATATATTGAAGGATTTATTGACTGGAAAGTGTGCAAATGATACCTCAGTTACAGGTTATGAATATGTCTGAGTCTCCGAGAACGTATTGTTAATCTTGTTTAGTGGCACGTGATTGCTTGGCGGGGTCGTTGGCACGGTATCGGAAATACGCAAATCGGAACTCCAAACTAGTATTCCTCGTTCCAGGTGAGTAAGTTTGGCTACATTTACCAGCTAAAGAGGATCGCTTGAGTATTACGTGGCAAAGACCATTGAAGTTGGTTAAAAAAATGACAGATGTCGATTACCTAATTTCGGTCCGAAATAGGGAGAAGGTCTTTCATGTGAATATGCTGAGGTCATATGTAGAACGACCTGAGACACTGAAAGCAGTCACAAGGGCAGCACAGACTGAAGCAACAGTGGCATGTACGGCAGTCATTGATGACACGGGAGATGAAAAAGGTGAAGGGAATATCCAGTTATCGCTCGTCCCCCTGGTTCTTTCAGAGTCATGGAATATGGTGCGGATAAGTGATGACCTAACAGTAAAACAAAAGTCTGAAGTACAGACTATTGTTGCAAGTAGAACTTATGGAAGGGAAAGTAATCTTTAGAATGTTTTGAACATATTAAATTTCGAGTTGCAACGCTTGATTAAGCGGATACTTGTTTGACTTTAGGATAAAATTATCTTTTCCTATTTTTCGGGTGACAGAGTACAGATAAGCGTGTGAGCGCTGTTTAATCTCAAGTGTTGAGATGTGTTTATTCTGTACTGTTTTGAGTCATGTGAATAGCCCGCAGCTAGTCTGCATGTGTTATCGAGAGCGGTGTTCAAGACAGCCGAGACTCGTGACGGGGTTTTTTGGCGGGACTAGTGTGTGATTTGGGGAGTTGTGTTTTGGGCGTGGACCGTGTAGGTCGAGTCCCAGTGTTTTTGGATAATGTATGCCTACGTAGGATTTGAGAAAATGTCGACTTATATATTTCGCTGTGTGTACAGCCTATGTGATACACTGCAGTGAAGATTTGTTTAGGCCATATGAACCTTATTATAGCTGCCGTGTGATGCAGGCTTTGCTATGTATTGAAGTACTTTTGTAGGCCATATTTTGAAGATTATTGAAGCTGCCGTGTGACGCAGGCTTTGCTATGTATTGAAGTACTTTTGTAGGCCATATTGTGAAGATTAATGAAGCTGCCGGGTGATGCAGGCTTCGCTGTGTATTAAGGTACTTTTGTAGGCCATATTGTGAAGATTAATGAAGCTGCCGGGTGATGCAGGCTTCGCAGTGTATTAAGGTACTTTTGTAGGCCATATTTTGAAGATTATTATAGCTGCCGTGTGATGCAGGCTTTGCTATGTATTGAAGTACTTTTGTAGGCCATATTGTGAAGATTAATGAAGCTGCCGGGTGATGCAGGCTTCGCTATGTATTGAAGTACTTTTGTAGGCCATATTGTGAAGATTAATGAAGCTGCCGGATGATGCAGGCTTTAGTGCGTGTTGAAGTACTGTTTAGGCCAGGATGTGGACAGGCCGTATTATATATACATAATGCCCGGGAAATTATGTTATATGATTCGTGTTTTGCTGTCGAATGTGTGTCATTTATGTCATCGTGTCTGTGTTGTACGGAATAAACAGTATCGAACTGTTCTAGACGTTTGCAACCCTTTTTGACTCCTGCATGTACTCTTATGTACGTTCCGTGGTGTGCGAACATATCAACACACACCCAGGTCAACATTCCAGACACAGTGACAGGACAGCAGCACACATATATTGAATTAGCCTGTGTGGCGATGATATAGACCAAACCACTACACTCGCAACAGTGGGTGCAAACAGACTATATAACATTTAGACTTAGCGCCGTTATCAGCGGTGGTTTCAAAGACATAATAACATTAACGTTTAATTACATTTATTGGAAACAAGAGAGTAAAGGGGGGTGTATCAGTGGTGGCCAGTGTGGGGAGCGAACCCACGACATTCGCGTTAATAGCCTAAGTGGCGTAGTTTTCGTATCATTGGATATGATTTAAGATGTGCCTGAGTGGCGTATACAATTAACAAATTGTTACCTCTACAGTGATATGTACTTGAAGCAAGAGGATAATGTGAATCAAATTTTGTCCACCAGACCATAACATATCTAGAGGATCAGTCACTACAAGTTGAAAATAATACGTATGACTTGCACGTGACAAGAGTGTAGAACACTTGACTTTGTTATAATTAGCCTTATGTAGGCGTGGCTTGAATCTGGTGTACTTCAGAACTGTGACCTAAATATTATCTGCGTGGGTGGCGCATTTGAGAAACAACACACGCTTTATTTGGTAGAAGGCAACTTTACAACAGTAGCAATTGACGTCCTATTTCGTGCCTATAGACTACAACAGCATCTGCAGTGGTCAAGAGCGTTCAATTAGACTTGGACAGTATTTGTACCAGCATTTGTACGGGTTTGACAGATTTCTGCAATATTCGGGTTACCTGTGCCAGTGGTCACCATCACAAGTTCAAGACGTTATGATACACGGAGTTGCCGTGTACATTTCAGACTACAGAAGAGTCAAGAGTTGCAGTGTGTGCTGTATTATGGTTCCTGTCAACTTGTGCATTGTTAAGCACATATCATATTGACGAAATTACCTGAAGAGAAACGAATCAAGTTGCAGTGCTTTCCCGCAGTGGAGGTTTTAGCAGTCTATGTGATATCCAGTGTCGTGGCGGAAAAGAAGCGGGATCATTGACAGATAAGTGATTGTGTCTTGTGTAAATTGTGTCACTTCATATATGTCGCTAGGCCTCCCTAATTGCTCATTTTGTTATTATTGTTGTTTATGTCTAATTTGACATATGATTAAGATTTGATGCATAGGTGTTAATGGCTGTTGACATATGTCGATTTTCCTGATAATGATGTGACTTGATAAAGGTGCTATAAAAAGGATTGGTGATACAGAATTGAGGAATAAGCTCATTTCTTGACAAATAGTTAACTTTGTGAGCTGGAAGGGTAATTGTCAAACCTTTTGCGACAGTAATTTGTCATAACTATAAGTGATTACTATATATAGTTGATTAAGTAAGTGAATCACCATGGATCGTGATATGTGCCCTACAGATATAAGGCCTATGTTGGAGTCTGCATTGGTGGTAGGTAGAGATGGTAAGGGATTGAGAGGTGCACGACTTGGAGAATGGATAATGGATGATTTTTTGATTAATGTGTCAACATCGCTGGAGTTATTTGCTGAACACAACTTTAAGTTTGTTTGCAATTTGGTAATGGCCAAGGATTTGGTGAATTTGCTACGGCACCTTCGTGTGTTTTTGCAACAGTATATTGAACGTGAACACGGACATATAATGCAAAGCATGTTCAAAATAATCCACAACCATACATCTGATGAGCAGGAAAGGGAATTGAGAATTGAGAAACAAGCAAAAGTAAACAAACAAAGTGCTCTACAGCAAAGAGAGAATTTCCTAGAAGGTGTTGCTAAAGAGAACGAACTACAGGCAACTGTGTATAGGCTTAAAAGTGAGATACTTGAATCAAACTCAGAACTTTCTAGTGCACAAGCTACATTAAATTCAGCTTTAAGCAAAGTCCAAGACTTGGAAACTCAGATAGGTAATCTCACGCGGGAACTTCAAGAACAGAAAGAGATGTATGAGAAATTGAAGGTTGAGAGAAATGTCTGTGAGAAGACTTACATAGAAATGCTTCATGAGGTGATGACTGATAATGCGATGCTCAGTGATCAAATTGGGGAGATGAATATTGTACCCCCCAAGAAGAGTAATGAGATTATGAAAAACAATGATGATGTCCAGACTGAAACACTTCAGATAGAGTTGACTCAGTTGAGGGCAAATAAAGAACAGTACGAGAAAGAGACTTTAGTGGAGTTGACGGCTGAGAAAGAGAAGGTCGCTAAAATTGAAAATTTGCTAGCAGAAGAAAGCGACAAAGTTTTGGCTGTTAAGGAGTTAAATAAAAGGTTAAGTGAAACGATTTCACTTAAAGATAATGAAATTGCGGAAGCAAGGGAAAGAATATTTGGCTTACTAGATATGGTTTTGAAAAACAATATGAAGTCTTCTGTCAATGTTGACAATGATAGACAGAAAGTTGCGAAAAGTCAGCACCATATACTTTTTGCTCAGAGAGATGTCATTCATGGTAAAGACAGATCTTATCGTGGGAAATACAACTTTCCTAGTTCTAATATTACTGATAGTTCCAGTAATAATTCTTGGCGTCAGAACAACAAAGATTCTTGTGTAACAACCAGTTCTGTTGGTCAGGAAAAGAAAGGTGATATATTTCAGGTCAAGACTCATAAGAGCAAATATTTGTCTACTACTGGAAATACTCAGAAATTAATAGCGGGTGTTGAGACTATTACTACTTGTTCCAAAGATGAAACCCATATGCGGAACAATAGAGATACTATTGTTTCTGGCAGTTGTCAAACTGAGCATAGTCATTTTGAAACAATTGGTAAATATATTCCCATAGGGGAAAAGAAAAACAGTTCTAGTAAGAGAGATAACCTCAAGATTAAACAGTATCAAGGGAGATCAGTAAATAATAATTTTCCTTCTCCTAGATACTGTAGACAATTTAACAAATCTCAAAGTTTTGATTGTAAGAATGTTGGAAAGTATGATAGAGATAATAGCTTTTCAAATGTTGCTTTACATCACCAGAATAATGTTCCTCAACAAAAGACTAAAGTGATTATTTGTAAACAAGGCAACGGTAATAATAAGTATTTTGATCATAGATCAAATAATAAGCGCAATTGTGCTAATTTTGTTCAACATGAGCCCAGAGTCATTTATAATCAAAGTAAACAGAGTAAAAATAACAGTGGATGCTTGAATACTATTGCTTGCTCTACTTGTTGTTGTGAATGTGAGACTTTGTTTCAGCGTAAGGCAGCGGCGACATTCAAGGTCGGTCATGTTGTCCCCAAGAATTCTATGATATCTACATGTGATAGAGAGAGCTAGTGACATCGTGAAGAGACCGGGTTTTTACACAAGCCGGTACTGGGTAATTGTAAACGTGATTTCTACGTTTTTTTTTCATTAAATTTCACTATTGAGTAAAATGGAAATTTTCATTTGTATTTGTTGACAGAAGCTACGTTGCGATATGGGTCAAGGCTTCTGTGACATATTGACGGTCAGAAATGTGAGTCAACTTTCCGCTCGAGTAGTCAACCGAAACCTGTCAGCGTCAAACTAAAATCTGAGGTGTTGCTTTCTGAAGGTCAAGCATGTTTACAAGAGAGTGGGAGACTTCGCGTCTGATTTATTTTTTTTATGTGAAGATAGTAAATATTTTTGTATTCTATATTAGTACATGACATGTTGTTGTTTTGAAATAACATATAATTTTGTTGTAATGATTATTTCTTTGCATCTTTTGTTTGCCATAATTTTTTTAATTGTTGTTATTTTTATGTCGGTAGTTTGATGTCATGGTTAATTAATATATAGAACATACAGAGAAGATGTGAATTATCTGTTATGTGGTGAAATGTAATTTTGAAAATAGCGTGCATGTATCATAAATGATCTTGTATTTGGATTTGTCAACATATTGTGAAACTTCGATTTTTCCAGAACTTGATTTTCTTGCCAGTCAGGTATGCAGATTATTTTCTTAGCAGATTATTTTTCAAAAAAAAAAAAACTTATTTTTTGTAGATATTTTTATAGAACCTTTTTTATATTTCATATTAGCAACAGATTGTAGATTTATTTATAATGTACATCTTATCGATTTGAATAAGAGATAGAGTTATAGCTAAATAGCATTTTACTGAGCTGAACGTAATTGTCAGCAGAAAGAACTTAAAGAATAAATTAAATTTACATGTGTTGATTTAAAGGTTTCTTCGAGATAGGATTTTTGTTTTATATTTCACTCATTTTGTTAAAATATTGATTTCATTATTAGGCTTTACTTAAAGTATTACTGAATTACTTAAAAATTAAATACTGTTTTTATGTAACTTATCGAGAAAAAAAATATGTTTGTACGGTACTGTTGAAAAAAATGATTTTTTTTTTTTTGGCATTGTAATTTTTTGTTGGGTGTGCCCAGCATTTGACTTCGTGATATCATTGATATGTAGTTTGATTAGTTCTTGTAGAAAGTTGTTTTTTATTATGATGTATTTTTTATTTTTAGCGCTTGATTGTGCGTTGGTCGTATTAGTTATAGCAATGCTATTACTTATTGGTTCGATGCCTATAATTTATTTATTTTTAGTTATGTATAACTCTTGTAACTTGGTTGAATTACTTATTAGGTTTTGTTTAGTTGTAAATTATTTTTTGGTGGTATTAGTATAGATATACTTTGATATTTTGTGTTCGTGCCTTTGCTTTCTATCTGTCTTTGGTAACTATTCTTCATTTCATTCCTCCTTTTCTGTTGTCTTTTCGGTATGGATTTCATATCTTGTTTATACTTTCGTACCTCATCTTCGTTTTACTTGATTCTATTTGTATACTTTGTCTTCTTTCAACACTTATACCTCTATTCTTTGTATTGTTGGAGTGGTTATATGACTTGATATAACATATCTACTTATGATAGTTGTATTTATTTTACATGTAATTGTCCAACTTAATTATGAGTATATGGTATTGTTGAGTTCTTACTTTCCTTTTTTACAGATCATTCTTCTTTTGATTGATCTTGTGTTTTCTCTTTCGATTGGTTGTTTTCGGTTTGGTTTGTACTAAATATACGTAACTTAATTTTGGAACTGATCATATTTGTATATTTAGCTAATTACTTTTTATACTTAGCTGGTTATGCTGTATGCTTTTATTGCTACTTTACACTTTAATGCTCATATTTGTTATAGATATAATTTTGATTTAAAATAAGATATTTTTGTAGGCATACGTTAGAGCTTAATTGTCTTCTAAATTTTTCGTTTTTGGGAGTTAATTTTTTCAAAAAAAAAATGATAGAATCATTTTTTTTCCCGGAGCGGGTGGTAACTGTTGCAAGTGGAACTTATGGAAGGGGAAGTAATCTTTAGAATGTTTTGAACATATTAAATTTCGAGTTGCAACGCTTGATTAAGCGGATACTTGTTTGACTTTAGGATAGAATTATCTTTTCCTATTTTTCGGGTGACAGAGTACAGATAAGCGTGTGAGCGCTGTTTAATCTCAAGTGTTGAGATGTGTTTATTCTGTACTGTTTTGAGTCATGTGAATAGCCCGCAGCTAGTCTGCATGTGTGTTATCGAGAGCGGTGTTCAAGACAGCCGAGACTCGTGACGGGGTTTTTTGGCGGGACTAGTGTGTGATTTGGGGAGTTGTGTTTTGGGCGTGGACCGTGTAGGTCGAGTCCCAGTGTTTTTGGATAATGTATGCCTACGTAGGATTTGAGAAAATGTCGACTTATATATTTCGCTGTGTGTACAGCCTATGTGATACACTGCAGTGAAGATTTGTTTAGGCCATATGAACCTTATTATAGCTGCCGTGTGATGCAGGCTTTGCTATGTATTGAAGTACTTTTGTAGGCCATATTTTGAAGATTATTGAAGCTGCCGTGTGATGCAGGCTTTGCTATGTATTGAAGTATTTTTGTAGGCCATATTGTGAAGATTAATGAAGCTGCCGGGTGATGCAGGCTTCGCTGTGTATTAAGGTACTTTTGTAGGCCATATTGTGAAGATTAATGAAGCTGCCGGGTGATGCAGGCTTCGCTGTGTATTAAGGTACTTTTGTAGGCCATATTTTGAAGATTATTATAGCTGCCGTGTGATGGAGGCTTTGCTATGTATTGAAGTACTTTTGTAGGCCATATTGTGAAGATTAATGAAGCTGCCGGGTGATGCAGGCTTCGCTATGTATTGAAGTACTTTTGTAGGCCATATTGTGAAGATTAATGAAGCTGCCGGATGATGCAGGCTTTAGTGCGTGTTGAAGTACTGTTTAGGCCAGGATGTGGACAGGCCGTATTATATATACATAATGCCCGGGAAATTATGTTATATGATTCGTGTTTTGCTGTCGAATGTGTGTCATTTATGTCATCGTGTCTGTGTTGTACGGAATAAACAGTATCGAACTGTTCTAGACGTTTGCAACCCTTTTTGACTCCTGCATGTACTCTTATGTACGTTCCGTGGTGTGCGAACATATCAACACACACCCAGGTCAACATTCCAGACACAGTGACAGGACAGCAGCACACATATATTGAATTAGCCTTGTGGCGATGATATAGACCAAACCACTACACTCGCAACAGTGGGTGCAAACAGACTATATAACATTTAGACTTAGCGCCGTTATCAGCGGTGGTTTCAAAGACATAATAACATTAACGTTTAATTACATTTATTGGAAACAAGAGAGTAAAGGGGGGTGTATCAACTATATTGGCGGAATTTAAGAATGTCCTCACAGATCTGCCAGGACATACAGACCTGATTTGTCATGATATCACTCTGACGTGCAATCAGCCGATTAGAGTAAAACCGTATCAATTGCCCATGCATTACAAATCTACGGCCGAGAGAGAAATTGATGACATGCAACGACTGGGTATCATTTCTCCGTCTGATTCCCCATATTATTTTCCAATGGTGGTGGTTCGCAAGAAGAACGGATCTCTTCGTCTATGTATTGACTTTCGGAGATTGAACAGCATCACCGTCGTTGACGCTGAACCAATACCTAATCAAGAAATATGTTAACACAACTCACCCACGCTAATATTTCAGCAAACTCGATCTGTCTAGAGGCTATTGGCAGGTACCCCTCGCAGAGGCTGCGAAACCTCTGATGGCGTTTAGCACCCCCAAAGGATTGTTTCAGTTCAATGTTATGTGCTTTAACTTGGTGAACGCGCCTGCCACATTTGTGAGAATTATGAGAAGGTTGTTAGGACATCGGTCTGATATTATTACATATCGATGATATATGTTTGTTTCATGAGTCAGGGGAGGATCATATGATTGTGTTGTATTCCCTGTTGCGGTGTCTAAGGCAGCTTAATTTTACGGCACGGCCGAGTAAAGTTTGCATAGGTTTTAAGGAGTTAAATTTCTTAGGACATACAGTAGGTCATAATCACCTGAAACCGGAAGATGTTACAGTTACAAACGTTTTACAGTTGCAGACATCCAAAACAAAGTAGCAAGTGAAAAGGCTAATTGGACTTGTGAATTTTTATCACAAGTTCATTCCTCAGTTCTCTTCCATCGCAGCTAAACTTACCTCGCTGACGAGTAATGGGATGCCAAATAGGATTGTGTGGACACAAGCTTGCGAGATAGCCTTATCCAGAATCAAGACGGTGTTCTCTAGGAAACCTTCTTACTGTTGCCAGATTTACGCAAAACCCTTTTTTGCGGACAGGCGCATCTTCTGTAGGAATTCGGGCTTGTTTAATGCAAGACCACCAGAGTATCTCACATCCAGTAATGTATGTGAGTCGGAAGCTGTTGCCGGCTGAGACTGTGTACTCCACGATTGAAAGGAAACGCCTGGCAATTGTATGGACAGTTTCAAAGTTGTCTCAATACTTGATAGGTTCACATTTTGTATTACGGACAGACCATCAACCACTCTCATTTTTACAGTCGGCAAAATCGACAAGCTCGAAATTAACTCGCTGGGCCGTCTTACTGCAGCAGTACAAATTTACTGTTTTACCACTAGAGGGTAAGCTTAACGTTGTAGCTGCCACTCTGTCTCGTTTGTAGAATACTTGTTTATTTCTTGGTTTCCCCCCCACACACACACACACAATGTTTAATTGAGTATGCAAGATATGTGAGGACAAGACGGATATAAATGTATACTTTGCTCAAAGGCCGGAGGTTGGGTGTTTAGAGTGCGTCCAGTCGCCCTCCAGAAAGAAAAACAAAAACAAAAAACTTCGTTTTTTTCCCCGGGGGTGGGGGGGGGGGGGGGAGAGAGCAGGTGTCACAGCGTGATTAACACAGCTGTGGACTGGCGGTGCTCCGCTGGCAGAAGGTACGTAATGTCAGTCGTGTAGGAGAGGTAGTCAGTAGAGTGGTCTGAACTTAACAACACAAAACTGCGAGGTCAGCAGGTCAAGGGTGAATGCAACGAGAGTTCTGCCTGGGGCAGTGAAGAAACGGGGGTCAGGAGAGCGACGAGGTTTCTGGGGTGATGGTAGACGTAAATTGTCGAGTGCGAAAAGATATTTATTTGTGAGAATTTAATGCATTTTGTGATCTGGGATTTTCATGAATGTGATACACTTCGCTGACTATATATATTGTAATTTTGTGGTGACAGTTATTTGAATACATTGGACAGAGTTGGGAATTGTGCTAGTGTAGGTTATTACTTGAATGTGTTCCACTCCATCCCTCTCTCTCTTGTTTAGTATTTCGAGGACTAAGACATATGTGTATTTAATATAAAGTACTCTGTGTCAGTAAGCTTTCGTACTGCAAGTTGAATGCACTGTCTCTCATCGGGAATTACTCCGCTAGAAACAGAATTCGAGTGAAACTAACAGGATATTTTCTAGACTATAAATTATTTCTCAGAATCCATCAAAGGACTATGTAAGGTACATAAAGTTGAGAAGAAGATGGGGTGCCTAGTCACATTTAAAATATCCCGACCCAATAGTGTTAGTTTAATTATGGCTCGGCCCCCAGGGTGTAGATTTTAATTACTAAAAACTGAACTCCCCAATTAAATATTACAAGATAATTAACAACTGACTCTGTTGTGTAAAGTTTACAAAAACGAGGATAGATTCTCACATATATTCAACAATTTACAACTATAAGCTTGGTTAACTAATATGTTACTGGTTCTGAGAAATGTCAGAATAAATTAACATCATTTGGACTGAATTAATTTTTCTGTGCTGGTTCTGCTTGGTGTTTACACTACTCATCTGCGATGATGTTGGATTGGTGTTATCTAGTC
Organism: Oreohelix idahoensis; assembly: GCA_024509875.1. Taxonomy (NCBI): domain Eukaryota; kingdom Metazoa; phylum Mollusca; class Gastropoda; order Stylommatophora; family Oreohelicidae; genus Oreohelix; species Oreohelix idahoensis. Next base: position 218,807 of record JAMPIV010001947.1, read on the forward strand.
ACCAGGGGGTTCAATCTGTCCTAGAACTCCAGGACCAGTATGGCAAGTACTTCTAGTAGGATTTCAAAGGATGACAGGGGGGTGCTTCCTCTGTCTTGACACAGGGCTTATCACCAACTGGGATGGGTTATGTCGGCCCTCCAGACCAGTGCATACGGGTATTTCTCCTGGTAGGACAACCTGGTAGGATTCGCTCAACTGAACCACATACTGATTAAAACTGGACTGTTCGCCTCTGTAATTGCTTTGACAGGACCACTAGTTGTTTCGTGGTATGACCTGCCGTCTAGGCTGCCGCTTCGAGAATGATCTTCCAAATTCACTACAAAGTTTGCCAGATTGATTTCTTTGCCTACCCTAGATGAGAGGGGTGGGGGATTTGACCTCTTGTTGACGTTTACGTTCCATCCCCAACACACAGGCACTGGTACTAGGCAGGCTGAAACCAAGCGAGGTGTTATTTTAAATTCTCCTCACTTGTTGCTGAGATGATAAAATGTCGCGTATCACCACGGAAAACCCAGGTTAGTTAATACAGCGGTCAGATGTTCAAGGCGGGGAGTAGAAAGACTTTTACAAGTAAAATAGTTAACAAAGAGAGAGGCATTTGTTTCAGAAGAATATGAAAACTTAGATGTTAGACAAGTGGTGGATTTTCTAGAGAAAAGAGAGAGAATGAGTGAACTGGTATGAGAAAGATATAAGAAGAGCAAATAAGGCGATACTACTTCGTCACAAGAGGATCAATTGAATGCAAAAGAGGTAGTATTATGGTGTTTTAAAAAAATAACATTTTGCCTCGTTTTGGCGAGGCACGCCCCGTTCAGCTTAGACACAGGGTCCGATGGTTATGTTGAGGCAGATGACCAAAGAGGAAAGATCTTGCGGTCTGTTTTAGTGATGTTCAGCTAATGTGTCATGGCTGTGAACGTTTGTGGCTCTGGGGCATTGAGAACGACCGGATAATTAGGGATTGCAGGTTCTCATGGATGATAGTTTGCTTAGAGGTATGCATTGAGGTGGTCTGGCACAATCACCGAAGTGGGGATTATAGCAGGGAACAGACGGCTGCCGGTGGAGCAGGAGATCTGGTCTCAGATACGACACGCATTAAAGAAAACTTTTGAAAACATCACAAATCGTTATATTTTTTCTAGAGTCACCAGAGTGGTAAGTAAGGTAGAGGAAGATAGGAAAACCACATGGAGAAAGGAACTTGAGCGGACGTGACAGCGGTAAGGAACACATGATAAGACTGCTACTGGATGGCTTAGGACAGGAAATCGTAATATGAATTTGTTGAAGCCTCACGTTTGTCCTGGAGATAAAAGTTGATGCCGATGATGGTGACATCTTCTTCTCTGATCCATAACCGCCGACCGTCAAAGTAGTCAGTGGTCATCACGCCTGGTTGCGTCTTGTAGGGCAGCAACACATTGATTCCACTTTGCTCGGTCGGCGGCCATCCTTTGTACAGTGCCCCAACTATAGTTCATTCTTTGCATCTCGGCTTCCACATTGCTCCTCCAAGTTGTTTTGGTCGGCCTCTCTTCCGCTTTCCCTCGGCATAGCTGTTCTTGTGATGGTATCAGGGTCCCTTCTGAGGATGTGGCCAACCCAATTCCGACGTCTGCCAGCTATGATGGTGAGCATGTCCTCCTACTTACTCCGAATAAGTAGTTCTTGGTTGCTGATGGTTGCTAATTGCCTCCACTGAATAAGCCATTTCTGTTTTTGCTGTAATTCACACAGTTTCTTGTTTGATTCTGTCAAAGTTCCTTTTTACTATTTTTAGACATCTAAGCCATTACCTTCTATATTACCCATCACATGATAATTTTCAGATTTATTTCTTTACATGGACTATCTCATTGACCGTGTAGTTCCGGGTTGGGGGGGGGGGGGGGGGGGGGGGGGGGGAAGTTCGGTGTGGCATCACTAGAGGGGTGCGGGGAGTGCGAACCACACCGGGTGACACCATCAGAGGGGGTGACACCAAAATGACTTTCTATACAATTTGTGTGCAGTGTTTCAGCAGGGGTAGAAGGGGGGGAGGGGGCGTCTCTAAAGAGACATAGAGAGAATAAGACGTTTCCTATCTCAAGTATCGTACAAAGAAACAAATGTGACGTTATGCATGGGGCCGCCAACCTCATCACGTAAAACAAAGTGTCACATAAGCCATTTCTGCAAGAACATGTGACTACTTAGTGCAGGCTTCCAGCAATTTGACCAGCTGTAGTAGTGGTTCAATAGTCCACAAGGAGAGCAATAAAATGATGATGATGATGAATATGATATTGGCTGATATGTTTACAGTGACCGTTACCTTATCAAACTCCAGCCGAATTTCTCGCATACGTCTGGTCAGACTTCCAACTTTAGATATGGCATAATTGAAACCGAACAAATTTTGTAGAACTCTGTGGAGAAAATTGTTACAAATATTAATTATAATATTACGTTCACAACAACCTTTATGTCTATCTTTGAAGTTACTGATAAATAGTTCAATTCTGTTGATGGTAATGTTACTTGAACTTGCACCAAACAGTAACATTGAGACACAAATATTTGTTAACAAAGAAAACAAAAGGTAAATGGTGTTGTTAAAGCCGAGTTTGGGTGGCATTGTTAAAGTAACTGCTTTCTTGGTGGGTGTTGTGGATTCACTGACAAGGGATTGGTCAGTATGATCGGGCTTACATATGGCCGACAAAAGTACATCTGTATACCTCAAGATATGCGAATGTCGTAAGTAGATTCATACATCCACAGCACACACACACACACACACCCTCATAGCAACATAAGGTCGGGAAACAGTGGAACTCGTTCTGACTCGTACATAGTTTATTTACGCCACAACACAGTCACGTTGACATTGTAGAAACACAGTTTACATCAAATCAAAAGCATCAGGTAAGTTCTGTCAAAACTCTCCCTACATATGAAATAAAGGCCTGTACCACTCATGGTCTCAAAATATCGTTAATATCTCAAAACTATCCCTTCACATGGAATAATGGCCTATCCAACTCCCGGCCTCAAAATATCTTTAGTATCTCAAAACTATCCCTTCACAGGAAATAATGGCCTATCCAACTCCCGGCCTCAAAATATCTTTAGTATCTCAAAACTATCCTTTCACAAGAAATAATGGCCTATCCAACTCCCGGCCTCAAAATATCTTTAGTATCTCAAAACTATCCTTTCACATGAAATAATGGCCTATCCAACTCCCGGCCTCAAAATATCTTTAGTATCTCAAAATATCCACTCGTACACACAGCGAAACATCGCTCAACATCCCTCCAGAACACTCCCCAGCAACACACTCCCCGAGATTACTTTCTCTCAGTCAATCACCCATGCAGGGGCTAGGCGCGCGAGAGTGAGCGAATATCGCTCAGCTCAAATCGTGCATTAAGAACCTTCGAGAACTTTTAAACCGTTCGCAGTATCATATTTAAAAAAAAAATACCTAACAGCTAGACAAAAGCGCTGTTCAAGCGAGATAACAGAAATCCGCCCTGTACAAACAAGTCTTTTAACGATAAGCTCCCCTTACTTAAAATTATGACCAAATATGACTTAACAGTAGTCTCATAGTATATACTGTCTCTTTCGCTGCCTGTAATTCTATCTCAAATCTCTCTCGTTGTCACTTTGTCTCTGTGATGTTGTAGATATTTTTCTGTCCTTTTCTCTCCATTTCTAAGTGACTGTTTCAAACTATCTCGTTTTCTTAGTGTCTCATTATTTATGACTCTTTCTCGTTCTTTCGCTGTTGTTTTCTCTCTTCACCTTTCCTGCGTTAATTTCTCAAGCAATCTGTCACTCCCAACCTTAACTGAGCCAACTTAACTTCCTTTCCGCCTCCCACTCCTTTCTTATATTAACTCACCTGTATTAAAGAAGTCAAAATGAAATAACTCTCCCACAAGTGTTTTTGCATTAATTATTTTACTAATGTAATACAACTTTAAATGTAATACAACTTGAAATGAAAAATAACGACCAAGGAAGAAAATAAAGAATATAATATTTGGAGAGAGCGGGAAAAAAATTAGCAAGTAACTGGTGAGGACAATGCATTTCGATGATGCCGTACATGTTCCTGCAAGGCGGTCGCCATTTTTTGTTATTTTGTAGCCAAGAACGTTATTCTATTTTAAGCGTGAACGAACGAACGAAAGAACTTTATTTTCAGGGTTAAGAATTGGGCACGCAGGCCCATCAGACGAACAATAAATGTGAAACGTAGAAAATTAAATTCGGTAAGAATATGAATTCTTCACAATATAAATGTCTTCAAAACATTTTCTAAAATAATGATGATATTTGTTACCAAGTACTAGCAGATATAATGAAATGGCAAGATCACCAATGTGGAACTGATAACAAGGACCAGTTTAACAAGAGATATGAAGAAGACACTAGTAATGAGTAGAACATATATTGAAGAAATCCACTGTTAGCATTACCTGGTTGTTTAAACTCTGGAATCACCAGGGTAAGAAGTTGTGGGGGGTGTGTGGGGGGGGGGGGGGGGGGTAAGAAGTAGAAATGGGGGGGGGGGGGGGGGGGGTAAGAAGTAGAAGTAGGGGGACAAAAGCATGTCCAATAGAAGTGGAGACAGAAATGACAGGAATAAGTTTCTTCAACGCCTATGCTCCAAATGAAAATTAGGCAGAAGAAATGGGAACGATCTTGAACTGATGGTACGCATAAGGATGACTTAGCTTGGGTTTTTTTAAGGCCTATGCTTCTCGGGAACTGATGGGTTATGACTGACTAGCAGATCTATACTATAGCACGTTTCAATAGCTCTGCCCAACTTCAAAATATTATATCTCAGCGAATATATAACGCATATAAGTGAAATTTTGTGTGTGAATTTGAAATGGTATAGACCCTATGAATTAAATTTTTCATTAAAATGCAGCCATTGGTTTCAATTTTCGTTTCTTTGCGATATAATATCAAAAGTCTACTTGCCAACACACATCACACACACACACATTTTGAAATGTCTACAGTAAATTATACGACCTCATTTGCACATGATTGTTTATCATACAATTGGCATGATTTTAGCGTGAAATTGCGTGAAATTGCACTTCTTGAACATAAAACAGTTTATATCCGGTGTTACTCACACATTGTTAATCAGTAGTGTGTCTACAAAACGTATTGTGTGGTTAAGTAGGAAAAATGAATCTGCGAGTACAGTTTATGACATTACAGCAAAACAGAAATAGGATTTTTAAGTATTTCTGGAATGAAGATACTCAAGGAAAACTATATCATTCTATTTCAAACCCACAAAAGAGGACTATTCATGCCTTGGGGATAAGCAAACGATCATTGCACCGCTGGATAGCGACATCTGAAATTTCTAATTCCAGTGTTTTACACACGAAAATTAGGCAAAGAGTGGTGGATAATTTTTACAGAGAATTGATCCGCAGAGAAATCTGCAATATGTTTCACAATAATGAGGCAGTGACTTTAAGGAAATTGAAAATTTGGTTAAGAGAGAATAATGACATTGATATTTCCAAACCTACGCTATGAAGGACTATTAGGAGTTTGGGATTCCCTTTTAGAAAACATGTTGGTGGTAGAAACCTTATTTGTGAGAAGCCTCATGTAGTTGCAATGAGAAGCAGATATTTACGCGAGGTCAGAGAAATGAGAAGAGATTGTTATGATTTTGTGTTTTTAGATGAAACTTGGATCAATGCGCACCACAGCAATGAGCGAGAATGGCAATCATCTGATGGAACAACTAAGAAACTAGTACCAAGCAGCAAAGGACAGCGCCTAATAATTGCACATGCAGGAAACAGCCATCACGGGCTTCTAAATAATACTGAACTCATATTTGTTTCAAAATCTACAGATAATAGGGATTATCATACATAGATGAATGGCAAGATATTTCAAGATTGGATTGTGAATCATGTACTTCCTTCATTGGATAGACCGTCGTGTTTGATAATGGACAATCCTTCATATCACAACGTTGTGGCACAAGAAGATAAAGTTCCTAATTCATCAAGTACTAAAGATGTAATAAAGATTTGGCTGACCAAAAACAACATTCCATTCAACGAAATGTCACTGAAGCCTGAATTACTTGAAATTAAAAAAAAGACACAGCATACAACTATATTTCACATAGACAAGTCAATCCATGAACATAGACACAGATGTTTGTCGCGAGAGGCGAGTAATTTTGCATTTAAATTCTTACAACCTATTACCGAACAGATACCGTTAAATGTCATAAGGCATGAGAAAGCATTCAATGGTGAAAACCCTTTGGCCAAAATAGACAGTGGTCTTCTTAAGTCATGGGAAAGCAACAAAATTGGCAAGGAATGGTTACATAACACGGAGACATTAGGTCAACAGACTATCGATGGACAATTAGTAGTAGCCGCCAATACGTCTCGGTTGTGATTACACAAGGGCAGTAATACACAAGTATTATTGTGCCTAGTAACAGAGCATAATGGACGACCGGAGACAGTTCAGCGAGGAAGCTTTACAGTGAGTATTTTGGTAAGTTGGTTCTCATGGAACAGACAAAGTAATGTTGGATTAACGGAGACCCAAAGCCTGAGTGAAGATCAATATGAAAGAAGAAATTATAAAGAGTATAACAACACTGCACAGACACCCAAAAGGCGAACGCAGACGGATTGTCTGGGCAAAACAAAACACGAATGCGATCATAGCAAAATATTACAGAAACTTTACAGAGTAATAGGGATGGGTTGTCTGTCTGAAGTAATGACGAATGGAACTTCACATGACATCAGAAGAGAACACGGGAATCGCCAGCGACCATTCGGTCACCATATAAGCCAGAGAAATTCGTCTCTCAGTATTGCTAAGAGACAGCATTCCGCCAGACTCGACTTGTTTTCTATATTTCACGAGGAAGAATCAGGACATGTAGTCAGTGATTTCTTTATATGAAAACCAAGGTTAGTGTACTATAGTTTGTACATCATTAATATACATCCAATTTTAAGTTCAGTTATATATATATACATATTTTCCATAAATATAACACTGTAAATACAAGTCACATTTTACTATAATAATAATATATTTTACACTATTAAAGTACAGTTTGCAATAAGCACCGTGCAGAGAATTATTATTTTTATAAGATTGCCCAGTTTCCAGTAACTATCATCATGTGACGTATTCTTTCCAGAACGTTGTCTCCATTACAGCCGCTCTGAACGCATCACGATTCTGGGCAAGTCGACCTGCATCAGCCAAAGACAAGTTCAGACTCTCTGTGCTGTCCTGGGTCCACCGTCGTCTAGGTCGACACCTTCCCCTTTTTCCAGGGACCAGTAATTATACCGAAGTAAATACAAGACACTTTTCTTTTACTTCTTACATTACCGGGTAAACAGTGCAGTAAACACTGCGCAGTCATTCATTATAGTGATAAGATCTCACATACCAGAACAAACCACATGCGTAACATAAATTTACGGGGTACTTATAAGGCTTTATCATTTCATCCATCGCAGTGGTAGAGACAAGGACTCTTTGAGATAATTCAGCCTATGCATTACTACCCTGGCTGGCGCCGGTCGTTGGAACAAGCTAATACGTAGGGCCCGTCAGATATACTGCGACGACACGTATCTCACAGATATTTAACGGCTATAAACCTACCAACCAGCAACGGGGGTTTTCGGAATGAATTTGCCAGAGGGCAAAGGATACAGTAATGGATGTATTTCCATAAGCTGCCCTCGAGAATTATTGATCAGAAGTTGCATCAGTATACGGACGATCTTGTGCCTACGTGATTTATTGATCAGAAGTTGCATGAGTATACAGACGATCTTTTACAACAAGTGCCTACGAAAATTATTGAGATCCTAAATTACCTGCGGTAATGGACAGACTCTCCATGTAAAACTGATGCGCCAAGATATACAAATATATAACATATTCATATCATCAACATGTCGTTATTTGAATCTGTATAAACAACACGATCATATTTTCCGCGCTCAAATCTAGGATAAAAGGTCCAAATATATTAGCCAATCCAAACGCTCCTTTTCTAGTGTCGATAAAGAAACTTTTTAGATTAAGCAGAAAGGGCCTGGATAAAGTTGTTATTTTATTCCCGTTAATGATATCCACCAAAAGATAGATATAAGTGGATGGAAGCAGACATCATCATCATCATCAGTTGATAAGATCTCTATGGTGTTGTTTGCTCCACTGTAGTGTATGGAATGTCAACTTGACCTACGCAGTGGTGTGTAGACATGGATTGAGTGTATAATGTGCGAATGATAATAAGGGTTCGTGGTGTTGACAAATGTTCTTTTCTCACACTCATGTATGGCTGGAAGTCATCGACACCAACGACTGTGTACCTTTCTACAGTTTAATTGGACGTATACACTCGACAGCACAGATAGTGACCAATCACAGGTTGGCATAATACATCATAGTACAGTGGATAAATGGTCTTGCAATGTTACATGGGCACTCATGTAGAATAATAGTATAAAGGACTGTCAGTAGCCAAGCCCTCAGTATCGCCCATACATATATATCATCTGACTTCACTGACTGAGCACGTCAGCTTATAAATAATATTTCAGATGGCTTCTAGACCTAAGCTCGTCTAGCGACGATTCTTTAACATAATGTTCAGCACATATTTTTCCATATAATAATATTGAACCGCTAATAACGGGTTCTCATGTGTAGCAGTGATCTCTGGACTAAACAAGCGATAATACGGGCCTCCCTTTTCTCTTCTTGAAAGTCACTACATGTTTGGTTCCAAGATGGCTTCACTCGTGAGCTGTCACTCACGTTTGGATACAGATAATGAATCTGTCCTAAAGTTAGTCATTCATAAAACATTTCATTGCTCTGTAGATTTGATCATGAACAATTGACTGCATTCTACAGGATATAGTGCTGCTAGGAATCGAAGTCGTTTTCATCGAGTCAAATATATTCTCTTAGACATTCAAATCGTACCTATCGAAAATGGTGGCTTCGTATGAGAGTTCATAAGAGTGTCTATTATTACCTTGGTATCAGAAATATGATTCTGCCATTCCTTTGCAATACGAATAAACACTGGGGTAAAGCATACACGATAGGTCTAGACGACTATCACTTTCCCCACCAATACTGAGATCACTTTTTCCCGGCGACAAGCCGACATAGAAAACACAGTCCCTATCGGGACGAAGCCAAATCACACCACACTCTAGCGACACATTCGCCGAATAGCCTTTGACCTCCCTAGAGACAACAGAACATATAGTTCGACTTAGATATGTAAAGATATACAGATATAAGACAGACTCGTCCTACTCAGACAAACAATACACATAAATTCAGGCCATAGATATTCTGAAGCAAGAACAATCTATTACTACCCAAACAAAGAATAAATCGCAGAAAACTGGATTTATCCGCGGAGTTCGATCGAAAGAGCCGACACAACTTTCAAGGGAAGTAACTCAATAATGACTTTTCCTTAAGCACTATTTTGTTTACAAAATATTTGCGAACATAACAAGTATACCAATGTATAATATTGTAAGATATCAAAGACTGCACGTAACAGGCCTAATCTGTGTTTTTGACGGGAAGGAGTTAACTTATTTCTTCAAGAATAGAGATAAATAAAAGTAAAGACATAGTTATTATAGCATCTGATATATTACTTTATAAATAGGTACAAAGCCAGCCTCATAAAATTATGTTAATTAAAGAGAAAAATTGGTTTTAGTAATATTTTTACATCAGGGTCGCACACGATTTAATTACTTAAAAATACCCTAAATTGACGTGTCAGGAAATAGCAACAGAATATTCATATAGAACGATAGAGATAAATTGGCTGTTTAATTAGCACTTTAAAGAATTAAAATCGGTCCATGAATAACTGTAAAACAAAATAAATAAAATTAGCCACTTCGTACGGGGAGGGTAGGAAACCGTTGTAGTATGATTCTTAAAATAATTTTGGGCTTTGCTTCTCATTGGTCGGATGTAGCTCTATAAATAGAACAGGGTCTTACGAAATTCCGCTACTAAATTTGAACCTTACACCAAGCTGTTTGAACTTAGCACTGCTAATGCCAAAGCTTTTGCCGTTCTGACCTGAAAGCGGTTGTATGGGCCTTTGAAAACTGGTTCAGCCTGTGTGTATTATTGCCTGATGGTTCTGTCTCGACATTACCGCTTAAGCTGCATTCACTCTTGAGGAAGTCTGTTGGTGACGAGAGCTCTTCCTACATTTAGAGCTAGACCCAGCTTGTCTCAACCAGGAGCAGCCAGTTGGGGTGTCCTGATGTGTGGAGTGAAGATCAGCAGCATCTACAGTTAAGTGACCTTTAGGGGCCACTGAACAGAAAATCCAAATCCTCACTACAATTAAAAACTTTCAAACTAAGATTACCCTGGAATGATTAGATCAATGACAGTTTCTACTCAAGTGACTTAAGAAGTTTCATATACTGGGAATATAACATCAAGATTTACATCAAGTGAATTGATTTTAGCTCTTTGGACAATATTCATCAGGGAAGAGATTTTCCAGTTTATTTATTTTGATTTGTAAATATCATTACTGTTCTTTTGAGTATTCCTGACCAGAAAAGATATAACGGGTCAGGACAAATAAATTGTAAATAATTTCATTCAGACTTGCTTGATAAAGTTTATTAAGTTTAACGTTCTGTAGTGGAATTTATTACATATGATACTTTAAATTACCCATAGATAACTTGTCAATCAAAACGAATATATGAATCATTAATCTCTGTGGGATCTTGGGAGGTAGCCATTAGGGACTCAGAGTACATCATCACTTTCTCTGAAAACTTACATAGCTTGACCCCACTTTGATGTATATACACCCTTGCTTTTTTCAGATAAGGGGGTATTGCTTATAAGACCAGTCTCTTATCAGGCACTATCCTGGTATCCTCTGATACACCTATTTGTCCAGGATATCTTAAATTGTCATACATCCTAACCTGTCGCGACATATTGTTGTCCTGTTCGGGATTTTTCCATTCATACCCTGGGGCCTTTACTTTAGATAATTAAAAGTAAAAGTAGGAATAAGGTAAATAATAAGATAAAGAAAGTCTATAATAAAACTAATCTAATTGTGGTGACTGGATGAGCTGTCAGTGGATATAATTAATTAAATTGTTTGTAGTTACAGATTGATACCCTATTTAGTTTAAGATTTGTTTAAGAGTGCAAGAGAATGGCAGACTTGGCCAAATTTCGGTATGCTACAGTGCAGTCGGCAAAAGAACTTGGCATGAATGGGGCGGATTTGATTAAATGTGTTACTACTGAGTGTGATAATTTCATAGATAGAAAAGATAGGAGGTTAAGGCTGATAAGGAGGCTAGGCAAATGGAAGAAAGAAGATTGCAAATGGAGGCAGAGGAAAAGAGATTGCAAATGGAGGCTGCTAAGGAAGAAAAGAGATTGCAAATGGAGGCAGAGGAAAAGAGATTGCAAATGGAGGCTGCTAAAGAGGAAAAGAGATTGCAGAGAGAACATGAGTTGATGCTGAAAGAGTTGGAACTTCAAGGACATTTTACAGGCAATGGAAGTAGCCCAACTACCTCTGATACTAGTGCAAATCAGGGTGCCTCAAATTCAGCCATGAATTTCCACTTAGACCCATTTGTGGAGAAGAAGATGATACTGAATCATTTTTGAGTAGGTATGAGAGACTAGCTACTAACTATGGTCTAGAAAAGGAGAAGTGGAGCCTAAAATTATCACAAGGGCTGAAAGGAACTTCTTATGAAGTTTTCTCCAAATTAAGTAGAGAAGACCAAGACAATTATGAACTTTTAAAACAAGCCTTGTTAGTGAGATATGAGAAGAATGCTGAATTTTAAAGAAAGAAATTTAGAACTACCAAGCTGCTGTCTGGAGAAACTTACCACCAATTCTCTGCAAGACTAGAAACCTATTTGGAGAAATGGACTGCTCTGGGGAAAACCCAAGACCTAAAAGAAATGGTCATGATGGAGCAAGTAAGAGAGTCCATGCCTCCAGACATGAGAAAATTTCTCATGGAACAAGGTGCAGAGAGGTTGGGGGAGATTCTCACTGTTGCTGATAGATATCAGGCGGCTCAGTCAGAAGTAGCTGGAGTTAAGAAGAGACAAGTAGAAAGTAATATAACCTCACAAGACCAAGATGAGTATAATAATAGGGATCAACCACATAGATTCAAACAAACTTATGACAAGCCTAGATATGATCAAAGAGACAGAAACCATAAGATGCAAGAAAATAAACCCTATAGACAGGGAAATAAGTGGTGTAAAATTTGCCGTATGAGCAACCACAATACAATTGAATGGGGTAGGAAAGTTCCTCCATATCACGCTGCATGCAGGATATCAGTGGGAAACAGGGGAAAGAAGGAACTGTCTACAATCAGCATGAACTTCATCATCCCCCCATCTGTGAAGAAGTAGTATGTAATGGTACGAAAGTCAAGTGCCTTTACGATTCATGATTGGAGTATGACTCAGTTGTGAGTGCAACCCTGGTGCACCCTGACCAGTATACCACAGACAAAGTGGAGATACAAGGGGCATTAAAAGGAACAGCCACCATGACACTTCCTGTAGCCAAGATCAATGTCAAGACTCGGTATGTGGAAGGAGTGATCAGTGCAGCAGTGTGTGATGATCCTAATTACCCGCTGGTGTTAGGAAAGAAATATGTTTTCTTAGGTACACCCCTAAAATGTGATCATGGCAACGCTCCAGACCAGGTCAAGTCCTAAGGAGGAGGAAACACCACTCAATATTCATCCGAGAGAGATGAAAAAGGCACAGGAAAATAATAAATCATTAAAACCTTGCTTTGGCAAATTGCCAAATAGCCATAACACCTATAAGAAAGGACAATTTTATTTGAAGGATGGTTTGCTTTACAGGAAAGCTGGAGCAAAACAAAAGGAATATGGACAGCTAGTACTGCCATTGTGTTATAGGGACAAAGTTATGGCACAAGCACATGTTTTACCAGACGGTGGACATCAGAAGATTGGTACCACCTGTCAAAGGACATCAGTGAGATATTACTGGCCACGTGTAGCTGGGGACATTGCCCAGTATGTAAAAACCTGTGCACAGTGTAGCAAGGTGACATCCCCAAGTTGGGAAAATATTCAGGACCTAGAAAAACATTGTGGCAAAAATAGGCCCGAATTTGAAAATAAAAATAACTATGATAAGGTAGACACCGTGGATAGAAAAACACCTTTTCACACACAATCTTCAAATAAACCAGTTAGAATGGCAACTCTTCGGATAGTACCGAGAGAAAATACAGACCAGTCAACCCCGGCCCAAATTGGATCAGAATTCCGGGAACTGGCTAAAAATAGTAATGAGGTTAATGGGACAGTCTTGAAAACGAAACTAAATGAAAACCTCAGAAAAGTTGGGAGTGGGCGTTTGGTCAATTGGCCTAATGTTCAGCTCACTTCAACATATGGCTATTAATTTAGCATTTTAAGGGCACCGGTGACAGTGGTAGTTGGCCGGCCCTTACACACCTTCCAGTGAAAGTATTGACACGGACATTGGATTGAGATTACATATATATTATAGCAATGATAACGGGAGAATTGATTCTTGGTGCAGGAAAATTCATTTCCCCATATATTATATTATATCACCAGTGACGTTAGGCTGAGAAAACAGCTGGTGAATATGGACTCTACCTGAATTGCAGGAAATTAAAGAGTCACACATGAATATTTATGAAAGGGTTTTACCAGATTCCATTCAAGCCTGAGCTTAGACCAATTTTGGCTGTGATCACTTCGGAGGGGCACATTGAATTCGTATGTTGCTTTTTGGATTGGAAATTACTCCGAGGGTTTTATCCAGGATGATTAGGAAATTACTGGATCCCTTACATAACTCAGATATCACCAATTATATGGATCTCTTCCTCATAAATATTGCAATTTTGAGGAACATCTAAAACCTCTGGACATGCCATGAACAGACTCAGAGAGGATTAATGGTGAATATTGATTTGATAATCAGCAATTTGACAGGCATTAGCACCTGCGCTGATTTCTAACAAAACATGGTGAATTTATCACTGGATTGCAGAGGTCTGAGGCAACCTTCTTGAGTAGTACCTACTTGAATTGACCCACCTGCAGGAAACCAGGATAACAATAAGGCAGAGTAAAATGTAATTTAGCTAAGATAACGTGTTTGTGGATACAGATGTGAAAGCTTCACTAGTGGTTCACGCTTTTTAACGGGGGAGATATGTCATGATTTGAATCTGAATACACAACACGATCATATTTTCCGAGCTCAAAATCTAGGGTAAAAGATACAAAAAATAAGAACCAATCAGAAAGCTACTTTTCTAGTGTCTATAAAGAAACTTTTTAGATTTACAGAATCTTCAAATGGAACGATAGAGATAAATTGGCTGTTTAAATAGCACTTTAAAGAATTAAAATCGGTTCATGAATAACTGTAAAATAAAATATAAACAAATAGTCACTTCTTCCGGGTAGAGTAGAAAACCCTTGTAGTATGATTCTTAAAATAATTTTGGGCTTTGCATCTCATTGGTTGGATGTAGCTCTATAAATAGAACAGGGTCTTACGAAATTTCGCTACTAAATTTGAACCTTACACCAAGCTGTTTGAACTTAGCACTGTGCATGCCAAAGCTTTTGCCGTTCTGACCTGAAAGCGGTTCTAAGGGCCTTTGAAAGCTGGTTCAGCCTGTGTGTATTATTGTCTGATGGTTCTGTCTCGACATTACCACTTAAGCTGCATTCACTCTTGAGGAAGTCTGTTGGTGACGAGAGCTCTTCCTACATTTAGAGCTAGACACAGCTTGTCTCAACCAGGAGCAGCCAGTTGGGGTGTCCTGATGTGTGGAGTGAAGATCAGCAGCATCTACAGTTAAGTGACCTTTGGGGGCCACTGAACAGAAAATCCAAATCCTCACTACAATTAAAAACTTTCAAACTAAGATTACCCTTGAATGATTAGATCAATGACAGTTTCATATATTGGGAATATAACATCAAGTGAATTGATTTTAGCCCTTTGGACAATATTCATCATGGCAGAGATTTTCCAGTTTATTTATTTCGATTTGTAAATATCATTACTGTTTTTTTTTAGTATTCCTGACCAGAAAAGATATAACGAGTCAGGACAAATAAATTGTAAATAATTTCATTCAGACTTGCTTGATAAAGTTTATTAAGTTTAACGTTCTGTAGTGGAATTTATTACATATGATACTTTAAATTACCCCTAGATAACTTGTCAATCAAAACTAACATTTGAATCATTAATCTCTGTGGGATCTTGGGAGGTAGCAGTTAGGGACTCAGAGTACATCATCATCATTTTCTCTGAGAAGTTACATAGCTTGACCCCACTTTGACGTATATACACCCTTGCTTTTTTCAGAGAAGGGGGTATTGCTTATAAGACCAGTCTCTTATCTGGCACTATCCTGGTATCCTCTGATACACCTATTTGTCCAGGATATCTTAAATTGTCATACATTCTAACCTCTCGCGACAAACCACATGAGAAAAATATCATCACAACAAAAGGACATCTGCATACCAGACGAAGTCTCTACCACCCAACATTGTGTTCAACACAACCTATGACTAAGCCACCTCAGCCGCTGTTGGCATTGTCAACACTCGCATTGTGAAGAAAAAAAGAACAGGCCACCGACGCTGACGGAAATTGAGTGAACCGTCCAGTGTTATTGAATGCAGACAAAGACTTGTCCATTGTATACAAATACCCAGAGTTTTATTGACAGTCAGCAGAGACCAAGAAACAAGATATCCTTTTTTTTTAGTAGGTAGGATTAGATTAAATTCATCATCATCATCACGTAGTATAGACTTAATATTAG
This sequence comes from Oreohelix idahoensis, assembly GCA_024509875.1. Classification (NCBI taxonomy): domain Eukaryota; kingdom Metazoa; phylum Mollusca; class Gastropoda; order Stylommatophora; family Oreohelicidae; genus Oreohelix; species Oreohelix idahoensis. Next base: position 234,815 of record JAMPIV010001947.1, read on the forward strand.
TTTGTGTATATTTTGCATTAACTATTATCTTCTTTTTCAGGTATAGTTAATGTTAGTTCTTATTGCATTTGTATTACTGTAATTGGATGTTGCGTTACCTTTAAGTAATTCAATAAATGTTTTAGTTGTGTATGCATTACTAACACACATTAATTACATATATAGAGAAGGAAAGAAAGTGTGCGAGAGAGACATACAGTTCTTCCTTTCTTGCTCTTCTGTTCACTCAGTGTAAACAAAGAGGTGGGGGCTCGCGAGCTTATAAAGAGAGGGGGGTAGAGTGGTATGAATGACAGTGTCACGAGATTCAGAATCACTGGGACTATCTGCTGGGAACTTATAACAAAGTCTTAAATTCACCTTCTCCCACTCCTGCTGCCTATCCTCAACCGGTTGCCAGGAAAATCTGAGCAATTGACAACGCCGGAACCACAAAGATAACTCTGCCTGGTTAATCTTCGGGGTAACCCTGTGACAATGTTTAAGACTGCCTCCTTACCATTCTCACTTAAACCCAATAGAATTAGTCGGCTAAAATTAAGGAACAGGTAGCAACAGAAAATAGAACGTTCAAATTAAAAGATGTTGAAATACTTACAAAAGCCGCCATCTCCAATAAAGCCAAGGATTATTGGAAGAAATGTGAGAACCATGTGTTACAAGAGGAAGAGGAATATTGGAAGAATGATGGTTTGTCCTTCATTTAGCCAAGATTGGTTATCAATTTCTCAGAGACATCTGATTATGAATCGGATGACGTTTAATTTCTTTAAAGATGACCTTACCGTTATTTACAAGCACATTACAGGAGCAACGTTCCATTATGATATTTATGAACCGCAAAGAGGTGATACTTATTGAAATAATTAGATCAATGAAGGTCCAGTATGGTAGCGTACTAAATGTCAATGACAAACAATGTCACGAGTATCTAGCATGCAGATCATTTAAGAAATCATCTTCAACAGGTATTCATATGCAAACGTGGTGGCCACATTGTTGTAATAGTAGACACGCCTATGCCTAATCAATTCACAGAATCTGAGACTGAAGTGGTACAATTTCTTTTCTCGATACACAATAATTAGTATGCCGACAAAGATCAAAGGATTTCATTCGTTTATGGGAACTGGACAAGATACACAGATATAAAGTATATATATTTGTTGGGTCTAACCCAATATAACATCGTATGCAAAAGACGGCATTAATACGTTCGACGGTTAATCAGATCTATCTATCTATCTGTCTATCTATCTGTCTGTCTGTCTGTCTGTCTGTCTGACTATCTATCTATCTATCTATCTATCTATCTATCTATCTATCTATCTATCTATCTATCTATCTATCTATCTATCTATCTGTCTGTCTGTCTGTCTGTCTGTCTGTCTGTCTGTCTGTCTGTCTGTCTGTCTGTCTGTCTGTCTGTCTGTCTATCTATCTATCTATCTATCTATCTATCTATCTATCTTTCTATCTATCTATCTATCTATCTATCTATCTATCTATCTATCTATCTATCTATCTATCTATCTATCATGTTACTTTCTCATATGTGGGAGGTCAAAGACGATGATTGGAAACATACATAAGAATGGATGGAAACGAAGAAAGACAAATAATACTTATAATGAGGAACATGATTTGATGGCCGTACGTTTCCTTGTCAATGGAAGTAAGAAACAGAGTTTGTCAATGTTATAGACATTCAATCATAATGTAAGGGAGTGAGTCATAGACAATAAACAGGCAGAGAAGGCACTAGAGCCACAGAGATGTGGATTTACAGAAGAATGTTAAAAATACTATGGACAGCCAAAACCGAGTAATGAAGATGTCCTGAAAAAAGCCAAGGCTCAAAGAAAACTTATTTCACAAGTTAGAAAGAAGCAATCCACTTTTTGGGGGGCATGTTATGAATGTTATGATAAGAGGAACATCTGGAATATATCGTAATAACAGGTAAGATTGAAGGAAAAACAGATAGGGGAATACAAAGAGAAGCAAATACTGGACAGTTTGACATCGTGGCATGGAAGAAAGTCAACAACAGAATTGATAAATTGTACTGGAGACAGGAAGTTGTGGAGAGTCATGATCTCCTACGCTGCTAGTTATGGTACTTGAAGAAGAAGAAAGAATGAAAAAATATTGAAACAAGAAAAGAGTGAGATGATGTTGAGATGATGTTAAGATGATGTTGAGATAGCTGCCGATAATGGCGACGAATAAAGGGACAATTTTGACTAGCAATAGATATGACGACAACAGGGATCACACTGATGGTCTCAACAACGAAAGATAAAGATTTTTTTCATGATATTGACGATGAATTTTGAAGACCTGAAAATTTACACTGGTATACAAAATGATACTTCACCTGTTTGGAATGACCCTAGTTAGCAGAGACATGTTTCCAATATATGTCGGGAAGCTGTTGATGAGCCTCTCATTATCTGCTAGGCTTATGTTGGCTGTGTTGAAAGCAGCTCTGAGGGCACGGGGTATATCAATCTGTGAATTAATCCAAAGAGAAATGATTTACACGCAGCTGAAACTCAGCATTTTTCAGAATAACTGGAAGTGTGTGAGTGATTTCAAGAGTCAATGAGGATGTACTTAGCCCCATAAGGAGAGGTTTACATCCAAATCTACATACTATAGTATTGTGCATAGCTGGTGGTCATATAAGGATGACTATAGATATGCCTCCATGCATACCTGGTGTTATAGGTAATCATGTCCCTCTACACTTTCCTATATCCAGAAACATTTATCAGTTCTGTTTTTGACTTTTCTTCATGTCATGTAGGTCAAACTGTAAAGTATCTTCTTTCTTTGTCATTCTCTCTTATTCTTTCAATTTGTCATGGTTCCATGAGATTATTCCAGCTTTCATCTTCTCCTCATAACATGCACGTAGAAGGTGGATCGTTTCGTTATTATATGAGCAATAATCTTCCATATAATATGAGCAATAATCTTCCATATAATATGAAGATTAATCTCCTTTGTAATATGAGCAATAATCTTCTTTGTAATATGAGGAATAATCTTCCATAAATGAGGAATAATCTTCCATTTAATATGAGCAATAATTTTCCAAGTAATATGAGGAATAATCTTCCATATATGAGGAATAATCTTCCATATAATATGAGCAATAATCGTCCATACATGAGGAATAATCTTCCATATAATTTGAGCAGTAATCTTCCATATATGAGGAATAATCTTCCATATAATATGAGCAATAATCTTCCATATAATATGAGCAATAATCTTCCATATAATATGAGGAATAATCTTCCATATAATATGGGCAATAATCTTCCATACAATATTAGCAATAATCTTTCATATAATATGAGTGTAAAGGCCCGTACTGGCCACTATAATTGTAATAGGCTGTTTTACATGTAACGGTCAGAAATGGTCAGTGTGCTCAGTTTTGCCACCGTAAATGTAGTAGTTGAATGTTGTGGGCTGTAGAATGTCCAATATCAATGTTAGATGTAATTCACCGCCACACAGGCTGTCATAACCATATAAGCCCTGGTTGGCCCAAACGATGCTGGCATACGTTTAGTTGACTTGAAAGTGTTGAGGTGGTGCAGTAATAAAGTGTGTGTAGACATCAATGAGTGCGAATGGGCGTATGATGGTTCGTGGAAGACAGGCATCTAACTGACATCACACTTTGGTAGAAATACATGTAGTAATTCATAGAGAATGGAAACACCTCTGACGTTTGATAAACTTTAATACACTACAACGACAGGTACGCCGACATAATATAAAATAGTCATTTGACAACTCAGGACATAGTATACACAAACAGTTCATCGATAAGCTGTGCATATATATAAATAAAGCTGACATCTTTCAACTCCCCTTTCGTCAGCTACAGCAAAATACCCCGTATTGGAAACAGATCTTGATTATTTGAGTTTAAACAAACTCCCTTCTGACCCCAGCAAGTCAGGGATATTCTCGGGTCTTCAGCAGGCGCACAATATGGCGGGCCCCTAGATATAATGGCCTCTGTGGTATTTCTTCAGCAAACAAGGTGAGTCACACCTTGTGCAAATGGTATCACCGGAAATAGCGGGATACAGTCAATACATAAAGTTCTTCGGGCATACACAAACCCAGTACATATCATGTTAGAATACTTCGTGAGCTCCATTACTGGTATTCTTAGATGGACTCTTTCCCGCCCAGGGAAAAGTCACTAGCTGGCTACAAAGAATCATATATAATTCTGGCAAAAGAGGGAAACTGTTTTAAGGGTAAATTACCCTTCAGAATAAACATCACAACTCACTCGCCTCCTAGGCGCATCAGAATACAACATAGGGGAACAGTCTTTAAACATCTTGGTCGAATACACAGAGGACTTCCCCAAAACTGTCTTGACCCTTTCAAAACTACAGCTCGACTCCTACAACACAGTCTGTCTTAAATCGCGCCAGAAACTTGCGCATGCGTCGTGATACTCTAGACCCTTGTTCTAATCTCAGGTGGGCGAACATATCAGGAAAAGCTGACTTCGGTTCTAAAATTAGACGCTGGGTTAAATGACAAGTGGGACAACCACCACTGGTAACTACAATCCCAGTAAAACATGAGTACCTCCCCTTTGATCAAGAATCTATTAAATAATGTCTTCAAAATTAAACAGGTACATTTTAACGTACTATAGACTCAGCAAACTGACCGCAACAATTGTCGTGAGACATTCTAAATCCACATATATAAATTAAATAGTAAATGTAGAGTTTAACGAATTAATTCACTAAAAGGAAAGAAGAATGGTAAAAGAACAGTGCGGTCACAATAGCGTACGCCTGTATTATAGAACGTCATGCTAGATAAACAAGAAAAACCCCTTTTTCTACTTCGTCTGCATAAGTGTAGCGCTTTCACGTTTGCTAGTAAAGCCTACTGCATAAAATACACACTGCGTAATGACCTAGATTAATATTCCATTAATGCCATTTTATTCACTACGTAAACTATAAGACAGACGGGCTTAGAGAGAGAGAGAGAGAGAGAGAGAGAGACAGAGAGATGTACGGAGGAACGCATGCAATACTACCACCGTCTCACGATATGAAATTAATGCCACCCCACGCGAAAGGCATGCAGGCTTGCTTTTTTTCAAATAAACAGTAATAAAAAACACTACCAATACGAGGTAAGGTTTTAAAAAACATGGTTAATGCTTATTAGGAAACATGACACAATACTGTTTTACGTCTGAAATCCTGACATTAGCCTGACAGTACAGAAGACACCCCATCGTATCGAAGTGAACGGGTGGTAGAAGAAAATACATATTTTGAACGAAGCCACTTAGCTCCATTAAACTTATATATTTGGGTGCCCTAGGAATTGCTGACAAAGAATATGTTAGGTGTTAAGCAAATAGTCTAATAATTAACAAATTATAGCTAAAATACTATAGTGGTGTTGTCTGACAACACAGGATCATATTTGCTTATAATGGCGTGTTTGGACACTGCTTTAGAGGAAATGAGGCCACCACGTTAAATCCGATTTGATTGGCTATAATTATATGTAAGGCGAGACATGATTAGTCGACTGCAAACACTATTTGTTGGTTGTTAAGGGAAACGGTAGGAAGGGTACTTTTTTTCAAATGCTTTTGTAAACATGGTCTTATTGGCTATACCATTTAATATAGTCAATTAGGAGCGTCGGTTCAGTGCCACTTTTTGAAATTAAACTGTGTAGAAGCAAGTGCGTTGAGAACCAGTTCATATTTTTCTAATGAAAGCCTGGGACAGAGGCAGATCGGAATTGTGCCATAACTCATCGCCAGTCAACGTATTTGTTTAATATTTCCTTGAATTGTGGTAAGCTAGACATATTTGATCTCTTTTAGATGAAAATTGAATGTGAATTGATAATTTATGTCTGTATGTGTGTGGTTCAGTAACAAACATGAGGCAAAGCCTAGATATTGCTCCACCATGAACAAAACTTGTCGGAGAGGAGTATAACTGCATAGGCGTATATGGGATTGCCAAATAGTACTATGACACCTATCTTATTGAATAGAAGGAAATAATGCTGGAATTGCAGAGGCGTTGTAACCATTAGGGAGAGGAATACTGGTGCATATTGTTTCATGAGAAGCTAGCAGTTGGCCTACAGCGCTGAACTCGGTGTTTGTTATGTATTGTGCTTCAGTGAGGAAATAGATTATAAATTAGTTCTGAAGTAGGAGGCACAACCTTCTTGTTTCAGGGACCGTGGTACTAACGTATTAAAGCAGCACCTAGTCTGAGTTTGCTGAATCCAGAGGCTGGTAGCATACTCCTTGGTCAAGATATCGACCAGTGTTGTTTCTCAAGGAAACGGTGAAGCAAGCGAGCAGTGGAGACTGTTTCCTGTCGCCCACACAGAAGTTAAGATTTCGTGGCCAGAGCAGCTCAATCTTGTGTATACCCCCCTCTAAAAGTGACTTTACCTTAAATCAAGAGGGACAATTATTTGTTTCAAATAAAAAGAAACTGTGAACCTTTCAAATATTATTTCCACTAGAAACAAACACTTGAAGTCATGATGACAAACAACAACCTAGCTTGAAATGCCAGTATTACCTCATAGTACTACATCACTACTTACACACATACTGTAATAATAATATATGTCAATACAAAGATCCTATCTATAAATTGTGTACATACAACTTGTGATTACATTTGATTGTGATTCCTGGTTCACTTTGTAGTTGAATCAGGATATCTATTATTGAAAGGAATTAATACATATTTTTAAAAGTTACACTTAACTTATTAAGATGGTCTTATAGAGTGTTATATGTATGTGAGTGTCACAGTGTTGTAAAGTATTGTGGATTAAATTAAATTGTTTATCTGTCGTTGGTTGTTGTGAACATACACTTCATCACTATCATAACCCTAGACATTCAACGTAGTCATCATAATATTCCAGAATAAGTCTGACTGAGGTCTAAATGTGGTAGCAAAGTAAGGTCATCTGTAATACACCACACTTATTAGATACAGATACCTTCACAGCTGATCTCAGTCAGTACACTAAGTCCCTATAAATATTTATATCATCCCACTTTACCACATATATTGGGGTCCTGTCCGGGATTTTGAATCTTCTCCTATTATATATATTGGGAGGTAATTCACTTCAGGGAATAATAAAGAATTAAAAGGTATCCTTGGATGGAAAATAAATAAGGTTGAGCTCTCAGTGCTTGTGGTTGTCCTTAGATAATTAGTTATAGATTGACTTGTTTACTTAGACATTGTATAAATTTGCCTGTTAGAAAATGGCCGACCTGGCAAAATTTCGATCTGCTGCTATGCAGGCTGCAAAAGAGTTAGGAATGGACGGGCAAGTTATGATTGCTTATGTCACTACGGAATGTGACAAATTTATTGAACGCAAAGAAAAAAGATTAGAAAAAGAAGCTGAAAGAATGTTAGAGGCTGAAAAAGAACTTAAGAGGTTGCAGATTGAGGCTGACAAAGAGGCTAAAGCATTGGAGGCAGATAAGGAGATTAAAAGGCTCCAATTAGAAGAAAAAAGGCAGAGAGGGAAGCAGAAAAGGAGGAGAAGAGATTACAAAGGGAACATGAGTTACGACTAAGGGAGTTTGAGTTTCAAAGCTATGCTCCTGAAAATGGTGCCAGACCCCCTACCTCTGATGCCTCTGGTAGTCAGGGAGCCTCAACCTCAGCTATGAACTTTCACTTAGATCATTTTGTTGAGAAAGAAGATGATATCGAGAGCTATCTAAATAGATATGAACTATTAGCTACCACGTATGGGTTAGAGAGAGAAAGGTGGAGCTTAAAGTTATTTCAAGGGCTTCGTGGTACGGCTTATGATGTTTTCGCCAAAATGAGCAGAGATGATAAAGAAAATTATGACATGCTAAAGCAGGCTCTTTTGTTAAGATATGAAAAGAATGGTGAATTTTATAGAAAAAATTTAGGAATGCTAAACTACTGTCAGGTGAAACCTATCACCAGTTCTCTGCACGGTTAGAGACATACTTGGAGAAATGGATGGCTCTGGGGAAAACCCAAGATCTTAAGGAAATAATCCTTATAGAACAATTAAGAGAGTCCATGGCTCCAGACCTGAGAAAGTTTCTCATGGAACAAGGTGCAGAGAGACTGGGTGAGTTACTAAATGTCGCTGAAAGGTATCAAGCAGCTCAAGCAGAGGTAACAAGTAATAAAAAGAAACAGGTAGATAATTTTAAGGCACCACAGAACTTTAATAAATTTGATCCTAGGGATCAAAACAAAGGTAAGCACCAGTTTGATAGGCCACGGTATGAAAATAAAAATAAAACCCCACAATTCGATGAAAGCAAATATGATGAAAGAAAATCTTTCAACCAAGGAAAAAGGTGGTGTAAAAATTGTCAGATGGACAATCATGACACTGACCGTTGCAGAAGGAATCCTATAGTAATGGCCACCGTTCAGGTCAGGTCGACCTCTAAACAGGAGGAGGATATTATGATAAATACCACTCCAGAAGAGTTGAGGAAGGCGCAGGCTGGGGATAAGACCCTCAAGCCTTGTTTTAAGAAGTTGTCCAATTGTCACACACCTCCAGGAAAAGGAGACTTCTATATGAAGAACAAACTGATATACCGGAAGACCGGAACTAGATCCAAAGGTCAGGGACAGCTGGTACTTCCTAAAAGGTATAGGACAGACTTAATAAGGAGCTTACATGTGAGAAAAGATGGGGACCATGAAAAAATAGGTACCATCATTCAAAAGGTAGCTCAAAATTATTATTGGCCCAAGGCAAGGTGGGATATTGCGAATTTTGTAGAAAGGTGTAGCATAGCACATGAGGGAACACCCACAAGTGGGAACATTGATCAGGACCTAGACACGCCACGGGGCAAACGTAGGCCTGACACTGGAAAGAATAATAAAGTGGACCAAGTGGAATGGGAAGCCCCTTGTCACGGACAGTCTTCAATTGACTGTTTTAAAATGGCCACTATGCGGCGAGTGCAAAAAGATGTTATACCCCAGAATAAGCCGAAACTCCCTCGATCGGACTTATGTAAACTGGAGGAAGAAGATGTAGAGAGGAAATCTCTCATCAAGAATTCTAAGTGGGGAGAAAGCCCCAAGAGAAAAATTGGTAGCGGTAGATTTGTGCATGATGATTCGGGGAAGAAAAGTCATCACAACAGTGCTTTGAGTGGAAGAGACCTGACATGTGCCAGGAAAAATAAGTTTCCGAATTTAAAAGTCCATATGTAACTCTGTTACGAACGTGGACTGGTGAAAAGGCAGAGGAAAATATTACATCCTCATACCAATATGTGAATGAGCTGACCACTCGCTTAAAAACTGGCTGGAAACTTGCCAATGAAAATTTGAGACAAGCCAGGAAAAACATGCTGCCTATTACAACAGGAAAGCTAAAGACAGAGATTTAGCTGTGGAAGAGAAGGTACTGCTTCTTCTACCCGGTAGTCAGAATAAGTTACAAATTGGATGGCAAGGTCCATATACAGTTCTAGAGAAGGTCTCTAGAACAAATTATAAGATAGATAAGAAGGGGAAAGAAAAAATCTATCATGTGAATCTCCTGAAGAAATATTTGGAAAGAGAAAATCAGGAAGAGACACACTTGTTGACCTTGTCCATTGCAATGGAGATGAAAAAGGAACCACTTTCATCATTTGAATATCCATTTCATCCCTGTGAGACAGCGGCACAGGTGAAAATCAGTACACATTTAACGAAAAATCAGAAGGAGAGAGTGCAACAGGTTCTAGATGATCATACAGAGGTGTTAACGGACCGACCGGGGCATACAAACTTATTGGAATATGATATGAAACTGATAGACCCCACACCTGTCTGTATGAAAGCCTATTCGATTCCTTTTGCTAAGGAGAAAGCCTTGAAGGAAGAGATAGACTATTTGTTGAAGGAGGGAATAATTTCACACAGTGAATCTTCGTATAGTTCCAGTGTGGTACTCTTAAGGAAACCCTCTGGAGAACATAGACACTGTATAGATTACAGGAGACTAAATGCTATCACAGAAGGTCAGGTGGATCCATTGCCGGATACAAATCAGTTGTTTGCCAGGCTAAATAAAGCTAAATATTTCTCAAAATTGGATCTGAGTAAAGGATACTATCAGATTCCAGTAAAGCCTGAGGTTAGGCCAAACCTAGCTTTTAGTACCTCAGAGGGACACTATGAGTTTAACAGATTGCCATTTGGATTGAAGAATGCGCCTAGTGTCTTCTCTAGAATGATGAGAAAATTGTTGGATCCTATGAATAATCCATGCATCACAAATTTCATGGATGATATCCTTATAGCAACAGAAACATTTGAGGAACACATTGACTCTCTGAACATGCTGTTTAATCGACTTAGAGAAGCGAATTTAACAGCCCGACCAACTAAATGTTGCGCTGGATGTAAAGAATTAGAATTCATAGGACACACAGTCCATCAGGGAAACATGACCCCTGACCCCAAGAATTTAGAGAAACTAAAGAAAGCCCCGAGACCACAAACCAAGAAAGACGTGAGATCCTTTGACTCATTATGTGGTTTCTACCAAAAAGTATATAAAAAACTTTAATTCCATATGTGCACCGTTAACTGATTTGACACGCAAAGGAAATTCAGATCGAATTACATGGACAGCACAATGTGAATTGGCATACCAGGAATTGAAGGAAAAGCTCACAAGCAAACCTATTTTGAAATTACCTGACTTAAGTCAAGAATTCATTGTGAGAACGGATGCAAGTAATATCGGGTTCGGCGCGACCCTGTTACAGAAATCAGATGCACTGAATGGGGAATTAACCCCAGTGGCATATGCCAGCAGAAAGTTGAATAAAGCTGAAACAAATTACTCAACTAGCGAAAAAGAATGTCTGGCAGTAATATGGGCGATCAAGAAATTCAATATTTATCTGTATGGGAAGGCATTCAAGTTGCAAACGGATCACAAACCCTTGTCGTTTCTATCGCAGGCTAGACATGAAAATTCGAGGTTACTCAGATGGTCCTTACTTTTGCAGCCATTCCAATTCAGCATAGAGTATATTTCTGGAAAAACTAACCTGGGAGCGGATTTTCTAAGCCGCCATCCGTGTGATGAAAATCATCATAAGCCCCAGGAATAATAATAAATTTCTCTATGTGTATATAGAATTATAGACTGACATATAACGTCTGTTTTAAGTGGGGTGAATTTGTCGTGAGACATTCTAAATCCACATATATAAATTAAATAGTAAATGTAGAGCCTAACGAATTAATTCACTAAAAGGAAAGAAGAATGGTAAAAGAACAGTGCGGTCACAATAGCGTACGCCTGTATTATAGAACGTCATGCTAGATAAAAAAAGAAAAACCCCTTTTTCTACTTCGTCTGCATAAGTGTAGCGCTTTCACGTTTGCTAGTAAAGCCTACTGCATAAAATACACACTGCGTAATGACCTAGATTAATATTCCATTAATGCCATTTTATGCACTACGTAAACTATAAGACAGACGGGCTTAGAGAGAGAGAGAGAGAGATATGAAATTAATGCCACCCCACGCGAAAGGCATGCAGGCTTGCTTTTTTTCAAATAAACAGTAATAAAAAACACTACCAATACGAGGTAAGGTTTTAAAAAACATGGTTAATGCTTATTAGGAAACATGACACAATACTGTTTTACGTCTGAAGTCCTGACATTAGCCTGACAGTACAGAAGACACCCCATCGTATCGAAGTGAACGGGTGGTAGAAGAAAATACATATTTTGAACGAAGCCACTTAGCTCCATTAAACTTATATATTTGGGTGCCTTACGACTTGCTGACAAAGAATATGTTAGGTGTTAAGCAAATAGTCTAATAATTAACAAATTATAGCCAAAATACTATAGTGGTGTTGTCTGACAACACAGGATCATATTTGCTTATAGTGGCGTGTTTGGACACTGCTTTAGAGGAAATGAGGCCACCACGTTAAATCCGATTTGATTGGCTATAATTATATGTAAGGCGAAACATGATTAGTCGACTGCAAATACTATTTTTTGGTTGTTAAGGGAAACGGTAGGAAGGGTACTTTTTTTCAAATGCTTTTGTAAACATGGTCTTATTGGCTAGACCATTTAATATAGTCAATTAGGAGCGTCGGTTCAGTGCCACTTTTTGAAATTAAACTGTGTAGAAGCAAGTGCGTTGAGAACCAGTTCATATTTTTCTAATGAAAGCCTGGGACAGAGGCAGATCGGAATTGTGCCATAACTCATCGCCAGTCAACGTATTTGTTTAATATTTCCTTGAATTGTGGTAAGCTAGACATATTTGATCTCTTTTAGATGAAAATTGAATGTGAATTGATAATTTATGTCTGTATGTGTGTGGTTCAGTAACAAACATGAGGCAAAGCCTAGATATTGCTCCACCATGAACAAAACTTGTCGGAGAGGAGTATAACTGCATAGGCATATATGGGATTGCCAAATAGTACTATGACACCTATCTTATTGAATAGAAGGAAATAATGCTGGAATTGCAGAGGCGTTGTAACCATTAGGGAGAGGAATACTGGTGTATATTGTTTCATGAGAAGCTAGCAGTTGGCCTACAGCGCTGAACTCGGTGTTTGTTATGTATTGTGCTTCAGTGTGGAAATAGATTATAAATTAGTTCTGAAGTAGGAGGTACAACCTTCTTGTTTCAGGGACCGTGGTACTAACGTATTAAAGCAGCACCTGGTCTGAGTTTGCTGAATCCAGAGGCTGGTAGCATACTCCTTGGTCAAGAAATCGACCAGTGTTGTTTCTCAAGGAAACGGTGAAGCAAGCGAGGAGTGGAGACTGTTTCCTGCCGCCCACACAGAAGTTAAGATTTCGTGGCCAGAGCAGCTCAATCTTGTGTATACCCCCCTCTAAAAGTGACTTTACCTTAAATCAAGAGTGACATTTATTTGTTTCAAATAAAAAGAAACTGTGAACCTTTCAAATATTATTTCCACCAGAAACAAACACTTGAAGTCATGATGACAAACAACAACCTAGCTTGAAAAGCCAGTATTACCTCATAGTACTACATCACTACTTACACACATATTGTAATAATAATATATGTCAAAACAAAGATCCTATCTATAAATTGTGTACATACAACTTGTGATTACATTTGATTGTGATTCCTGGTTCACTTTGTAGTTGAATCAGGATATCTATTATTGAAAGGAATTAATACATATTTTTAAAAGTTACACTTAACTTATTAAGATAGTCTTATAGAGTGTTCAATGTATGTGAGTGTCACAGTGTTGTAAAGTATTGTGGATTAAATTAAATTGTTTATCTGTCTGTTGGTTGTTGTGAACATACACTTCATCACTATCATAACCCTAGACATTCAACGTAGTCATCATAATATTCCAGAATAAGTCTGACTGAGGTCTAAATGTGGTAGCAAAGTAAGGTCATCTGTAATACACCACACTTATTAGATACAGATACCTTCACAGCTGATCTCAGTCAGTACACTAAGTCCCCTATAAATATTTATATCATCCCACTTTACCACAACAATGAGCAATAATCTTCCATATAATATGAGGAATAATCTTCCATATAATATGGAGAATAATCTTCCATGTAAAATGAGGAATAGTCTTCTATATAATATGAGAAATAATCTTCCATATAATATGGGCAAAAATCTTCCATATAATATGAGCAATAATCGTCCATATAACATAATGAAAATCTTCCATATAATATGGGTAATAATCTTCTATATAATATGAGGAATAATCTTCCATATAATATGAGCAATAATCTTCCATATAAATTGAGCAATAATCTTCTATATAATATGAGAAATAATCTTCCATATAATTTGGTGAATAATCTTCCATATAATATGGGGAATAAACTTCTATATAATATGGGGAATAGTCTTCCTTATAATACGTTGAATAATCGTCTGTATAATACGAGGAATAATCTTCTATAAAATATGGGGAATAATTTTCCATGTAATATGGGGAATAATCCTCCATATAATATGAGCAATAATCTTCCATATAATATGAGGAATAATTTTCCATATTTCTTTTTTTTTTATCTCTTAACCAGCGGCACTTGGGCTTTCAGCCCTTCGGCCTAATGACATGTCATTGCGAGGCTGGGAATCCTGTGGACATTCCTTCCAAGCCGGTCAGGAGCTTCGCTCCTTCCGATCCACAGTGGGTTTAAATCTTCCATATAATATGGTTAATAATCTGTCATATAATATGGGGAATAATCTTCCATATAATATGAGGAATAATCTTCCATATAGTTTGAGCAATAAACTTCCATATAATATGGGGAATAATCGTCTATATAATATGAGGAATAATCTTCCATATAAAAAGAGGAATAATCCTCCATATAATATGGGGAATAATCTTCTATATAATATGGGTAATAATCTTCCATATAATACGAGGAATAATCTTCCATATAATATGAGGAATAATCTTCAATATAATATGAGGAATAATCTTCCATAATTATGAGGAATAATTTTCCATATAATATGGGGAATAATCTTCCATTTAATATGGGGAATAATCCTCCATATAATATGAGGAATAATCTTCCATATAATATGAGGAATAATCTACCGTATAATATGGGGAATAATCGTCCATTTAATATGGGGAATAATCCTTCACATAATATGAGGAATAATCTTCCATATAATATGGGGAATAATCTTCCATTTAATATGGGGAATAATCCTCCATATAATATGGGGAATAATCCTCCATATAATATGAGGAATAATCTTCCATATAATATGAGGAATAATCTTCCATATACTATGAGGAATAATCTACCGTATAATATGGGGAATAATCTTCTTTAAAATATGAGGAATAATCTTCCATATAATATGAGGAATAAATTTCCATATAATTTGAGCAATAATCTTCCATATAATATGAGGAATAATCTTACATATAATATGAGCAATATGCTTTCTTAAATGAGGAATAACCTTGTCGTGGAATATTCTAATCCACATATATAAATTATTAGGTAAATATGAAGCCTAACAAATAAAATTAATAAAGAAAAGAGCAATGGTAAAATAACGGTGCTGTCACAAAGAAGGTACTCGAAATCCCCCTTGTTTTCTGCTTCGTCTGCAAATTGTAACGCTTTCACGTTGATAGTAAAAGCTTACTGTATTATACCCGCTTTCTTCAATGAAACGTGTGCTGTATTTCTTGGAAAAACATTGAGAGGCAGACTGCGTAATGACCTAAATTAATCCTAACATTAATTATACTGCGTTACCAAAACGAACGAACAGAAGGACTCAAATAGAAAGAAAGAGAGAGGGGCGAATAAAATCAGGAACGCATGCAAAATTAAACACGCGTCTCGCTATTAATGCCACCCCCAACACGCGTCGCGCGATACACAATTACTACTATCACGCGTGTTAGGCTACATGCACTAACTTTTTTTCGGACGGACAGTGATAAATTCACTACCCTTCCCAGAGTTAGGTTTTAAAATCACAAAAAACGCTTATTAGGAAAGATAACAATAGATGGGTTTACGTTTGAAAACATTACAGTACCCAGACAGCACATCTTCGAAACAGGAGGTAGAAGAAATTGCATATTATGAACGCAGCCACGTAGCTCTTTTAAATTTGGATATTTGGGTTCCTTAGGGCTTGCTGACAAAGAATATGTAAAACGTTACGCAAATAGTCCAGGAATTAATAAATTATACCCAAAATAAAATAGTGGGGATGCCTGACAGCATGGAATCATTTCTGCTCATAAAATTTTTGTTATAACGTGTTTGAAAAAACCTTACGTTACATAAATAGCCTACCATGTAAACTCCAAATTGATTGGAGCGCAACAAATGAAAGACTAACCACGATTGGTCGGGCTATAAATACTATCTTGGTTGTTAGGGAGACGTAGGAAGGTAACATTTTTTCAAACACTTGTCGAAACGTGGCTCCATTGGCTAGACTCGCTGATATACTCACTTAGGAGCGTTAGTTCGAGACCACTAGTGCAAATAAGCTTGATAAAGCAACAGTGCGTTGAAGCCAGCTCATATTTTTGCTAAATAAAAGCCTGGAACATAAGCAGATGGGAATTTGTGCCAGTAAATGTGCCATAATTCATTGCTAATCAACGTATCTGTGTTTATTCTATGAATTGTGGTAAGCTTGAACCATTCAGTATCTTTTAATGAAAATTGAATGTGAATTGTTAATTTATGCCTGTATATATATGTGTAGTTCAGTGGCAAACAGGAGATAAAGCCTATAATGCTCCAGCCTGAACAGAGGGTGTCGGAGGAAAGTAAAACGGCATGGAATGGCCAAATAGTACACTGACACCTGGATGATTGATTAGAAAGAAATAATGCTGGAAGTGCAGAGGCGTGGTAACCATTAAGGAGGTAAATACTGGTATAAAGTATTTCAGATGAAGCTGACAGTTGGCCTAACGCTCTGAACTCAATGTTTGTGTTGTATTGTGCTCAGTGTAGAACTAGAGTATCAATTAGTTATGAAGTAGAAGGTACATCCTTCTTGATTTCAGGGACCGTGGTCTTGATGGTACTGAGCAGCACCTGGTCAGAGCTTTGCTGAATCCAGAGTCGGACAGCATACTCCTTGGTCTTTTTTAGCTATCAGTGAGGTGTCTCCAGAGCCCAGGGGAGAATTCGAGCAGAGGAGTCCTTTCCTGCCGCCATCACGCAAGATAAGCTGATTTGGCCAGCTGAGCTCAACATTATGTCCCCTCATCTTGAAATGACTTTGTAAAAATAACATTCAGAGGGGAAATTAATTGTCTTAATATCAGGAACTGAGAACATCTCCAATACTAGTCCCAAAAGACAAACTATTGAAGTCATGATGACAAATACCAACAGAGCTTGAACAAAACAAAACCAGTATTACCTCATATTACTACTACACAACTGACACACATAGGATATTTTTAATAATATATGTCACTACAATATTCATATTGATAAAGTCTGTACATATACTTGTAATTAAAATTGATTGTGATTCCTGGTTCCTTTGTATTTGAATCAGGACACATAAACCTTTATGATAACAATGAATACATATTGTTATTTGAAAAGTTATCAGTGACTCCTTAAGATATTCTCATAGAGTGTTATATGTATGTGAGTGTCACAGTGTTGTTAAGAGTAGTGGATTAAATTTAATTGTTTATCTGTCTGTTGTTGTGACTTACACTTCATCATACACATACCCTAGACACATAACGTAGTCATCACACTATTCCAGAATAAGTCTGACTGAGATATATAGATATGTGGTAGCAAATAAGGTTATCTATAATACACTACTCTTAATAGATATAGATACCTTCACAGCTGATCTCAGTCAGTACACTAAGTCCCCTATAAATATTTATAACATCCCACTTCACCACAAACCTTCCTTATAATATGAGAAATATGCTTCCTTATATGTGGAATAAGCTTCCTTTCAGCCCTGGCCTCTTTCATGACATTCAGGTTACTCTTTTTTTAGAAGTGTTTAGGGATTTTATGTTTCGTTATTTTTGCTATTTGTGTACCTCTCATGTTCCTCGAGGAGCACGTGACATTAGTGGCAGCTGAATTCCTTTTAGAGAACCAGCGCCAAAAATATTATGCACACGTGCCGTGTATGATTTATTAACTGTTGACATGTTTCGGAGTTCCCTTTTTATTTATTTAAATTTTCATACTTGTGTTACCATAAAAACCTACCATCTATTCAGCACTGTTGACATGCTTCGGAGTTCCCTTTTTATTTATTTACATTTTCATACATGTGTTACCATAAAAACCTACCATCTATTCAGCACTGTTGATATGCTTCGGAGTTCCCTTTTTATTTATTTAAATTTTTACACATGTGTTACCATAAAAACCTACCAACTATTCAGCACTGTTGACATGCTTCGGAGTTCCCTTTTTATTTATTTAAATTTTCACACATGCGTTACCATAAAAACCTACCATCTATTCAGCACTGTTGACATGCTTCGGAGTTCCCTTGTTATGTATTTAAATTTTCACACATGTGTTACCATAAAAACCTACCATCTATTCAGCACTGTTGACATGCTTCGGAGTTCCCTTTTTATTTATTTAAATTTTCACACATGTGTTACCATAAAAACCTACTATCTATTCAGCACTGTTGACATGCTTCGGAGTTCCCTTTTTATTTATTTAAATTTTCACACATGTGTTACCATAGAAACCTACCATCTATTCAGCACTGTTGACATACTTCGGAGTTCCCTTTTGTTTTTATTTAAATTTTCACACGTGTTACCATAAAAACCTACAATTTATTCAGCACTGTTGACATGCTTCGGAGTTCCCTTTTTATTTGTTTAAATTTTCATACATGTGTTACCATAAAATGCTACCATCTATTCAGCACTGTTGACATGCTTCGGAGTTCCCTTTTTATTTATTTAAATTTTCACACAAGTGTTACCATAAAAACCTACCATCTATTCAGCACTCTTGACATGCTTCGGAGTTCCCTTGTTATTTATTTAAATTTTCACACATGTGTTACCATAAAAACCTACCATCTATTCAGCACTGTTGACATGCTTCAGAGTTTCCTTTTTATTTATTTAAATTTTCATACACGTGTTATCATAAAAAACCTGCCATCTATTCAGCCCTGTTCTTATTTTTCTGTAATTTACTAGACTCATTATTACGGTCAGTGCCTTGGGTTGTCTGGCCTATATTTTTGGATGCAAGGGCCATGGAAGTGATTGCATCCAAAGTATTTATCTATCTGGATCATTCCTTGGTAGAAACATTCCGTAGTGACGTGGAGTGGTCGTGCTAGTAACCACTGTCTACGACTATTGCAACCCCAGGCATGTCGTACCAGGCGACTAATATGAGGTTTATCATGTACATGGCAGCATCATCATGTAGAACAAACAACAACATAAACGAGCACCATAAGAGCACGTGACTGATTGATGCAGGCTTCCTGTAAGGGGACCATCTGGTGTAGTGGCTCCTTGCTTTAATAAGAGCGCGAAGGAAAATAATTACAATATATTACTCGTCAAAAGTCAAGGGTCACTTAGAAAACCTTGGTTGAAACCATAAAACAAATCTGATATAAAATGTAATTGATATCAGTCAAAACGGCATTTATTGAATACTAAATTGACATGTCACGTAAAGAAATGGAAACACACATTCAAACGCTGTGAAGTGTGTCACCCACCTTTTAAAAAGTCAGGCTCTGCGATGAGTAGGAGTAAGAGGGATTCTGACTGCAGGACGTCGAGCAGCCAGTCCAAATTCATGTAAACGTCTGCGAATGGTGCTTTGACTGACATTAACGTTTACAGTTTGTCTCAGCTGACATCTTAGAGTGGAACAAGTCACTGTTCGATGGCACACGGCTGACAACAAGAGGTACCGGTCATCATGTCGATTGGTGCATCTAGGGCGACCTGGACGGTGGCGATCCTCCACACTTCCTGTTGCCTGAAATCTCTCCAAAATTCTTTGGATAGTAGAGTGTGACACTGCACGCCGTCTAGCAACCTCATGGACAGATAAACCACTTTCAACCCACGCTATAGCCCTCATTCTTTGTAAGGTGTCAAGACTTCTTCTCGGTGGCACAGTTTTTGCACGTGATGAAACTACCCTAAGTCTGCTGATTGTAAAACAAATTAAGAGTGAACTCTGTTCACGAAAAGTCGCCATTGCACGTGGAATGTCAATCAGCACGATTACTTCACCTGTTTGGTTGTACCGAAGTTTTAAAAAACAGATTAAAAATGTTGAATTTATGGTCAGCAAACCAAATTGCACGTGATCACCATGGTTGTCGGTGAGTTTTTTTATGCTTAACGTGCATAGAGGACTGTCAGAGGAAGATATTGCACCCATTTGTACTAAAAACTTCCTTCATTTAATCATTCTATGCGCTTATATAAAAGTGTATTGAAAATAATAGGGTGGCCCTTGACTTTTGAAGAGTAGTATATATCGCAAGAAGAAAATATAGATATGGTTCTGGTGTATAGACCCTCTCTCTCTTCACTTTTTAGCTGCACAAGGAGCAAAGACCTTCCCCAAACGTATACGAAGTCTTTCTGTCCCGTGCCATTCACGGGATGTCTTCATCACTGATTCAAGTTCTCTTCTCCATGTGTTCTATGCTCTTCCTCTCCCTCTTTGACCCTGGACATTCCAACACAAGGGCAGAGAACCGCGTGTTTTCTCAATGTGTGTCATATCCATCTTCAGCGTCATCTTCTTATCACTCATCAATGTACAGGTTGCTGTCGTTTTTGACGGAGTCATAAAGGGTAGGTCCTTTTATACTTTTGTTGGGTCAAGGTTGGAGAACTGGAGGTTAACTTCTATGACAGGTTATTTGAGGGTTATCTTTCCTTTCTTTCAAATCATTGTCGTTGATCTGTCTTAACGATGCTCAGATTTATGCTGTCTGGGCATGCGCAAGTATTGAGCGCGAACTGAGGAAACTTCCGTCAGGGAGAGAGTTTTTGTGTGGGCTGTCGGACATGATGTCCGTTGTGATTTTCTCTAGATCATCGTGGGGATTGGAAAGTTTTCGATATGACTGAAATGTCAATGTTTTCCCCAGTGATTTTTTGTTCGTCAAGAGTGACGACAGTTATTAATTGTGTATCCGGAGGATTCTGTAAAAGGTAAATGACATTCTTATTAATATGCCTTTGGTTGCAGAACATTTGAAATAACCTATCTGCGAGTAAAGCTCACAGATCTTGAGAGACCGAATTCCTTCTTTGCTTCTTGTTCTAGTGTAGTGAATTTCTAATACAATATCTAAATTAATATATAACAATATCCGGCATAAAGGAAAAGATAAGAAAGTATAAAAGAATTTTCTACTAGAACTGTTGGTATCGCCTACGCCTTCAGATTAATTGCTAACGCATAAGACGAACAAAACGGTACTCAAAATTTCAAGTTCGTCCTTGACACCACTTTTCCTAGTTCTAAGAAAACATCTGCTTACAAATGCATTGTAGAACGAGGAGGGGCAAGGAGATGAAATGCAAATACGTTTCGCATTGATTTTAAACTAAAAGCCAACTATAGCAAGTGGCAAGCCTTGCCTTAGGGATTCCCCCAAAATACGATGAAAAAGTTAGAACATGTAGACGACACGTGTCACTAAAACGACTTTAGCTCTTATTAGGAATGACTAAATTCTATCGTAAGAACAGAAGACATCCCCTAGTATGGAAGTGAACGGTGGTAACAGCAAATACACGACTATCATAGAAAAATACATATTTTGAACGAAGCCACTTAGCCCCATTAAACTTATATATTCGCTTACCTTAGGACTTGCTGACAAAGAATATGTTATGTGTTTCGCAAATAGTCCATTAATTAACAAATTATAGCCAAAATACTATAGTGGAGTTGACTGACAGCACAAGATCATATCTGCTTAATTTTTTTATGGCATGTTTGGAAAACACTGCTTTGGGGGAAATGAGGCCAACATGTTAGATACGATTTGATTGGCTGTAGTAAAATGTAAGGCGAAACATTATTGGGTGACCTGGAAATACAAAAATTGTTGTTAATGGAAACGTATAGGATGGATAGTTTTTTTCAAAGGCTCATGTAAACATGGCCTGATTGGTTAGAACGTTAGATATGGTCAAGTAGAAGCGTCGGTTCACTGCCATTTTTGAAAATAAATTCTGTGAAAATCAAGTACGTTGAGAACAGGCTAAGAATTTTCTAATAAAGGAAAAGCTTGGACAAAGGCAGATCGAAAATGTGCCAGATTCTATTGCCTAGTCATCGTTTTACTGTGTTATTTCCTTACATCTGTGAGGTATTTGGTTGCTGTCAATAACTGGTGCCAGACTACAGTGGGCCGATATATTCATGCCACAGTCTTGCCCTTTTCGGAGACAACTGTAAACCACCATCATTCTTGAAGAAGTGGGAGCTGAGGTTGTCGTTCAGCGAAGTGCGGGAAGATTCCTACAGCATATTACCAAGTTAGGTGTATGTTTCGGCACCTGGTCGCTCAACAAACATTATATCAAAATAAAAGACTGAGAATAGTGATATAAACATTCCATCAGTGTCCATAAAAAGTTACAAACAACATGCAGAGATGATGATAGTAAACAATCAACCAGTGTATACTAGAAGTCACCTCAGTTAAACAATACAACTACACCCTTATATAATAATATATGTATTATGGACAGAAGATCCATTGTATAAATTGATTGATGTAATTAATTTCTGTGATTTCACTTTGATTGTCAGTCCTGATTCCAAATAAGTCAGATTCAGGACAATAAATTGAAAAACCTTAACTTTTAACCACAGACTTACTAAAGATAGTCTTTTAAAGTGTAGTTTGTATGTGATTGTCGTGGCACTGTTGTGTTGTAGTAGATAATAAAATAATTTGTGTAATTGTTTATATGTTTAGTTGGTTAATGCAACCTTACACTACATTTCATAACCCTAGACACCAAACGTAGTCATCTTATAGTCTATCAAGAATAAGTCTGAATGAGATCATAGTGGTGGAAGTAGAAAGGTGCCCTGGAAATTTACTCAAATATTTATTATATTCAGGGACCTTCACAGCTGACCTCATTCAGTACACTAAGATTTCTTAACAACAAACTGTATTAACATCAACCCGCCACATCTAGCCAAATGAGACTATATGTTTTCAATTGAACAGAAGCCTAATGATGATGATAATCTATTGTGGACGCCGCAGGTTGGCGGTATATATGTTTAGCATGGTTTGATCGTGCCTGCTAACAAAGGATACACGGCTGTTTACATATTGAGGCCCTGTATTACGGCCAATATTTTTCAGCAAGAGGAAATATACCTGGCGAGCTATGCCAGTTGAATAACAGCCTTATGTATTATTGATACGCAATTTAGGAGCTCGTTGTTTTGGACGACGGAGCTAATTAAGTACCTGACGCGCTGAGTCAATGGTACGTAAGCTACATCACTATAGCAACAGAAGAATAACAAAAACAATAGCCAGTAACGTCACAATCTAGCGCTTAAAATAAAACAAAACACCACCTAAAGGAATACTAAAAAAAAAATTACGCGACACTGCTGCTATGTAGGAATAATTTTAAGTATATGAAAAGTTGTCCTGATAATAACATAGAAGTTCAATGCACATTGTCGTATATTTTCGATAGGATAATTAAGATCACTTTTAGTCCCACCTGAATAAGACTGAATAGTACTAGTACAGGTGATAGCTCAGTGAGAGATAAGGTAAAGACATAGAATTTCACAAGTGAAATGGTGAAAGGTAAAATCTGTCCCTGAATTTGATAGATAATCAAACCCGCCTATCGATTACGACTGAGATTTCAGATCAGATAGTTTCCTATAAATATATATGTATATATATATTCAACCAGTCACATATACACACACACAGATAAGTGACGACAATGAGACGCACATACGTGAATACTTTATCTATGGAATAGGGATCTTTTCGAACAAGCTGACCGCCACACGTAAATAAAGTTTAGGTAAATTTTAATTATCATGAAAAAGAAACTTTACATCGACAATACTGAATATCAAATCAATTGCAATAAATATAGGTTAATTAATTAATTAAAGAGATAGACCCATAGGTGTAGTCCTTTCCCCCTCTGTTGCCAAGATCCCGTTATAAGAGAAATTTTTAGCCTAAAGAGTCACAGATTTATACGCTATGGTCCACGATTTCCCTCTCTCAGTAAAGAACAGAGTTTATATATATTAATCTATCCTAAGAGGGAACAGCATTAGCAAAATCTTGCATACAAGAGAAAATACAAAAGTTATTACATGGGTTATATCATAAACGAATTATTCAACCCTGTTATTCTCTCGCTCTGACAACAT
This sequence comes from Oreohelix idahoensis, assembly GCA_024509875.1. Taxonomy (NCBI): domain Eukaryota; kingdom Metazoa; phylum Mollusca; class Gastropoda; order Stylommatophora; family Oreohelicidae; genus Oreohelix; species Oreohelix idahoensis. The sequence goes on from JAMPIV010001947.1 coordinate 258,886, forward strand.
GTGATCACAGAAAACTTGCGCACTCTTACCTAATCGTTGCCTTTCATAACATCTGGAACAATTGTTAAGTCACTCACAGACCATCCCAGGGTTTGGGTTACTGGCGAATCAAGCCCCAGTTTCTCCAAAGACTAATTAATCAAATGTTGGGAAACGCTTGCTTCACGGTTGTAAAATAGGATGCTGATGAATGTCACTTCAATCTTTGTCCAGTTAGGAAAATAATTATGATATTAAATGTTTACAGGGTACATTAGGTTGGGAACTTCACTCGTTAATTTGAATGTCAGGTACATAAATCGGTTTAGGATAAATCTCCTTCACAACACAATGGTCGTTATATGGGTAATGTCAATGTTATTTTAGTCGCCACCACAGGCGAAGTCTATATGAATGTGAGAAAGAAATCTGAATATTCTGTAAGTCCAGTTATCATTTATTCTTAATATTACTTTTGGGCCAGTACTCTGTCTTTCTTCTGGGTGTAAAACACGAGGCCAGACACGTCACTTGCAAACACCCCGGTAATTATATTCAGGATAATTCTTCACTCTACACATAAATTTAGTGAAGATATAGTAGGCGATTTACCATTTAAATCACACACAAATACTATCAATATACTTACCTCAACACAGCCTACCAAGACTATTTTTCTCCAACGAAACTCAGAAATTCTACTTAAATAAAAAGTGATTTCTAGAACGTAGCTAGGTTATGTATAGAGAAACTGTGGAGTCTGAATGAATGAAGTCTAAAAATCTCTGGTACAAATATATCTCTGATGAAAGGAAAATGATTCACCTTTATTGAAACCCCGATTTCCACCCAGATATTTGCACCTACGCCCCGAATTACATATTTCACTCTCTTCTCTGCGAAAAAAAGGAATTTTTAACACTGAGACCGCCGCCCAGACTTTACACCTACAGTAAATTCTGTCTGCAGACTATGGACATAAACGCAATTTAAGCGAGCTTCGTCTTTCATCTCAAATCTTTCACCGATAATATTTCTTACAGTCGAACAGATCAGAAGAAATTGCTAGACGATAGTCTTCCTCATATCCCTGTCGAGAACGAATTAACACACTTCGACCTCTCATCAAGAATCTTAGCTAACAGCCATAAAATGCGTTGCTAAATTAGAATCGAATGAGAAAGGAAATGGCAAAGGTATGAATGGGAGAGTTTCGTTAACAATCAAGCGTATGGGAAAGAAAAGGTAAAAGACAGGTGCAGAATAAAGAATAAATATCTGAAATTTATTAAATCATAAATCTCTCTGCCACAGACGTCCTCCCTTTAAGACATGGAACCAATCCATGTCTACTTTATTGAAATAAATTTCCGATATCAGTAGCTTATGGGTGCCTGTAGTCTTCATTTCCATCTGCCCCCTCCGTCTCTGTCCAATTCCTATTCATGAAGTCTGCTCCCACATTTTTTTCTTTCTCTGGGATGTATTCCGTGCGCGCTTGAAAGAGTGTCGCCGCTTCTGACATTTTTGAAAGATTTCGTGTGTGTGCAGTGGAATTTCCCTGCCCCTGTCGTCATCTTCCTCAATTTTGGCGATCGTCATGAGATGTTTGGAACACGGCACTGGTCTTTCCAAGTATTTCTTTACCAGATTTACATGGAAGACCTTCTCCTTTCCTTTTATAGAGATCTGGTAGTTAGCTTTAGAAATCTTTTTAAGGACGGTAAACGGCCTTTGCCATCCGATCCTCAGTTTGTTGTTCCCGGTAGGGAGTAGGACCAAAACTTTCTCTCCTGCTTCCAATTCTCTTTCTTTCGCGACTTTCCTGTATCGGTTTGCGTGCTTTGCGCGTGCTTGCTTAAAGTTAGTCGTTGCTAGATCCCATCCTAGTTTCAACCTTTCCTTCAAATCCGACACATATTTACTTGATGAGACAACTGTCTCATCAGCCTTCTGGTCTGTCAGCGAGTGAAGTAAGGCTTCAAGCGGCCCCTCAATAGGTCTGCCGAATAAAAGCGTATCTGGGGGAAAACTTGTGAAAGTATGTCGTGCTTCTCTGTAGCCAAATAAAGCTGCAGCCATACAAAGATCCCAATCTTCAGGTTTCACCCGTCCCAGTTTACTTAAACATAATGTTGAGATTTCCGTTGACATGCTCCACTAACCCACTTCCGGCCGGATTATAAGGCTTTATGTAGATGTGCTGGTTCCTCAAGATCTTCACAATCTCATCCATCAACAGGTTTCGGTATGGCAATCCGTTATCCGTCAACACTTGTTGAGGGAATCCTAAAAGAGTAAAAATCTGCACGAGGGCTTCAGCGACATGCTTCGAATCTGTGCATGTTAGCGGGATAGCTTCGGCCTACATAGTGCATGTGTCGACTAAGTTCAGGACGAATCTGCGTGTTCTTTTAGTCCCTTCGAAGGGTCCTAAAATGTAGATCACTACCCGTTCAAATGGTGTTCCCGTTATTGGCATTTCACCCATGTGGACTGGGGGTGTCCGTTGCTTGGGTGGTACACGTTGGCACTGGGCACAGGATTTGACATACCTGATAATATCAGCATTTACTCCTGGCCACCAATCTTCTTCTTCTTTGATCCATAACCACCAACCGCCAAAGCAGTCAGCGGCCATCACGCCTGGTGGCGTCTTGTAGGGCAGCAACAAATTGATTCCACTTTGCTCGGTCGGCAGCAATCCTTCGTACAGTACCCCAATTGTGGTTCATTCTTTGCATTTCAGCTTCCACAGTTCTCCGCCAAGTTGTTTTTGGTCGGCCTCTCTTTCGCCTTCCCTCTGGGGTCCATAGCATAGCTGTTCTTGTGATGGTATCAGGGTCCCTTCTGAGGACGTGGCCAACCCAACTCCAGCGTCTGCCAGCTATGATGGTGTGCATGTCCTCCTGGTTACTCCGAATAATGAGTAGTTATCCGTTGGTTTGTGGCGTTCTGTCCCATATGTCCGCTAAAGGGAAGAGAGTGCCCCATTTCTAGGATTTGGCTTCTGTACTGTTTCGGTACTAGGAGCTGGTTGTAACCTTGGTCAGGCTTGCCCGTTCTGCGATAGAGTACGCCATCCTTAGAAAAAATGTCCCCGTGCTGTCTTGGTTCCTTAGCCATGGGCAGTTTCCTAAAGCAGGGTGCCAAGGTAGGGTCCTTTTGTTGCGCCTCTTTAAGTTCCATAGGTAACCAATTAGGCGCAGGTTCCCGTTCCTTCTTGGTTTGTCCTCTTGCAGTTACTGCTGCCACAATTGGCTCTTCCGGTTTCCCAATAAACACGTATCTACCGCCAAGTATGACTGGGTAGATCAGGCCATCCATAACAGCCGCTTTGATCACACCTCTGACAAAATCAGAGTGGATCTCCACCAATGCAATGGGAAGCGCTGTAGGCGCATCACTCTTGGAAACTCCACAAAGTTGGACGGTCTCTCCTGTCTCTTGACCGGGTTTAACCAGGTTTCTGGCATCTACGCAATCATAAGAAAGCCCCGTGTCAAATAAACAATCAGCTTGAGAACCGTTCAAAATAACAGTAGCTCGCGTTGAGGGTCTATCCCCCACAGGTGGGGAATCACTGTCAATAATTCCGCCGTGCGAGACTGTTAGCAAGCATCCGATGCGTTAAGGCTCGGTGTGCTCACTCTGATCATTAGTCCCGTGCTCAGGGGTTTTCCCTTTGTCACCTTGTCCTTTCTGGCTGCGCTGCCATGTAGAACGGTTGGTTTGATCAGACTGTTTGTTGTTGGTGGGGTACTTGTTTTTGTAGAACTTAGACTTTTCAGGAGGGGGGTTTTGGGGTCCAGTTTCTCTGTGGTTATTTTGGTAGAAGCATAAGAAGATTGGTCTAGATTATTCTTTCGAAAAGGCTCTTCTTTCGGTTTACGTTTTGTGGCCGGCAGTTCAGCCAGCGCATTATGATATCGCTCAGACTTTTCCAAAATGTCTTCCAGTTTTTCTGCGCCTTGCTCAGCTAAAAATCTTCGGGTGTCACTTGACAACGTGTTCTTTATTTGTTCTGTTACAACAAATTCCTCAAGTCCTTCAAAGGTATAGGCGAGCTGTGAAAGCTCTAGGCATTTGGTCAAGTATCCTTTAGACGAGAGGAGAACTATTGAAAAGTTTCAGAGCTCTCCTTTCTGCCGTTGCGAAACAGTTGCAAAAATTTGCGAGCATTCATTTCAAAGCGCTCCAGTAACGCTTTCTTCAACACATCATAGTTGTCTTGTTGGCTGCTTTCCAGTTTAGAGTAAACATCATAAGCAGAACTTTTTAAAGCCTGGGAAAGCTTCATACACCAACGCGGCCTCTCCAAACTGTACAGAGATGCCATGTTCTCAAATTTTTCTAGCCACGTGTCAATCTTCTCATTAGGACAAAGGGAAAGATTCTAGCCTAAAAGACATAGCGGTGAGTTGAGGAGATTGAGTGTTAGAAGGATCAGTTAAAGAAGAATGAGGAGAAGACTCTCCATTGCTAGAGGTAGAGGCAGCCCCACGAGTTTGGAACTCTAGAGTTTTAAGCGCCAGCTAGTGCTGTCTCTCTTCCCTCTTCTTCTCATGCTGTCTATCCTTCTCGCTTTCCTCCCGCTGTCTCTCTTTCTCTCTTTCCTCCCTCTCCTTCTGTCTTTTCTCCTGCTGTGCCCTGCAAATTTCCATCTCTGCTTAAATCTTCTTCTGTTCCCTAGCTTCATCTGCCTGTTCCTTCCTTCTAGCTTCTTCTTTTTCCTCTTTAGCTTCAGCTGCTTTCCTCTCCGTGTCATATCTGTCAAGTTCGTTTCTGACAAAAGCTTTCGCTTCTTCGCCTTTCAATCCCTCTTCTCTCGCTTCGTCTATGTATATGTATATATATATATGTATATATATATATATATATATATATATATATATTATATATATATATATATATATATATATATATATATATATATATATATATATATGTATGTATGTGTGTATATATATATATGTATATATATATGTATATATACATATGTATATATATATATATATATATATATATATATATATATATATAATAATAATAATAATAATAGCCCCTTCAGTCATAACTGACTATGGGAATGCGCCCCTGAGGTGACAGCCCTCAGCTGCTTATTTTCCTGGTGCTCCTTTCGACGTTTTCTCCTCACTTCTGCTTCTTGTGTGAGCCTCTTTTCGCCCAATCTGAGGTGGCGCCGTAAATAGCATCGCCACTTAGTGCGATCGGCAGCTTTATCCTCCCATGTTGCTGGATCCATGTCCAGTGCCCTCATATCTCTCTTGCACACATCTTTGAACCTCAGCTGTGGTCACCCAACTGTTCTCTTGCCATCTGCTAATTGTCCGTAGAAGATATCTTTTGGGATGCGACCATCATCCATGCGGCGAACATGGCCAAGCCAGCAAAGTCTGCGCTGTCTAAGAAGCGTATACATACTTTGAAGGCCAGCACGTGACAACACCTCGACATTTGTCACTTTATCTTTCCACGAGATGCCGAGGTATTGAGCCTTCTTTCTTGCTTAGCATAGGTCGTCCAGGTCTCGCTGCCATATAGGAGTGTGCTGGTGACGCAGGCATTATATACCGCAGCTTTGGTCTTCATTGTGAGTTTAGCGTTTCCCCAAACACGCGATGTGAGGCGGGCAAAGGTAGCTGCAGCTTTGCCAATGCGGCTGTCGATTTCTGTATCCAGTGAGAGTTTGTCATTGATGGTAGACCCTAGGTATGTGAAGTGGTGCACCACTGCCAATTCATAGTTATCGATAGTGATAACTGGTGCAGCACCCACATCCTGACTCAGCACATTCGTTTTCTTTAGACTTATTGTGAGGCCAAAGTCCTTGCATGCTTTAATGAAGCGATTCATCAAGCTCTGAAGCTCTTGTTGGCTTTGAGTGACGACTGCAGCATCATCAGCGAACAACAAGTCTCTTATAGTGACCCTTCTGATTTTTGTTTTTGCCTTCAGCCTTGAAAGATTAAACAGACGGCCATCTGACCTAGTGTGAAGGCATATTCCTTCAGTTGCATCTCTGAATGCATGTTTCATGAGTAAGGCAAAGAAGATTCCGAGTATATATATTCATATGTTTGATGTCGTGAAGTGTAAGTGATAATAAACTTAACAAAACCTAACTTAGTGGTTAAACGAATAGATTACCTGTATGGAGAGTAGTGCGTGATGGGAAACAATGGCAAAGAAAACCTATCTGCTGTTGCCCTAAGACGCCACTAGGCGTAATGGCCACTGACTGCTTTAACGGTCGGTGGCTAAGGACGGAAGAAGAAGAAGAATGGAGAGTAGTATTGTCTAATAAGAAATTACAGTCTTAAAGATAGGCTGGATTAGAGTATCTTCTTAATCCAGAGACATATTCTACCCTTAAACTATTTACTCGTGGAAGCTATTTATTACACCTTTATTCTCATCTATTTAACCATTAGCACCTCTGCTCAGACTGGGCTTAATAACTCCCTATACCTATCTTTAAAACATCTACGACAAGAACAAGTGATAATCTTCAGACTTCGCACTTGCCACAACAGATTGAGATAACACCTATTTAACAAGCTAAAGATAGGAACTACCGATGAGTGTGACTGTTCCACCGATAAAATGACTGTTGAACGTCTGCTTCAAAGATGCCCAACATATGAGGATCAGAGAAAGCACATGTGGCCATCGTTAGCACAATTCCTGGAAAAGCTCTATGGAGATACAAATAGCCTCAAGCTGACCACTGCTTTCTTTGAATATATTCATGTGGACGTCTGAATGTGCATGAAGAAGAATCCTAGTAACCAGACGGAGTATGTGGGTGAAATCTGCCCTGAAAATAATGGACTTGATGACATTAGAGTGGGTGTGTCTACTTACCTCAGGATACATGGTCGACAGCTCCTGTAGTGTGACTGGGTTGTACTGCTTACTGGAGTCTCGTTTCTCCTCTCTAGGGACCATTTTCTGATGGAGATTAACGTACGAAAATGCAGGCACGTTGTCAAGATGATGGAGACAATGTGATATATACATGTAAATATAGGGAGATTAATGAATAGATGAGTGGGAAACAAACACACAGATAGACAGAGAGATAGACAGACAGACAGGCAGACAGACAGACAGACAGACAGACAGACAGACAGACAGACAGATAGATAGATAGATAGATAGATAGATAGATAGATAGATAGATAGATAGATAGATAGATAGATAGATAGATAGATAGATAGATAGATAGATAGATAGATAGATAGATAGATAGATAGATAGATAGATGGATTGATGGATAGATGGATGGATAGATGAATAAATGGATAGATGAATAGATGGTTAGAAAGATAGATAGATAGATAGATAGATAGATAGATAGATAGATAGATAGATAGATAGATAGATAGATAGATAGATAGATAGATAGATAGATAGATAGATAGATAGATAGATGAATAAATGGATAGATGGATAGACGGTTAGAAAGATAGATTGATATACAGTCAGACAGACAGATAGACATAGATAGATAGATAGATGGTTAGAAAGATAGATAGATAGATAGATAGATAGATAGATAGATAGATAGATAGATAGATAGATAGATAGATAGATAGATAGATAGATAGATAGATAGATAGATAGATAGATAGATAGATAAATAGATAAAAAGATAGATAGATAGATAAATAGATAGATAGATAGATAGATAGATAGATAGATAGATAGATAGATAGATAGATAGATAGATAGATAGATAGATAGATAGATAGATAGATAGATAGATAGATAGATAGATAGACAGACACACAGAAATGTAGATATTTGCTAGCTAGATAGATAGCTAGAGAAAGAGAGATAGATAAATAGATAGATAGATAGATAGATAGATAGATAGATAGATAGATAGATAGATAGATAGATAGATAGATAGATAGATAGATAGATAGATAGATAGATAGATAGCTAGCTAGATAGATAGATAGATAGATAGATAGATAGATAGATAGATAGATAGATAGATAGATAGATAGATAGATAGATAGATAGATAGATAGATAGATAGATAGATAGATAGATAGATAGATAGATAGATAGTCTAAAGGATAAGTCTAAAGGAAGTATAACAGCATACATTAACAGTACCTGATCATAAAATTAAGAATATAAGTTATTAAGAATATAATATTAAGAATAAGTATAGTGTAATGAAAACTAGATCATCAGAGCCTCCATACAGTATATTAGATAAGAGTACAACACAATCAGTTAGGGTGGCATATAATCAGCACTCATAAAGTATTTGAACAGTATACGATTGTATGAGTAAAAACTGTGCGTGTTTTTCAGGTCATTGGGAAGATTGTTCTAAAGATGAGCAGCTGAGGAAGCAAAACTAGTCTTAAACAGGTCTAGCCTGGGCTTGGGTACGTGTAATTTGTTTAAGCGCTGACTACGTCCTTCATTATATTTTAAAAGCGGCCAAAGATACTTTAGAGCATTTTGTGACAGGATTTTGTGAAGAAATTTCTTGCTAAATAGGAAGCGCTTCCGGAGGGGTAATATTTGAACATAATTATATAAATCTATACAATGTGATTGGTGTTTATCAGCAACAAGGCGCATTGTGAGTTTTTGAAGCGAGTGGAGCATTTTTGTGTTGGAGACTGAACAACCATCCCAGATTGTGGAACAGTAGTCTAGATGCGTTTGTATATGAGATATGTAGAACATTTTCCTTGCCTCCTCATCCAGGAAATGTTTAATTTTGGCTAATTGGTAAACATTTTGTGCTGTTTGCTTTGTGAGTGCATGTACATGTGAGTTCCAACTTAGGTGTTGGTCAACAGTGATACCTAGAGTTCTGTGTTCATTTACGTTTTCAATTAGTGATGTTCTAATGAAGAGCTGAAGTGTTGTTTTCTGCAAGTTTTGTAGTTTCTGTCTGATTGATATTAACATACATTTCGTTTTACTAATATTTATTTGCATGCGATTCTCGTTGCTCCACTTAATAAGATTATGTGTATCGTTTTGTAAAGATTGTTCTAGGGTGGTGCAACTTGTATCACTAGTATAGACAGTACGGTCATCGGAAAACAGGTCACATGATGAGTGTTTGAAGTATAGAGGAAGATCATTAATGTATACGGTAAAGAGAAGATGGCCGAGAATAGAGCCCCGAGGAACACCTGTATTGACAACGGTTGGGTTCGACAAGGAATTATTGTAAGAGACTATTTGTTGCCTGTCTGACAGGAACGATTTAATTAACTTTACCAGCTTAATATTTACTTTCATTGTTTCTAATTTTCTGATTAAAATAAAGTGATCTATCATATCAAATGCTTTTTTGAAGTCTACAAATATTGCTCCACATATATTATCGTTATTGATGTTTAGGGGCCAATTGTCTATCATCTTTGTTAAGGCTGTGTGGCATGAATGCTTTGGTCTAAACCCCGACTGACTGCCGATTAGCAGGTCATTATTGACTAGGTGTTGTAGTGTTGTTTTGTGGATGTGTTTTTCCAGTGGTTTGGACAGCGACGATATAAGAGAGATGGGCCTATAGTTACTACGATTACTACTATCAGATGAACCTGGTTTGAGAAGTGGATATACTTTAGCGCTTTTAAAAGCAGATGGAAAGAAACTCCTTGCGATACATTGATTTTATATGTATGTCAGTGAATCACTAATGGCAGGTGCGGCAAAGCGCAGTATTCGATTACTGATTCCATCAAGTCCCGATGAGTTATTATCTTTAAGGCCAGTAATATAGTTGTAAACTTCGTTAACTGTTATAAAAGGGATGTCGGGTGGAATTGTGTTAGTACATTTGTTCTCGCAGAACGTTGATAATTTACTTAAGTCACAAGGGGGAGACGGAATGGTGGATTTAATATTGTTGATGTCTGCCTGAAAATGATTGCTGAAGTCTGTACAAGTAAGTGGCGTATTGGGAGTATGTGGTTCTGGAAAATTTCGTTTGTTCACTAAAGTGTTGATTGCCTTCCATATCTCTTTACTGTTTGTTTTACTCTGAACTAAATTTCTAAAGTAGTTTTTCTTTTCTCTGCGAATTAAGTATTGTATTTTATTTCTTAATGTCCGATATGTAGTGAAATCCTTATTTTTATGCGCTCAATCTCTTTGCCTCATACCGTCAAGAACTTCTTGTGTGATCCATGGAGATTTAATTCGCCTTTTCACGCGAATTTCTTTGGTAGGCACATGCTTATTAAAAATACTATAAAATATCATTGTCCAATATGCGATGGCGTCATCAGGATCAGGAATTTGAAAAACGTTGGCGAGAGGCGCAGTTCGCAAATCATTCAAAAATAATTCACGGTTGAAATTTTGAAGACTTCTATATTGAAAACTAATGTGTTTATTTTTTGGAGATTTGTACCCATTTTTTGCCCAAGTTCAACATATGGGATAATGGTCACTCATAGCAATAGTGTCGTAGATTTTTTGATAGGAGAATTAAGACTTGGGTTGGTCCCCTCTGAATAGGTTAGAATAGGTGATAGACACAGTGAGAGTTAGTAAAAAGAAATAGAATTTCCACCAGTGAGATGATAGACTGTGATATAGAGGTTGTCTCTGAAAAATCGAGGAAATCTTCTCTCTTTCACCTATCCTCTACGACAGCTTGTAAGGCGTCAGACAGTCTAAACACAGATATTTATATTACATATATTTCTATCTACTCACGGGCACGCACATACACGTGACGACAGTTAAACACACAGACGTGGGAAATCCATACCAATGAATATATATATATATTAGAACGAGCTGACCAACGCACTGATTTAGTTCAAGAGAGATTTTAATTATCATCTAAAAAAATCTTCTCACAACACCAAAAAAATACATCAAGGAAAACATATACAAATAGTCATAAAATTCAAGAAAATGCTACAAGGATGATAGCCCCGTGATGATCTTAACTCTAGGTTTAGCCCACAGCCCCGTTAGAATGACAGATGATGGCCCAAAGAGTTATAGATGCATATGGTTAGGGTCTAATATTGTCCTTCAAAAGGAACAATTTAATTAAGCAGCCAATCTTCCGTAAGGAGATTATAAAGTGGGTGAATAAATAGTTATAAAAAAAAACTCACTCAGTCCACTTTCACTCGGTTCTTTCATCAGGGTACCCTGGCACACGTGCTTACCTATCTGTACCACTGTTCGCCGTCTGGCGCCACCTTAGGACACTTCTCTACAGTGAATCTGTATTCTTTGGATAAAGCGAATCCCAGCTCTGCAATTACAGGTTTCTTCCACTGTTTTTCGGGGAGCGTTCACTTCACCAGTTAAATTTTTGATTACCGTTAATGTCACTAGAATCAGTTTGGATAGCAAGTTTAAACGGGCACACAGAGTCAAAAAAAAAACCCGAGGGTTCCCTTAATTTGGAAAGATGACCAGAGGACAACTTCTTTCAACAGATAGTCTTGGTTCACTATTCACTCTTTCGACAAAAATTTCGGAAATGTTAATGTTATTGATTGAAATCTATTCTCGCCGCACGGCAGAAATTTAACATTAGAGTTCAGGAAGAAAAAAAGATCTGGCTCAAAGGCCCAGAATTTGACACTCAGTCTTTAAAACCCGTTAGTGGGATTGGTATTTCTGTCTATCTCTGATGGCACATTGTAAAGTTTGTTTTCTTCCCACTCTGTAAAGTTGCTTTCACACACACACTGTAAAGTATCAGTCTGTCTGCTCTGTAAGGAAGAGTGGTGTGTTGTTGAGATCAGGCATGCTCCAGTCTACCCAGCTGTAAATGGGTAACTCACCCTAGTCCTGAGTTAGGGAAGGCAAAGGCTCCAGGGGAAGCAGGCCCTAAACTTGGTCACTTCAGCCGACGCAGGATGGTGTATGTATGAAGTAGAAGTGTAGAGTGTGATTACCGCGAATGGTGTACTGTTCGTGTGCTGACCAATATAACCACTCACACTTGTGTCTACAAGGCACCAATGCAGACTGCTGGAATCTTAGTTTACTCAATTTATTCAGACGTACACACTGGGACATACGAGTACATCATGGTTCGTTGACATATCAATTTGTAGGTATACATAGCAGATCTGAAGTCATGACACATTCAGAAATAATGGGCAGTACATCAAAAGTTCAATGTCATGATACATTATGGCCACATCCCCCTATCTGACTAAACGCGTCAGTGAAGGCGGATCGATAAATAACCAAAGTTACTTGACGTCCATAGTTTGTAGTATATATTATGAAACCACGAAAGGGGGTTTCTAGCAAGATTGAGATCTCCCTGTCACTGTCCGATAATAGGATAAATAATCTGTTCTCTTGGCAGTGATCAAAACATATGATGACTGAAATCCAACATGGCTGCCTCCCTGAGTTGTCGTTCACTCATTCATAGGAAGGAGAATATAAGCCAGAGTTAATTTATAATGGGTATATAAAGGATTTCATAAATGTTTCCATACAGCTCTACGGTGATCAGGTTAATTTCACGTAGCCATAACCGCTGCAGGAAAATCTGTCATCTTCGTCGATACCAAACACGACACTAGCATAACGAAGCACCAAAAGTCAAGCTAGGCCTAACCGACGAGAGATCATCAAAAATAGGAGCTGGGTTTACCTGGAGTCCGAATCATCTATATACTGACATAAGGAGAGTCTTCTAACACAAACTATCGTAGAGACACCATCTCCTTCAGAAGAAAAACCACGTCGTAAGACATTTTTTCCTGACGAAAGGACCAGCTCTTGAAAAACGTACCCCGCCATTCGTAAGCAGTCCATCGGAACTCATCACGACTTGTCAAGACAACTCATACTTCCGCTAGACCGGAATACAAGAATCTAGTCCCTCCTACCCATCCAAAATATACAATATAGGACTGATTCTACTTGTACTAATAATATGTAATACATATGAATTCAGGCCATAAACACAATAAGCAAATTAATATATTTTCTGGCCCTAAAAAATAAGTACAAACGCAAGCGCAATATCCTTGCGTTGGATCAATATCCAGAACGATTACTCCTATAATCAAAAGTGTGAATCAAACATGGATTATCTCGCTTTTACCATAAACAGCATTTTCATACACAAATGAATGCATGTCTATATTTTTCCCATATTAAATAGCCATATCGTTTTTTTGTAATATGTGCGTCAAAATATGCACGCAACACACATGCACTGTCAGACCAGTGTTACTTGAAACCCCACGTGGGTAAAGCTAAGAAATGTCTAATGAAGGTATATGTATCTAATAATTGTGGTGTATTACAGATGACCTTACTTGCTACCACATTTAGACCTCAGCCATACTTATTCTGGAATATTGTGATGACTACGTTGAATGTCTAGGGTTATGATAATGATGAAGTGTACGTTCACAACAACCAACAGACAGATACACAATTTAATTTAATCCACAATACTTTACAACACTGTGACACTCACATACATAGAACACTCTATAAGACGATCTTAAATGAGTCAAGTGTTAAAGTTTAAAAATATATGTATTAATTCCTTCAAATATTAGATATCCTGATTCAACTACAAAGTGAACCAGGAATCACAATCAAATGTAATCACAAGTTATATGTACACAATTTATAGATAGGATCTTTGTATTGCCATATATTATTATTGGGAGCCGCGGTAGCATAGTGGTTAGTGCACTGGCTTCCTAGCGCAGTGGTCTATGGTTCGATCCCCAGATGAGGCGGAAAATTTTTAGGCCACAAACGGCTCCTGGGTCGACCCAGCCCCAAATGGGTACCAGAGCTACTCTGGGAAGGTTAAGGCGGCCGGCGTGATGCCGACCACATCACCCCTCGTGTGCCGACGGTCAAGATAATATGGGCCTAACACCATATTCCCAATATGCCTCAATGGGCGTGTAACGGGTTCCTTTACCTTTTTTTTATATTATTATTGCAATTTGTGTGTAAGTTGTGCTGTAGTACTATGAGGTAATACTGGCTTTTCAAGCTAGGTGGTTGTGTGTCATCATGACTTCAAGTGTTTGTTTCTCGTGGAAATAATATTGTGAAAGTTCACAGTTTCTTTTTATTTGAAACAAATAAATGTCCCTCTAGATTTAAGGTAAAGTCACTGTTAGAGGGGTATACACAAGATTGAGCTGCTCTGGCCACAGAATCTTAACTTCTGTGTGGGCGGCAGGAAACAGTCTCCACTGCTCGCTTGCTTCACCGTGTTCTTGAGAAACAATAATGGTCGCTATCTTGACCAAGGAGTAAGCTACCAGCCTCTGGATTCAGCAAAACTCAGACCAGGTGCTGCTTCAATAAGTTAGGACCATGGTCCCTGAAACAAGAAGGTTGTACCTCCTACTTCAGAACTAATTTATAATCTATTTCCACACTGAGCACAATACATAACAAACACTGAGTTCAGCGCGGTAGGCCAACTGTTAGCTTCTCATGTAATAAATATTACCAGTATTCACCAGTATTCCTCTCCCTAATGGTTACTACGCCTCTGCAATTTCAGCTGTAATTCCTTCTATACAATAAGATAGGTGTCACAGTACTATTTGGCGATTCCATGCAGTTATACTTTTCTCCGACAAGTTTTGTTCAGGTTGGAGCAATATCTAGGCTTTGCCTCATGTTTGCTACTGAACCACACACATATACAGACATAAATTATCAATTCACATTCAATTTTCATCTAAAAGATATCAAATATGTCAATCTTACCACAATTCATGGAAATAATAAACAAATACGTTGACTGGCGATGAGTTATGGCACAATTCCGATCTACCTCTGTCCCAGGCTTTCATAAGAAAAATATGAGCTGGATCTCAACGCCCTTGCTTCTCAGTAAGTTTATTTTAAAATGTGGCACTGAACAGACGCTCCTAATTGACTATATCAAATGGTCTAGCCAATAGGACCATGTTTACAAAAGCTTTTGAAAAAAATTTACCCTTCCTACGCTTCCCCTAACAACCAAAAATAGTATTTGCAGTCCGACTAATCGTGTTTCGCCTTACATATACTTCTAGCCAATCAAATAGGATTTAACTTGTTGGCCTATTTCCCGTAAAATAGTGGTTTCAAAACATGCCACTGAGCAATTATGATTTGGTGCTGTCAGACAACCTCACTATTTTCTTTTGGCTATAATTTGTTAATTCCTAGACTATTTGCGTAACACTTAACATATTCTTTGTCAGCAAGGCCTAAGGAACCCAAATATATACATTTAATGGGGCTAAGTGGCTGCGTTCAAAATATGCATTTTCTTCTACCTCCCGTTTACTTCGATACGATGGGGTGTCTTCTGTACTGTTAGGATTTCAGACGAAAAACAGTATAATGTCATGTTTCCTAATAAGCATTAACCATGTTTTTTTTAAAACCTAACCGTGTATTGGTAGTGTTTTTTATCACTGTCTATTTGAAAAAAAGTTAGTGCTTCATGCATTTCGCGCGTGATGGCATTAATTTTGTATCGCGAGACGGCGTGTTAGTGTTGCGTGCGTTCCTTCGTACATCGCTCTCTCTCTCTCTATCCTAAGTCCATCTGTCTTTTCATTACGCAGTGTATAAAATGAAATTAATGGAATATTAATCTAGGTCATTACGCAGTGTGTATATCTCAAGGTTTTCTAAGAAATACAGTACACGTTTTATTGTTTTGTTGAAACGCGTGTTAGTTGATGCAGTAGGCTTTACTAGTAAACGTGAAAGCGTTACAATTATGCAGACGGAGCATAAAAAAGGGGTTTTTATTGTTCAGCCATTACGGAGGTATACACGCTGGCGCATGCCATTGAGAAAGCACTGGTCTTCCACCATTCTTCTTTCCTTTTATTGAATTAATTCGTTAGGCTTTACATTTACTTTTTAATTTAGATATGTGGATTTAGAATGTTTCACGACAAGGATATAACTTATATTTTAAACTGCAAGCGTAGAGCTTATCATTTAACATTTCCCGTGAAATAAGTTATATTATAAAATCAATCATCATGAATTTGAAATACATATAAATATATTTCGTCAACACTCATGAGACATCTAGCAGTTATAAGTTAGTTTAGAAAATATATCTCGACTGAGTAGTTAGCAGTTAAATTAAATTCATTATGACTACATGTTTGTTAAGCTAGAAATATAATTTATTCTGCTTTCCACTGTATGCGTCACTAGAAAATAATACAGACTTATAAATTAATCGCTCTGCACCAAATCTAACTAGGGAAATAAATAAACGATTAACCACTTTAAACATTTCGCAAAATACTAGATTACTAGATATAATATTTTACCTCAAACAGAACTACGTATCACAACGAAACTAAGAGACATCACTTATAAGTTTACGTGTTCTAGAACGAAGTGACCACGTCTACTGTAAAATGGAGAATGAGTGAAGTTAGTTTCAAACTCGGGCCAATATCTTAAAATTAGACAAAAGCCCCAACTTATTTCGCAAACGAAATAATGTCCCCTTTCCGTCTATATCACTTACGTAACTGTCGTAAACTGCCACGTTCTGACCGAGAGGGCGCGTGTCAGTTGCGAATCTCAGACAACTTGTCTGCAATGCAGGGGCAGTTTTTGCACCTACGTTTAACAAACTGACCGAGAAACGTGCGTGTCAATTGCAAAGGTAGACAACTTGTCTGAAATACAGGGCAGTTTTCACACTTCAAGCTGAACTCATCCTGAGAACCATAACTGACACTTTGCTTTCTCGCACCTTACCTAAGCGCTCAGCCGAGAACTCCGTGTGGCAAGTGAAAAAATTGTCAGACGATAAGTCTGCCATCCCATGTCTATCGAGACGAATTTCACGGTCCTTCGTCTCGTGCCTTGGAAAACTGAGACGAATGTCTGCCATTCGGTCTCTCGAGAGCGAATTTCTGACACCATTCGCTCACATCCCGGGGACTGACACATTACATAAGAAGTTACTGACTTTATCAGCCAAGAAATGCGTTATTAAATGAGAAAAGAAACTGGCGAAAGTGAGAATGGGAAAAATAAATATTTCTCGCAAACGAATGAATGCGAAAAAATACAGGAAAAAGGTAAAAAGAGATAATAAAATAGAGGATACGGGTGACAGAAAAAAGAAGAGGACATAGGCAATTCAATGATCATAAACTATGTGACAAATAGTAGGGATGGAGCATTCTATAATGTTTTCTGGACAGGTTACATAGATGTGATCGATCAGTGAGGATGACGTTTTTGTTACTCTGGTAGGTTTGTTGACTATTTGTTTTATGTTATTCGATGCTATGATGTTGGCCCATATTTGGTTTGGCTTATGCATATCGATATTAATATCACCAAGAAGAATAATTTCATTAACTGTAGTAATAACTTTATCCATCATGTTCGTGAAATCTTCAAACCATGTTGTTCCTACACTGGGATTACGATAAAGATATCCGATTACAATAGATCTTTGCTTTTGTGGCTTTACCTCTAACCATATGCATTCTATATCTATAGTCTCAAGATCGTTTCTGCGGCGATAACTGAGAGAAGAAGAAATATAAACTGCTAGACCCGTCTCTAATTGTCTACTTGAATCTCGCCGAATTGTTTTAAAACCTCTGAGCGCAATGTCATAGATAGATAGATAGATAGATAGATAGATAGATAGATAGATAGATAGATAGATAGATAGATAGATAGATAGATAGATAGATAGAGACATAGATTGATAGAGAGATAGCAAGATCGTTAGAAAGATAGATAGATAGATAGATAGATAGATAGATAGATAGATAGATAGATAGATAGATAGATAGATAGATAGATAGATAGATAGATAGATAGATAGATAGATAGATAGATAGATAGATAGATAGATAGATAGATAGATAGATAGATAGATAGATAGATAGAACTTAAGTTTGTGTCAGTAGCTTACCGAAGAGAGCGCAATTTCCAGATCTACAACATATTTGGCGTCCTGCTCGGCAACGTTCCTGGCTGCTCCCAGTGCAATGGCGAAGTTTGCCAGATATTTCTCATATGCCAGGATGACAGTGTTGTTTCGTGGTCGGCTAAAATATTCTTTGGGTAATCCTAAAATCGGTTCGCTTAGCTGAAAGTGAATATCATATTTGTCACGTCCACAGTGTAGGGTGTATAATAACGTATTAATATTAATTAAATATATATGACGCCGCAGTACTATTGTATGGCTCTGAAACGTGGAGAACAAAAAACATCATCCAGAAAGATGCATTCTCTCATTTCTTGATTCTTGCGTAGAAGTGAAGGACTGATGCCTTTTGTATGTTCTCCGCAGACATGAAGATATAAATCACTTCAAATAAAGGAGTGGTAGACTTCTTGGTAACTTAGTAACAAAAGCTATTTTGTTCATGCACATCGAAAGGAACCTTCAAGGTAGTGTCAAAATTAAGAAGAACTGAAGGTTGATTTAAACAGAGTGTACTGGAGACTAACTAGAAACTAAATACTTTATGACAGAGGAACCATATAGCTAGAAATGTCAGGAGAAAATCACTACTTATTACACTGTACAAAACACAAACAGCAAAGATGGGAAATATCAACTAGAGTAGTTATCAGCATAGAAATTACAATGGAAGGATTGCTGACAAAGACAACCCAGTAGAGCATCAACAAACAAACAAATAAATACATGAAATAATCAAAAAATATATCAGTAGATTAAAAAAATAGAAAATGAAGATCTTCAAGTGCCATGCTGTCACAGTTTCGGTGTTGGTGATGAACCGAGAACTGGTTACGGCACTAAATTAGCAATGTGTGACCGTGCCTGAGGACTTGTTACGGCACTAAATTTACCAACTAAGTGACTGAGTGCAGGCCTAGCTGTAGCCTACTCAAATTAGTCAGTCTATATCTCCCAAGCATGCCTTTCTCTTATTTACTGGCCCTTACCGCCAGAGGTGTTGATTCCTGGATGAGATAAGGTTCGTCTTTGTTTAACCAGGTCTCGTTCTTTCCTCCTAGTGGTTGACTAGCGACTGCCTCGTATTAGTGGTTTTCTTTCCTTGTTATATAATTATGTGCTATTATTCCTGTTCTTCCACACCTTTGTAATAATCCAACTCAACTTGTGTGAGAAAGTTTCAAACCAGCCATATGTTTATTTACAATGTCAATGATTCAACATATTCAATTGAGCATGGTTCAACAACTCCATTTTCATTTACATATCTCGAGGTCATCTCTTTCCAAATTCCTAGACCTGTCAAACCTAACTCTGAAAATGGTATCGATAGCTAAACATAGTTCATAAATATATAACTAATATCAGTTTTTGTCAAAGTACTACTGCTGTGGTCTCCTCTTACTTAGACATGCCAGTGGTGACATCTCGTTTATTTACACAATGGGTTGCCTGGCAATCAGCAAATAATTGAGAGCACATCTCCTGTAAATCAATGTAATATATACCACTGTTGAACATATCATGCCTGAGACGATACCTCGTCTATTCTATCATCAGCTGTTTATCTGTCAAGCAACATGTATGAGAGAGCGCATGACATCTCCTGTAAATCAATGTAATATATACCTCTGTTGAACATATCATAACTGAGACGATACCTCGTCTATTCTATCATCAGCTGTTTATCTGTCAAGCAACAAGTATGAGAGAGCGCATGATATCTCCTGTAAATCAATGTTAATATATACCTCTGTTGAACATATCATAACTGAGACGATACCTCGTCTATTCTATCATCAGCTGTTTATCTGTCAAGCAACATGTATGAGAGAACGCATCTCTTGTAAATCAATGCAATATATACCTCCGTTGAACATCATCATGTTCTTCTCTTGGTGGACATCCCTTTTACATGTGGGAGTCGTCTACCTCTAAAAAATGGTTGCCTGAAATTCTATAAAATGTTCAGAAAAAATGTCATCTTACCGTTTTAACAGAAGTCCGGCACCTATCATATCTCTTACTAGGCACCCCTATTCTATTACTATCTGTTCAGCACAAATTGTTAACCACAATCTAAACTATTCTCCAGAATTCATAACGCTACAATTCTAAGTCTAGCTACATCTTTAGAGCCTCCTGTAAACCACAGGTTTCATTGTTCTTGAGAGCCCAGCAAGGCGCGACTTGCCCTGTCAAGTTTTCTGGTGGGACTGACTTCTCTCTGTCCTTCTATTCATTCCCGTGATCCATTCTTCGTTATCCCTTCAATACGATTGGTCCGTTGTCTAGTTTACTCACTGACCACAACTCACGGTTAATTCCTTCATAACAACTTAGTGAGCTCCGTTCCATAACTGTTTACCTTCGCTCACAATTTTCTCGTGTTTTTGTCCTGCTCGTCGTTCAAAAATCTAAAGGGCGTTAATATTCATTGTTATCTCCCTTAGGGATTTATGCTTAACTGCTATTTCCCTTTACTTCCAGCTTATTAAAAACGACCGTTATGCTAATTTTGTAAACCACATTGGTGTACTCACAGAAAATATTTACATACAAAAGTGTTCTCACCCTTACCAACTACGCACAAGTGCGCAAACTTTTATATCCCATCTTTTGAATAATTTCTCTTCACAACGTATAAATCTTCCGCCTTTTAGTTTTGGAAAATATGTATTCGATAGTGTTCCACACCTTTGTGGATTCTACAAGAAAATAAATTCTACCAATATTTCAGAACCTGGATAAAAACTAATTAATCTATATCTATTTTTGGCTCGGCTTTCCAACTTTTCGCGGATTTTACCTGTTTTTATATTTTAACGGATTTACCTGCTCACCATTTTCAACACCAGTTTCAGTAATATGGAGTCTAACAAGATCACCACCACTTTTCTTCTGAAATCGGAAGCGTTGGAAGGAGGGAGCTTTCATCGACCCGGAACCGTGGTACTCACGGTGTCTGGCCCCCAAGCGGCAGCAAAAGCATCACCATCCTTCCTCACCAGCGTACTAGTCGGCCCGGCTGGTGTCCCGACCAACGGTATCGATTCGCTCTACCGTTTTGAGAATCCTGTCAGATGGTATCTAAATCTGACAACCCAAGCTCACGGACTATACTACCAAAAGTTGCACGGCAAGAGAGTACAACTCTCAAACCCTGAACTCACTATTACTTTTGAACATTTGGAGAAGGAGCGATCCAAATTAACAATCCACTGGGTACCGCCCACCATGAAAGGCGATGCCGTTAAAAGCATGGCAGCAAGTATCACCAGTGATCCAGAGGCTGAGGTCTATAGGATCCGAAACGCTCCTGACAAGTGGGGCGTGCTGTATCGTCCATCGGGAGAAGTACCCCACTACGTCGAACTGAAAATCGAAGGGGACAGTCCTGAGCCTCATAAACTTCTGATAACCATACAGGGACGACGAACGGTGTGCCCTCACTGTAGCGAGGACACGCATTGGGCAAATCGCTGCCCACAGAAAGCAGCAAGAAATCCCGCAAACCCTCAACAGCCAAGGCCCCCAGCAAAAGAGGCAGCAGTAAGAACCACACCGTGGCCACAGCTACCAAGAAAAGATGCAGCAGTGCCGGAGAAAAACAAGAAAACTCAGGCGGCAAGATGCCAATAAGCAGAGCACGACTTCACGCTTGTCCGCACTCGCAAGGAGAAGAAGAGACAAAGGCGGCACTCTGCCCCCAGTAGCCCTAGCACAGATGAAGATGAAGAAACCACAAGCCAAGAGAAAAAAAAACCAACAACAGAGATACCAACAAGAGCGACACCAAGTCAAAATCCAGCAACACCTTTAACCAAAAATATAACACCACAGTCCACCTGGACACACACGACAAAGGACATTACCAGAAAAACCACTCTATCGGAAAACTCACCACAGATCCTGTCACCGGCCAAACTTGTAATCGACCTATTGAATGCACAGGAGAATGATGACAAGACAACACCCTAAACATGTAAATTATAATTCCACAACCGGTATGTTTTTAAACTGTAATGCTTTTATACTTATAATGCTACCTTAATGTATGTTTAGTCCTTTTTTTAAAAATGGCGTCGAATATGGTAGTTTTGAGTATAAATATAAGTGGCGCCCGCGCCAAACTACAACACATCATACCACTCATACATAAACACAAACCAGATTTTATACTCTTACAAGAAACCAACATACACACAGACGAACACGCATCACAGATCACAACTCAGTTAGGACTAAGACATTCTTGTTTTAGCTTAGCCATTCGCAACACTGGTTCAGGAACAACTATACTACAAACATCAGACAGGTGGGAAATACTTGGGAAAAACAGGGACACCGAGGGTAAAATAGCCATAGTTCACGTTGGAAACAAGAACCACACATACACGACAGTTAACATACACGCTCCAGCAAACTACAGTCATCAGCCACAATTTTACGATAGCCTAGATAACTTACTCACACACTTATACAGAGGACACAACATTATATTAGGCGGTGATTTTAACTGTGTTTTAACAGATATAGATCTAGTAGGTGGTGAGGTTAGAGCACAGATAAGGAGAACCAACGGAGAAAACACGCACCAACTAGACATCTTACAGACCATAATAGACACCCACAGCCTAACAGACGCATACAGACACGCACATCCCCAAGGAAAGGACACCACACACGCAAACGCAAACAAAATACACAACAGAGCCTCACGATTAGACAGAATCTATATACCATCAACACACCACATAATTCAGGCCAGACACTTACCAGAAACTCTAAAGTTTACAGACCACAAAGCAATACTCACTGCCATTAGTTCTACTCAGGCAAGCACACATTTCAAACGCTCTCCACACTGGAAATTCAACAACACTTTACTCCAAAACAAAACATACATGACTCAACTCATCCTTACATACACAACTGATGTGCCAACAGAAAACATACAACACCACTGGGAAATACTAAAAAATACAATACGTGAACGAACGCAGATAATGTCAGCTAGGATACACAAAGATAGGATTAAACAAGAGAAACTAGTAGAGGATGCAATACTGCTTACAAAACAAACAGACAGAAATTCACCCAACATCCTAACATTAGAAGACCAGCTACAACAATACAAGCACCATAGGTTTCAGGGCGCCCTACTACGGACGAAACTGAACACAATCACACAAGAAACGCCCAGTAAACAATACAGGGCAATAGAACAAAACATACAACGCTGCAGACAGATAGGGCAAATAGTAGATCTAGACGGAATCACGCAGACAGAAACACAAAACATAGTACAGGCTTTTGAAGATTACTACAGAAACCTGTACACAGAAGAAAACGTCCAGTCACAACAGAAAGACAAGCTCACAGATCCAAACAAACATCATAGTGCCAGCTGTGCAAAACACGCATTCAAGAAACCGAAGATCATATTTATTACACATGCAATACAGTCATACCTATGAGGAAAGCATTGCAAGATATGATCACCTCACACACAGGACAACACGTTGACCTTTACACATCTATTTTTCTTAACACACTCCCAAGATCAACTCCCGAAACACATACACAACTACTCATGTTACTGTCACAATACAGATATTTGATTTGGAGTTTTAGGAATTTAGCAGTTTTCAAATACCGACATTTTAATCCCCATATACTTTTAACTGTTTTTCTCCAAAAGGCATTGTCAATAGCACCTACGTTTACCGTACGGCAGAGTAACATTCCTCTGCCTCCTCCAATTTAAGTTAATGCCTAAACGCTATAAAACTTCTTCCCTTTACTACTTTCTTCCTCGTCATGTCAGTGCGTGCTAGCCTCTTGAAAGGCTTTAGTTGAACCTGCCCACAAAAGCAGGACGTAACGGATTGCTCCCCTACCCGGGGTTTTCAATGGTGTCTCACTCTAAGCGCCTATGTTCTAACAGCCGCACGTCTACCTAGCGTTTTTTTTCTTTTTTTCTGAGAGTGTGTGTGTGTGCGGGGTTTTCCAATGTAATTTTTTTTTCTGTGATTTTAAAATATATCACCTTTGTTTAAATTTGTACATATTCTCTTGATTTTGAAGTTTTACATGTCACAGAAGATTTATATGAATAAAAATCAATTGGAAAAAAACATAAATATATATATTCTTATACTAAAAAAAAAAAAAAATCTATAGGACAAACTACTCTCTCCGTCTTAGGAGAGTGGCCTAGACGCTACAAGACTGCCACTTTTTACTTCTGTCTTTCTTTCGTACCAGGGCGTGCTTGCCTCTTGAAAGGCGGCTCAAGGTTGTGCTCAACTATCACATCTTTAATTTGAGCTTTCACACGACTGAGAACAAAGCAGTCCGTAACACGTACCGACCACTCTCCTACCTGGGGCTTTCAGTAGGGTCTCTCGCCCCATTATCTCCGAGCGCCTATGTTTCCCATTGCCTTACATCTTCGGAACGCAATCATTCATACTTATGATTTTTTATTTGTGAGTGTGTGCGTGCGATGGATTTTTACTATGTAATAGTAAAAAGTACTTGTAGTATCAGACCATGTTTGTTAGTTTTATTTAAAATGATGGAAGAGTTTTTTCCTATATGTAAAATAGACCACATCTGTTATAACATTCACATTTGTTTCTCTCGTTTCCCAATTTTTGATCATATCTAGACAGTATGTCCTTTCGCAAAATGTATTGCTGCATAACCGTGAGTGTGTGTATTCATGCATTCATATCAGTATAAATGCTCGAATGCAAGGGTACAACACTGGTTTTATGAAAATACTTATATGTGACTATTGGTTCTGATACCTTGAGAATACACTTATTGAATAAAGATTGGGTGAGGGAAACAATCTGTTCTATGTACACAATCAAATTTTACATAAACATACATAAGTTTCAATTTTAGAAAATTTTTTCTACCTGGTACTTTGTGGTCTATGAATGTACACAATCAAATCTTACATGAATGTACAGAAATGTCCAACTTTGATATTTTACCTTTCCCACAGTGTACCTACAGTTTATGAATGTAATTTATTGTTTGCTGTAAAATGAACATGTTTTGGAATTTTAAAATGGACATGTCTTAGGAAACCTGACTATACTACCCCTTTTCACTCCTACTTTGTCCTTCCTGTGTGCTAGCTTTCTCTGGGCTTTTCATTTGTGTGTGCAAACCCTCTTCTGTTGAAACTTGTTCACACCTGCAATGGATGCGTTCTAATTTTAAACCGTGGCCCTTATAGATTCCCTCCTCGCCGGACAGCCTTCTGTATCTTCGACCCACCCCTCTGCTCTGGAAGCCAAATTACTTCCTATGTTTTTGGTTTAATTTTTTGACCTGCGCTTTGGTTTTTACACAAGTTGGAGCTCTTTCGTCGCCAGTGTGCCTAGCCTTCGGGGGGTGTTGGGAAGTCAGGTATTGGTAGTACCTCTGGTGAAGGAGCTGTCATGCCCTTTTTAGGGCAGCTCAGCCACCTTTGGTCCAAACCTGGCATCCAGCTCTCACCTGTGGCTCCTCGTAGCTGTCAGCATGCGACAGCGGCCACCCCCCGGAAAACGGCTTTGACAGGCCGGCTAAACTAGGTGAGGGTAGCCAAATGGTTATAAACTTTCGATGAGTTAGGGTCTGCCTACCCATGCATGCGAAGACTGGATTCGATAGACTGCGCGGAAGAAACCACCTGTTGGTTCAACGGGCATGACGGCGATTACCAGCAACGCGCTGTGGAGCGTAAGGAGCACGGCGACGCACGTAGAAAGCCCTTGTCATCCACTGCACCTGACTTCATCTCCAGTCGTCTTGACTTGTCTTGCCACTGGATTGAGATGGACCCAGGCGAGAGAGTGAGGTCGACGAATTGCGCAACTCTTCCTCACTTTAATCCAAATCACCGCGCAAGTCACTCTTTCATCATTCATCCATTCATCCATCCACTCACAACAAGTTCTGTGGCGATGGGCGAGCGGCGAAGCGGCAGGCGTGGGTACGCTGGCAGTCGTAGTCGCAGACCTACACACAGGCGGCTCAGGCCATCTGGTCGTCTTCCACTGATCAGAGCAGCAGTGGGATTCGGCAGCCCCCTGAGTGTCTGAGCAGCCCTCTTTAGGAAAGCACTGCTCACCTCCATGGCATGAGGAAGGGGCTAGAAAAGGTGCCCTAAACATTGCCTGCTTCACCATTACCTAACCAGCTTACCGCGGTTGGTGGGTACCCTACTTCGGCGGTCGACATATAAGAAAAAGAAAGGACAGATTTTTTCCCCCTCATTCTAGGCGCATGGAATGTGCGCACTCTCCTTGACAAGGACTTTAACGCAAACAGACCTGAGAGACGAACTGAACTGATTGGGAGAGAACTGGCCAGGTACAACATTGACATAGCAGCACTGAGTGAAACTCGACTTGCAGGCGAGGGCCAACTTTGCGAAAAGGGTGCAGATTATACATTCTTTTTGAGCGGAAGAGGAACTGAAGAAAGACGAGAAGCAGGGGTTGGATTTGCAATCAAAACAGCAATTGTCAGCAAGTTAGTGGGGCCCCCAAAGGGAATAAATGACCGACTCATGACGGTCAAGATCCCTCTGTTTTATGGAAGAAAACATGCCACCATCATTAGCGCGTATGCACCAACTATGACAAACCAGGATGAAGTCAAGGATAAGTTTTACGAAGAACTACATGCAGTCATTGCATCAGTTCCTAAAGCAGATAAGCTCATCATTCTTGGTGACTTTAATGCAAGAGTAGGCTCAGATAACATCTCCTGGAATGGCACTATTGGAAGGTACGGCGTGGGTCGCTGTAACAGTAATGGACTTCTCCTCCAGACTTGCGCAGAACATGACCTCCTTGTCACCAACACCATTTTTCGACTTCCTACCCGCAACAGGACCTCCTGGATGCACCCTCGCTCAAAGCATTGGCACCTAATTGACTATGTAATTGTTAGGAAGAAGGACAGGCAAGATGTCCGGGTGACCAAGTCCATGTGTGGTGCCGAGTGCTGGACTGATCATCGCCTCATTTGTATCTAAACTTAAAATTCGTATCCAACCAGCCAGGCGCCCTCAGGGGAAGAAAACTCAAAAGAGGCTGGATGTCACCAAACTAAAGAAGACAAAAATCAAACAGTCATTTACTGACACCTTAGAAGACCGTCTCAAATCTATCTCGCTAGACGGCCAAAGTGTGGAAACAAATTGGGCAGCCCTAAGTGAGCAGATCTACAACACTGCTACAGAGGTCCTGGGTCCTTCCATCAAGAAACAAAATGACTGGTTTGATGAGAACTCAGATGATATAAAGCAGATGTTGACTGAGAAACACCATCTCCATAAAGCATATTTAAATGATCCAAAATCTACATCCACGAAAGACGCTTTCAACAACATGCGTAGAATCGTCCAACATAAACTACGCCAGATGCGGGATTCATGGCTGAATAATAAAGCAGATGAGCTCAAAGGCTTTGCTGACAGCCATGACTTGAAAAATGTTTACCTTGCACTCAAAGGGGTCTATGGTCCAACATCATCAGGATCATTTCCCCTCCTTAATGCAGATGGAAAAACACTAATTACAGACAAGGAAAAAATGCTCCAACGCTGGGCTGAACATTTTAATAATCTTTTGAACCAGCCATCATCTATTAACGACGAAGCCATCATCCGCCTGCCCCAAATTCCTATAAATGAAGCACTAGATGATATACCAACTCTGGAGGAAACAAAAAAAGCGATTCGTCAACTGTCTAGTGGAAAGGCCCCTGGCTCCGATTCAATTCCTGTTGAGGTTTATAAAGATGGCGGTGCAGTTCTGATAGAGAAACTTCATATGATCTTCCAGCAAATGTGGCAGAGTGAAACCATCCCACACGATCTCAAAGATGCGTCAATTATACATCTATATAAACGTAAAGGTAATCGCCAAGACCGTAACAATCATCGAGGCATCTCTCTTTTATCAATCGCTGGGAAGATATTCGCCAGAATCCTTTTGAATCGCCTTACGGCTCATCTTGACAAAGGTCTTTTACCTGAAAGTCAGTGTGGATTCCGGAAAGAACGTGGAACCACAGATATGGAGTTCGCTGCAAGACAGCTACAAGAAAAATGCCAAGAACAGCACTGTGACCTGTACACAGCTTTCATCGACTTGACAAAGGCGTTCGACACGGTCAGTAGAGAGGGTTTATGGAAGATCATGGCAAAATACGGCTGCCCAAAGAAATTTATCACAATAGTGCAGCAAATGCATGATGGAATGCAGGCTAGAGTTCAGGAAAACGGTGAGCTATCAGAGCCTTTCCCTGTCTCAAATGGAGTTAAACAAGGGTGCGTACTTGCACCGACTCTGTTCAGTATCATGTTTTCTGCTATGCTGACTGATGCTGTTAGAGACGGGGACACAGGAATCGACATTAGTTATCGTATTGATGGAAAATTGTTTAACCTTAGGAGGCTTCAAGCAAAAACCATGGTTAAATCACACACCATCAGAGATCTTCTGTTTGCTGATGATTGTGCCCTCAATGCTGGCTCAGAGGCTGATCTGCAGCATAGTGTGGATAGATTCTCCGAAGCTTGCGCCAACTTTGGGCTTACCATCAACACGAAGAAAACAGAAATCATGTACCAACCAGCTTCTGGCACAGTTTATACTGAGCCAGTCATCAAGGTTAATGGTGAGAAACTGAATGTTGTGAACAGATTCACATACCTTGGTAGCACACTATCCCAGAACATTGTCATTGATGATGAGGTGAACACCAGGATCTCCAAAGCCAGCAGCACATTTGGCAGACTATACACCAACGTCTGGCATCGAAGTGGCATTAGTCTACAGACAAAGCTGAAGGTGTACAGAGCAGCGGTGCTTCCAGTGCTGCTATATGCATGTGAAACATGGACTGTATACAGGCGCCACGTAAAGAAGCTAAACCACTTCCATACAGTCTGTCTCAGGAAGATAATGAACATCAAATGGCAAGACAAGATCCCGGATACCACCGTTCTTGACAGAGCTGGTATCCCTAGTGTTGATACTATTCTGATGCAGTCACAGATTCGCTGGGCAGGTCATGTAGTCCGCATGCCAAACCATCGACTGCCAAAGATACTCTTTTATGGTAAGATGCAGAAGGGTAAACGCTCCCATGGTGGCCAAAAGAATCGCTTCAAAGACACGTTAAAGAGGTCATTGAAAACCTAAACCCAGACACATGGGAAACTGCTGCGCAAGACCGAAGTGCTTGGCGCACATCTCTTCGTAAAGGTGCAGTGGCATGCGAATCATCCAGAAGAGCAGCAGCGGAACAGCGGAGACAAGCTAGAAAGGACCGTGAAATAAAACCTTCACATGAAGCAAACATTCCCTGCCCACACTGTCCGAGATCCTTCCAGGCCCGCATCGGGCTCATCAGTCACCTTCGTACCCATAGACTAACCTAACATATTCCTAAATAATTGGATGAACAGAGTGGTCTTCATCACCCGTGATGGACGAACGAACGCCTAGCCTTAAGGCTGCTCAAGGCTGAGTGTAATCAACCATCACTTTGGTGGCTGAAACCCGCCCAGCCAAGAGAAAAGCGTTACGCAGCACACAATGGCCACTCTCCCTCTACCTGGGAGGAGGGGCGGGGAGGGAGGGGCTTACAATACCCAGCCCAGGCGATAGTCTTCTCAAGTGTATCCTTTGTTCTAGCAGCCAAACTGGACACTGAAGTTACTTCAGAATCCAAAACAGTCTAAAACTTTAACCACTATAAACCATTATAAACTCCCCTTTCATATGAAATTTCTTGTTTTACTATATTCATCTTTTTCTACTCCCCTTTTCTATTTAAAATGTTGACCATTTAACTGTGCAAATGAAAGTTTGAAGATGCACGAGGTTTTTATATGTAATTTATAAGGTACCTCCCATGTTCTCTACTGTAAAATGTACACGGTTTTGTAAAATGACCTTTAATCACTTTCCTTGTTTTGTAAAATGCAAATGTTTCTTCTTCTTCTTCTTCTTCCTCGTTCGCCCTGAAAAGGACGGTGGTTGCGTTGTGTCTGTTTCCAACGTAGCTGTGATATCTGCACCTTTCGGTCGACACATCCGACTTCTGCACGGCATTTTTTAGGACCGGGTTTGCCTTCCCATTGCGATCCGTACTCGCTCAGCCAGCCTGCACAGCTGCAGACTGTTTCCAGGACCACCACGTGGAGGTGGAGCACGGTCTTGACCAGCTCTGGTTCGCTGGTCCTGACGCAGGCAGTCAAGCTATGAGTCGCTGACTGCGGTCTCTATTGCTGCGTCTTGAGGTCCCTTTTAAGTGCGCAGATGAAAGTGAGAGTACGCACGACTGTTTCACATGAAATTTTTAAAATGTACTTTCAATGTTTTCAATTTTTGTAACATGTACACAGATTTGTAAATATGCAAAGAAAAGGGGGGGGCGGGGGGGGAGGGGGCGAAACTATTCCGGCTTGCATTATGAATGGACACAATCTAATTTACATGAATGTACAGAAATGTCCAACTTTGATATTTACTTTATTCACTTTGTACATACAGTTTATGAATGTATTTGATTATATGTTGTAAAATGAACATGTTCTGTAATTTCAAAATGAATATGTATTAGGGAACATGATTACCAACTACCCCTTGTATCTTTATCGAAGTACCGGTGTGCCTAGCCGCTTTTATGACTGCCCATGGCTGTTGAGACTTGCCATGCAGTAAAGCGTAACGCAGTACACAATGAGCCACTATACCTTTAACCCGAAGGCTCTCAATATCTTGCCCAGACAGAGATTTCCAGTGTCCTTTGCGCTGTCAGCCAGGCTGTATACTGAAGTTACTTCAAATGAAATCACCATTAGTCACCTGGTACGACATGCCGAGGAGAAGCAGACCATATTTTCTTCTATGTATTTTCAGTGACCTCCCAAGTACGATAATACATTTACAACATACAACATTTGAAGGTTTATTCGAGACACTTTGAGAAATGCAGAATAAATAAAGATTAGTTATAAATTGGAAAAAGAGGAAAAATGATGAGAAAAGAGACTCGAAACATGTAAACAAATTAAATAAGCCTAGTGTGTTTTTGTGTTTTCGCCTAGGGGAACAAAGAAATGTTTCAAACCTCTATTTGTATGACACATGTACCAACAATGTCCATTCAATCTCTCTCCCCCCCCCCCATTTTAGTTTTTCTTTTTACTTTTTTGGTTAAGGTATTACTAAATTTAAATTGTGATTTGACCTGATTCGTGTATGTATGTGTAAAAAAGATAGGGGTGAATGCACGTGAATCATTATATAAATTGTATTTTTCTTATATTCCTTGTAAAATACAATGTTTTGTAAAATGAAATTGAAAAGCAAATAAACGTCACTTAAAAAAAAAAAAAATTTTACTAAAGATTTCCGTGGAGAGGAGCAATATAATGAGTCTATAAACTATTTTTCAAGCCCTACTTTATAGGGCATACATTGCAATGAAAGAATGGTAGCATTATGTATAGTTATGTACGTTAACATTAGTGTATTTACCAGTAATCTCTGCACGATCGCTTCTCGGCCTTTTGATTTGTCAAATAAAATTATATTCTCCCGAAAAAACAAAAAAGAAAAAAAAAAGAAAAAAAATCTTTTGAATAAGTAGTCTATTTCCCAAATCATTTATATTTCATAAACCATTTTGTATACACCCCTGTTCTAACAAAACCAAATTACTATGCTACGAAACCTCACGGTGACAATGTCTAGTGGCGCAGGAGATCATGTATCTCTACAACTTCCTGTCTCCAGTAAAATTTATCAGTTCTGCTGTTGATTCCGGTCCGTGCCACGATGTCAAACTGTACCGTATTCGCTCTCTTTGTCTTCCCTTATCTCTTTTTCTTTCAACCTTACCTGATGAAGATACAAAATGAAGATATAAAATTGAATTGAACACGTTTCGTTCGACATTCCCGCAGCTAGTCTTGGAGCTGTTTATGATTATGACGATGAGAATTTTTTATGATGATGATTAGGATCTTGAGGATGTTTTATGATAATGATTATGATAATGAGGATTTTTTTATGATGATTATTATAATGATAATGATGATGACACCTCTGCACACAGCACAGCGCCAAAACTCAGACTTACATATAATGCCATTTTGTTGGAATCCATTGTATCGGTGCCCACCGCGTACTTAAACAGTGGTTGGATGTAGACTTCTTCATAGCGTGCTATGACGTCATTAAGGCTGAAGTTTGTATTAGTCCAGGTTGGGTTGAGTGTTGGCCAGTCATTGACGAAAGTGGTTGCGTTCAAGTATGGTGCCAAACCAATTTCTTCGATTTTAGCTGGATAGAGAAATAGAGTAAATATTTTAGCTGGATAGAGAAATAGAGTAAATATTTTAGCTTGATAGAGAAATAGAGTAAATATGTTTGCTGGATAGAGAAATAGAGTAAATATGTTTGCTGCAGAAAACCTGCTTAATAATTCATTCATGTATTCATATACACATTCAATCATTCGTTAATTTCAACTATCTGTGGACCAAACGCCATTAGCAAGTTCACGCAAAGCCTTTTAATGAATGGGTACCTGACTTTTCTCTTGCAACATCAGCGAGAAAGGGAACTAGTCAACCCACTTCATAAAATAGCTGGACTTTTCACGGTAGTCTCTAACAATTTACTCCCCTACGCCAGTTTTTGCTACGGGAATACTTTTACCTTTTTGCTATCACTACAAGGTTTTTTCTAGACTAACAATGGATAAGACGTCGGGGAGGCACAAAGACAAGTTTAACAACAGCATTATTTAAGCGACATGTATAGCTACAAGAACTTAAGAATTTGTTGAAATAAGACAATTTACAGCCAGTGCAAGTCTCATCCCCCTCAACATAAACCAAACACGAAATGGGCACAGAACACTGATTTCTTAAACAGTAACAAGCAAATCTACAGGTTGTCTGAAAATTGTTCGCCTGAGTGTGCAGTTCAGTAGATACGAGTGATACTGATAAATAAAACTGCATTAGCAGCATTAGCCCAAGGAGATGTATTGGTCACATGTATTGAAACTGTTTCCACCTGTGCTGTTGCAAAGTACATGAAGAGAACTATAGTATTGGCCTATCATTGTACATGATACAAAAGGTACCCACGTGGATACATACTGAGAAACTGTGTACTCTGCGTTTCATTTTGAATGCGAATTTTTCAATGACAATAATTCTGCGGCATCCTGAATGTCTTGTTGGCGCAGAAACAAATCAAACTTAAACTTGGCTCCGGCTCTTAGAAGAGTTGGAGCAGCAGTCTTGGACCTTCTACTCAAACGTGTAATGGCATTCATTTATTTCATTTTTATTTGCATTATCTGTGTTTTCTTCATGTTTATTTATTAATGAGAATAAGACGGAGTAATTGTTTCTTCTTTCATTATCTCGGTCCCATGAGGCAAGATAATTCATCTGTTTCATGTTCTTTAATGCCAATCTTCTAACAATATTTGACATTCTGGTATTATTTCTTGTTATTGTTAATAAGCGTCGGCATCATTGCACTCTGGTCAAACCCAAAGACGCTCAGTCTCCCTCAGCAAATGTCCAACTGAACGAATGCTAACTTGGGATTATTTCTTTATTTCACATAATCTTTGTGCTGTCTTACTCAAGATTAACTCTAAATCTTTGGTGGCGCCGTCAGCTGTAATTGTATCTTGTTGAAGCGGATCACACGTGTGGTATAAATAGCAAGACGGAGTTAAACATCTGCCTACCTTCATCCATACAAGATCTGTAAAAACGTTTCATGTTGCTCAGGTAACTGGGTTCGGTTTTTGTAATATCCGCCACGATTATGTCTGAAATTATATATGAGTAATATGACAGTAGTGGTTATAGTTACAGTTATTCTGACAATGGTTGTAACATTACTTGTTGCAGTCGTTGTAACGCTACCTTCCGCTACATACTAGAAAATTTACAATATATGTAACATACTTGTTATGGTAAAGGTAAAGGATCCCGCTACACGCCCATTGAGGCGTAATGAGAATATGGTGTAAGGCCCATATTTTCTTGACCGTCGGCACACTAGGGGTGATGTGCTCAGCATCACGCCGGCCGCCTTAACCTTCCCAGAGTTGTTCTGGTTCCCATTTGGAGCTGGGTCAAACCAGGAGCTGTTTGTGGCCTAAAAAATTCCCACCTCATCTGGGGGATCGAACCATAGACCACTGAGCTAGGAAGCCAGTGCACTAACCACTATGCTACCGCGGCTCCCAACATACTTGTTATGATAGAAGTTATATTATCAGTAGTTGTCAGAGTTATTTTAAAGTCTTTTCTGACAAGTCTCAAGTCGAGTCTCAAGTCTCCTAAAACAATTCTCAAGTCTCCTAGAATAAGTCTTAAAGTCGAGTTTCAAGCCTCTTAGAACAAGTCTCAAGTCGAGTCTGAAGTCTCCTAGATCAAGTCTGAAGTCGAGTATCTTGTCCCTTACAACAAGTCTCAAGTCGAGTCTCAAGTCTCCAAGAAGTCTAAAGTCGAGATGAAGTCCCTAACAATAGTGCGCCATCACAGTAAATGAGGTAGCTTTTAAAACAAGTCAATAGATTCTTGCTCAAGAACACCTTAATAACATAAATGAGAGACGCAAGAGTAAAATAGACACAGAAAAGGCATCGCTGAATCACATTCTATATATCCTAACATAAAGACTAACATATATCATAACATATATCATAACATATATCCTAACATATAGCCTAATATATATCTTAACTTATATCCTAACATATAGCCTAACATATATAATAACATATATCTTAACATATACCATAACATATAGCCAAACATATATCCTAACATATAGCCTAACATATATCCTAACATATATCATAACATATATCCTAACATATATCATAACATATATCATAACATGTATCCTAACATATATCATAACATATATCATAACATATATCATAACATATATCATAACATATATCATAACATATAGCCTAACATATATCCTAACATATATCCTAACATATTTCATAACACATATCCTAACATATATCCTAACATATATCCTAACTTATATCATAACATATATCCTAACATTTATCATAACATATATCTTAACATATATCATAACATATATCCTAACATATATCCTAACATATTTCATAGTACATGTACTAACATTTATCATAACATATATCCTAACATATATCATATCATATATCCTAACATATATCCTAACATATATCATAACATATATCCTAACATATACCATAACATATATCCTTACATATATCCTAATATATATCATAACATATATCCTAACATATATCATAACATATATCCTAACATATATCATAACATATATACTAACATATATTCTAACATATATCATAACATATATCCTAACATATATCATAACATATATCCTAACATATATCATAACATATATACTAACATATATCCTAACATATATCATAACATATATCATAACATATATCCTAACAAATATCCTAACATATATCCTAACATGTATCATAACATTTATCATAACATATATCCAAACATGTATCATAACATATATCCTAACATATATCCTAACATATATCATAACATATATCCTTACATATATCCTAACATATTCTTCTTCTTCTTTTTTCTACCCCTGTCTATGAAAAAAATAATGAAGTTACGGAAACGACAAACGACAATCCTAACATATATACGTAAGTCATGGAGAATCAGAGAACATATATGTGGTAAAATCTGCGAGGATAATTACTCATTTCTATAGATTTTAGTCATATAAACAAAAATAAATAAAACCAGCCCGATTGTGTCTGACGGAATTGCTCTCACACGCCCGCCACTGCCTTTTGTGCAGTGCGAAAAGCCTATAGCATATATAATATGCAACGCGCTGCATTTTCGGTTTCGCCAACGTACTACCGATGTTTAAACTTGTAAGATCTGCTGCATACACGGCCGCCTAACCGATAAAATTAACTAATTGGCGGAAGAGCGCCGCACAATACTATCTGAATTAACGTAATATTTTGTTTTTAACAGGTTAATCAGTAGTAAGTCTTACAATTTGGTAGTGAAACACGATAAAATTCAAATCATAAAACCCAGCTTGTTAACCCGCCACGTCTAACCCCGATTTGCCTGCCACATTCTGCCATGCGTATATACACGCGGCGGCAAACGTCATCGGAGGCAAACACACAGACAGTATGTCCCCACTCGTGGTAGACGTACTGGCGTCACAAAAAAACAAGTAGTATTTGAATCCCATAGGCTAAGCGGGAGAGGAGAAAGGAGGAAATGGTGGTCTTGTGTAAAATCTTATTTGACGAACGAACAGTGACAAAAATGAAAATCTTTATTAATAGGAAACTGAACATAAAACTTATATGATAAGATAGCTGAGACTCCCCTAAGCAAGAATATGTTTTAAATACTATGATAGCCCCAGTATTAGTGAAGTTATGAAGGAAAAATAAAATGTCCAAGACGGCAGACCAGACAGACAGTCAACCTTACTTGAATTTTTCATAACGTTAAAGGGACGATCGCGTAGAAAGAGGCATTGCGGTGAATATTCAAATTCGCTTGAGTACAGAGAGTATAGGGTGAGAAGAGGGGGCGCTAGGAAATTGGTTATCAACGAAACGTTTTTGTTGTAATGGCAACTAACATAGGCTAGCCAATTAAATAGCAGACGCGGTGTAGTTTGGAATTGTTTTTTGTTTTTCAAAAACTGCATTTTGAAATCTGGTAGGCGCCAGCTTCTGATTGGCTAGTGGTACCCAATATTAGCAAGGGGTTTTCCTTATTCAATTGCCAGTTGTCTAAAATAAATTACATTAAACATTTTGCTGAGATTCAGCTGTGGTAAATTTAAAGTAAAATAAATATTTCCCAGCCTGAGACCAGTGCAGAGTGAAACTGCGGCCATTGCTTTGCAAGTCAGCATCATTTGTTTAATTTTCTTGAATTGTGGTAAGGACGATGTATGAATTGTTATGTTTAATTCCACAGCAAACAAAATTGGGTATTGATATTGAGGGAAAATGAAGAACATGTCGGTAGTAGACATTGTTGCGTCCTCATCTTAAAATGTATCTAATTGATGTATGTTGTCATGATTATGCTGTTATATTATTAAAGTATTATAGTAGTAAGCCTCTGTGTTCTATGAACACTATTTACATGCCTGAAGCATTTATAATATAAAAAGAAAAGAGAAAATCATACCAGCGGAAATGTGGTTACCCCACATTATTGTATTGAGGAAAAAGATGTAAAGGTACAGTGGCGTATCTGCCATAGGGACCTGAGGTGTGGTCACAGCAAGGAGGGAGTCAAACAAAGTTAGGGGCTTGTGCACATGTACGGCACGCAAGGCTGACCCCATATCCTGGTAGGAAAATATTAAATAATCTCAGTGAGTAGATGTAAAGCCTGGGTATCCTTTTGTTCCAGCGTTTTATTCCCTGTTACCGACTGGTGGCAGGAAGCCAGCTGAAAGTGAATACAGCCCTCAAGCCTCCATCCAGTCATTTCTACTATTATAAGAACACGGAGGAGCTTGAACGAGTGAAAGAGTCTGCATCTTCAGGAGAGAATTTCCTTATAAATAACCCCAGGTGATGTGCCATACATCTGGGTACATCTGACACTTTTTTGCAAAAAAAAAATAACATTCACTGAGTTTCCCAATGATATTCAGGAATTTCAAGGGGTATGATGACACAACAGCCCCTCATACACAGTGACTCTCCCTTTATAGGATTACAGTAGTAGCTGTGAACTGTTCTTCAGTGAAAAATATATCTTGATTTTAGTTGTGTGGACAGAAAGTCCAGTTGTTTTATTTCCCTCTTTCTGTAAACTATCTTGTCCTTATTTTCAAGACCTGTCCAAAAGATATAACTGGACAGGTAGATTAAATTGTAATATTCAGTTCAAAAGAAAACTTAACACCTGTTTTATTAACTTTTCTCATAAAAAAGTAAAGTGTTTGTGTGTTGTGTACTATCATCTCATTTCTCCCCTAGACAATAGGTACATCATACACCCTACACTAGAGCCAACAGAGAGACCGTGAGAGATCTAGGGAGGTAGCGTTAGGTTCCCTGTACACAATTCATCATCATCATTTATAGAATCAGGGACCTACATTTGCTTGACCTCGCACGGTTACTGCATACACTTATTTCATTCTTTGTTAGGATACCATCATAACCTCCCCAGCAAATCATCTTTATTTGCTACATAATTGGTAGGCTTGTCCGGGATTGAACTTTCTACATAAATTGGGGACAGTCTAATTTTCCCAGGAAATCCCCATATTATATATTTGCCCAAGATTTTGGGAAGTGAAGAAAGTGTCAGAAACCCAGATTTAATTAAATAAATTTATAATTAGTTATA
Organism: Oreohelix idahoensis; assembly: GCA_024509875.1. Classification (NCBI taxonomy): domain Eukaryota; kingdom Metazoa; phylum Mollusca; class Gastropoda; order Stylommatophora; family Oreohelicidae; genus Oreohelix; species Oreohelix idahoensis. The sequence goes on from JAMPIV010001947.1 coordinate 297,337, forward strand.
TTTAGAAACTTTGTTAGTACATTTTTCAGGATGGCAGATCTGGCCAAGTTTCGCTCTGCAGCTGTGCAAGCGGCGAGAGATATGAATATGGAGGGACAAATTTTGGTTGATTATGTCACCTCAGAATGTGACAAATTTATTACTAGGGAAGAACATAGGTTAGCTGAGGAAAGGAGAGTGCAGTTAGAAGATGCTAGGGATACTAAGAAATTAGAGGCTGATCGAGAGGCTGAGATAAAGAGGCTGCAGTTGGAGGAGAAGAAACTTGAGGCTGAGAAGGAGGCAAAGAAACTTGAACTCGAGGCTGAGAAGGAGGAAAAACGTCTACACAGGGAGGCGGAACGAGAGAGAGAAGAAAGAAGATTGGAGGCGGAAAGGGAAGATAAACGGTTACAGAGGGAACATGAGTTACGACTAAGGGAGCTAGAGCTACAAGGCCATGCTCCGGAAAATGGAACTAGCCCTTCCACTTCCGACTCCGCTGCAAGCCAGGCTGCCTCCTCATCAGCCATGGGGTTCCACTTAGATTATTTTATAGAAAAAGATGATGATATTGAGTCGTATCTAAGCAGATACGAAATATTAGCCACTACTTATGGGTTGGAAAGAAAAAAATGGGGAGTAAAGTTGTCTCAAGGACTTCGCGGTACAGCTTACGAAGTTTTTTCTAAAATGAGTAGGGGTGACCAGGACAACTATGACATGTTGAAGCAAGCTCTTCTGTTAAGATACGAAAAGAACGGAGAATTTTATAGAAAGAAATTTAGGAATGCCAGGCTACTGTCGGGTGAGACCTATCACCAGTTCTCCGCCCGGTTGGAAACGTATATGGAGAAATGGGCTTCTTTGGGGAAAACCCACGATCTCAAAGAGATGATACTCATTGAGCAGATGAGAGAGTCCATGGCTCCAGACATGAGAAAGTTTCTCATGGAACAGGGTGCGGAGAGACTGGAGGAAATAATAAATGTCGCTGAAAGGTATCATGCAGCCCAGGCAGAGGTAGCTGGTATTAAAAAGAAACCAGTAGATCAGTTTAAGGCTCCTCAAACCCATAATAAATTTGATAACAGAGGTAAGCAGAACTTCGATAGGCCTCGAAATGATTATAAAAATAAAACCGCACAATTCAAGGACAGAAGGAATGAGGAAAGAAAACCTCATCATCAAAGTAGATGGTATTGTACTTATTGTAAGAAGGAGGGACATGACATTAAGTATTGTAAAAGTAAACCTGCTGGATTTGCTGCTATGAAAAGGGGGAAAACAGGAGGGAAAGGACAAACCTGCTGAACAGCAGGAACCTTATCACCCCCCAGTTTGCGAGGATGTTGTATGCAATGATGTCACCATAAGGTGCCTCTATGATACAGGTTTGGATTTTGAGGCTGTGGTGAGCTCGCACTTGGTGAACCCAGATCAGTATACCACAGAAACAGTGGAGATACAAGGGGCGACCAAGGACCTACCCCTCATGAAACTTCCCATTGCCAGGATACAAGTGAAGACTCGCTATGTGGAAGGGATAATCAGAGCAGCAGTGATAGACGCACCCATCTACCCTCTGATATTGGGGTGTCGTTATGTCTACTTGGGAAATCCAACGAGACCTGTGGTCTTGGCAGCAGTCCAGACCCGATCACAATCCAGAAAGGAAGAAGATGAACCTATAAATACTCATCCCGAAGAGATGAGAAAGGCACAGGCTGAAGATAAGTCACTGAAGCTGTGCTATAAGAAACTCCCAAAGAGCCATACTCCTCCAAATAAAGGAGAATTCTATATGAAGAATAAATTGCTATACAGGAAGGCCGGCACTGGTGCAGCTGGTCATGGTCAGCTGGTCCTTCCTAAATCATATAGAGAAAAAGTGATGGAGTTAGGTCATGCTATCCCCTTCAGTGGTCACATGGGGATTAGTGCAACAGGACAGCGTATAGCTTGTCATTATTTCTGGCCAGGGATAACGGAAGACATAAAGAGATACGTACACTCCTGCCCCGAATGCCAGAGAGTAGCTCCAAAGCATTGGACTGCTCCCGCAACTCTTGGGGAAATGCCCATAGTGGGAACCCCTTTTGAGAGAGTTGCTGTGGATATTGTGGGACCTCTCACTCGGACCAAGAGGAGGAACAGTTACATCCTTACTCTGGTAGACACTTGTTCTATGTGGGGAGAGGCGGTAGCCCTGTCATCAATCGATTCGAAACATGTGGCAGAGGCATTACTTACGATATTCACAAGGTTAGGTTTCCCGCATCAAATCTTGACAGATAATGGCTCTCAGTTCAAGGGGAAACTAACTGAAGAGGTGTTCAGGTTGTTTCAAGCCAAGCACTTTCACTGTAGCCCGTACCATCCCCAAGGGAACGGCCAGGTAGAGAGGTTCAATGGGACTCTCATTTCTATCCTGAGAAAGCTGGCACATGAGAAACCTGACACGTGGGACCACTACTTGCCCGCCGCCCTGTTTGCGTACCGGGAAGTACCACATAATTCCACCGGAATGGCCCCCGCAACACTGTTATTTGGTAGGCCAATAAAAGGTCCGTTAGAAGCTTTGTTAAGGACCTGGACTGATGAGAAGGCAGAGGAGACTGTTACCTCATCTTATCAATACGTGAACGAACTGACTAATCGTTTACAAACCGGTTGGAAACTGGCAAATGAAAATTTGAGACAAGCCAGGAAAAAGCATGCTGCTTATTATAATCGAAAAGCGAAGGATAGGGAACTTGCTGTGGGGGAGAAGGTACTTCTTCTATTGCCCAGCAGCAATAATAAACTTCAGATCGGATGGCAAGGACCATACACAGTTTTGGAAAAGGTATCCAGAACCAATTATAAGATAGACAAAAAGGGAAAGGAAAAAGTCTATCATGTGAACCTGTTGAAGAAATATCTGGACAGACAAATCCAGGAAGGGACACACTTATTGGCCTTGTCTATTGCAACCGAAATGAAAAATGACCCTCTCTCCTCATTTGAATATCCACTGAAAACCAGTGAAACGTTTGAGCAGGTGAAAATCAGCAATCACTTGACAAAAGGGCAGAAGGAGAAGGTTCGACAGATCCTTGAGAAACATACAGATGTGTTGACAGATAAACCGGGTAACACCCATTTGTTGGAATATGATATGAAAACTACTAGACCAAACACCTATCTGTATGAGGCCCTATTCTATTCCATTCGCTAAGGAGAAAGCTTTAAAAGAGGAGATAGATTATTTGTTACAAGAAGGGATTATTTCTCATAGTGAGTCTCCTTATAGTTCCTGCGTGGTTCTGTTGCGGAAACCATCAGGAGAACATAGACTGTGTATAGATTACAGGAAACTGAATGCTGTCACAGAAGGTCAGGTGGATCCATTACCTGATACTACTCAACTATTTGCCAGACTGAACAAGGCAAAATATTTTTCTAAGGTGGATCTTAGCAAGGGCTATTACCAAATTCCAGTAAAGCCTGAGGTTCGACCTTATTTAGCATTTAGCACCTCGGAAGGTCATTATGAGTTCAACATGTTGCCGTTTGGGTTGAAAAATGCTCCGAGTGTGTTTTCAAGGATGATGCGAAAACTGCTGGATCCCCTGAAAAATCCATGTATTTCGAATTTTATGGACGATATCCTCATTGCTACGGAAACATTTGAGGAACACGTTACCTCTTTGAATATGCTGTTAGATAGACTCAGAGAGGCTAACTTAACCGCCAGGCCAACAAAATGTTGTATAGGTTGTAAAGAGTTGGAATTCTTGGGACATACTGTGCATCAGGGTAGCATGACCCCTGATCCCAAGAATCTGGAAAAATTGAAAAAAGCTCCTCGACCCCAAACAAAGAACGACGTGCGATCTTTCGTGTCGTTGTGTGGTTGTTACCAAAAGTACATTAAAAATTTTAACTCTATATGTGCTCCGCTGACAGATTTAACTCGTAAAGGTCAACCTGATAAAATAATTTGGTCTGCTCAGTGCGAATTAGTTTACCAAGAGTTGAAGGAAAAACTTACAAGCAGGCCAGTATTGCAATTGCCTGACTTAACTCAAGAATTTATTGTGAGAAGTGACGCAAGCAATGTGGGCCTAGGTGCTACATTGTTGCAAAGGTCTTCCTCACCAGATGGGGAATTGAAACCAGTCGCTTATGCTAGCCGCAAGTTGAACAAGGCGGAAAAAAAATTATTCAACAAGTGAAAAGGAATGTCTCGCTTTGATATGGTCTATAAAGAAATTTCAGATTTATTTATATGGCAGGACATTTGTGGTCCAAACGGATCATTCACCTCTTGTGTTCCTGTCACAAGCGAAGCATGAAAATTCCAGATTATTGAGATGGTCTTTATTACTGCAGCCATACTCATTCCGGATAGATTATATCCCGGGTCCGACGAATGTGGGTGCCGACTTTTTAAGCAGACATCCATGTGATGAAAATCAGAGAACGCATAAGACTTCATTGAGCTAAGTTATCTCGCAGATAATAACCTGCATAGTGATGCATGTTTAAGAGGGGAGGTGTGTGGTAAAATCTGCGAGGATAATAACTCATTTCTATAGATTTTAGTCATATAAACAAAAATAAATAAGACCAGCCCGATTGTGTCTGACGGAATTGCTCTCACACGCCCGCCACTGCCTTTTGTGCAGTGCGAAAAGCCTATAGCATATATAATATGCAACGCGCTGCATTTTCGGTTTCGCCAACGTACTACCGATGTTTAAACTTGTAAGATCTGCTGCATACACGGCCGCCTAACCGATAAAATTAACTAATTGGCGGAAGAGCGCCGCACAATACTATCTGAATTAACGTAATATTTTGTTTTTAACAGGTTAATCAGTAGTAAGTCTTACAATTTGGTAGTGAAACACGATAAAATTCAAATCATAAAACCCAGCTTGTTAACCCGCCACGTCTAACCCCGATTTGCCTGCCACATTCTGCCATGCGTATATACACGCGGCGGCAAACGTCATCGGAGGCAAACACACAGACAGTATGTCCCCACTCGTGGTAGACGTACTGGCGTCACAAAAAACAAGTAGTATTTGAATCCCATAGGCTAAGCGGGAGAGGAGAAAGGAGGAAATGGTGGTCTTGTGTAAAATCTTATTTGACGAACGAACAGTGACAAAAATGAAAATCTTTATTAATAGGAAACTGAACATAAAACTTATATGATAAGATAGCTGAGACTCCCCTAAGCAAGAATATGTTTTAAATACTATGATAGCCCCAGTATTAGTGAAGTTATGAAGGAAAAATAAAATGTCCAAGACGGTAGACCAGACAGACAGTCAACCTTACTTGAATTTTTCATAACGTTAAAGGGACGATCGCGTAGAAAGAGGCATTGCGGTGAATATTCAAATTCGCTTGAGTACAGAGAGTATAGGGTGAGAAGAGGGGGCGCTAGGAAATTGGTTATCAACGAAACGTTTTTGTTGTAATGGCAACTAACATAGGCTAGCCAATTAAATAGCAGACGCGGTGTAGTTTGGAATTGTTTTTTGTTTTTCAAAAACTGCATTTTGAAATCTGGTAGGCGCCAGCTTCTGATTGGCTAGTGGTACCCAATATTAGCAAGGGGTTTTCCTTATTCAATTGCCAGTTGTCTAAAATAAATTACATTAAACATTTTGCTGAGATTCAGCTGTGGTAAATTTAAAGTAAAATAAATATTTCCCAGCCTGAGACCAGTGCAGAGTGAAACTGCGGCCATTGCTTTGCAAGTCAGCATCATTTGTTTAATTTTCTTGAATTGTGGTAAGGACGATGTATGAATTGTTATGTTTAATTCCACAGCAAACAAAATTGGGTATTGATATTGAGGGAAAATGAAGAACATGTCGGTAGTAGACATTGTTGCGTCCTCATCTTAAAATGTATCTAATTGATGTATGTTGTCATGATTATGCTGTTATATTATTAAAGTATTATAGTAGTAAGCCTCTGTGTTCTATGAACACTATTTACATGCCTGAAGCATTTATAATATAAAAAGAAAAGAGAAAATCATACCAGCGGAAATGTGGTTACCCCACATTATTGTATTGAGGAAAAAGATGTAAAGGTACAGTGGCGTATCTGCCATAGGGACCTGAGGTGTGGTCACAGCAAGGAGGGAGTCAAACAAAGTTAGGGGCTTGTGCACATGTACGGCACGCAAGGCTGACCCCATATCCTGGTAGGAAAATATTAAATAATCTCAGTGAGTAGATGTAAAGCCTGGGTATCCTTTTGTTCCAGCGTTTTATTCCCTGTTACCGACTGGTGGCAGGAAGCCAGCTGAAAGTGAATACAGCCCTCAAGCCTCCATCCAGTCATTTCTACTATTATAAGAACACGGAGGAGCTTGAACGAGTGAAAGAGTCTGCATCTTCAGGAGAGAATTTCCTTATAAATAACCCCAGGTGATGTGCCATACATCTGGGTACATCTGACATTTTTGTAAAAAAAAAAAAAATAACATTCACTGAGTTTCCCAATGATATTCAGGAATTTCAAGGGGTATGATGACACAACAGCCCCTCATACACAGTGACTCTCCCTTTATAGGATTACAGTAGTAGCTGTGAACTGTTCTTCAGTGAAAAATATATCTTGATTTTAGTTGTGTGGACAGAAAGTCCAGTTGTTTTATTTCCCTCTTTCTGTAAACTATCTTGTCCTTATTTTCAAGACCTGTCCAAAAGATATAACTGGACAGGCAGATTAAATTGTAATATTCAGTTCAAAAGAAAACTTAACACCTGTTTTATTAACTTTTCTCATAAAAAAGTAAAGTGTTTGTGTGTTGTGTACTATCATCTCATTTCTCCCCTAGACAATAGGTACATCATACACCCTACACTAGAGCCAACAGAGAGACCGTGAGAGATCTAGGGAGGTAGCGTTAGGTTCCCTGTACACAATTCATCATCATCATTTATAGAATCAGGGACCTACATTTGCTTGACCTCGCACGGTTACTGCATACACTTATTTCATTCTTTGTTAGGATACCATCATAACCTCCCCAGCAAATCATCTTTATTTGCTACAATATATAAGTAAGTCATGGAGAATCAGAGAACATATATAAGTAAGTCATGGAGAATCAGAGAACATATATACGTAAGTCATGGAGAATCAGAGATGTCTTACAGATTAATGTTAGCATAACATGGACAGCTAAAAAGTCTAATGATGATGTCCTTCTAAAGAAGCCAGTTCGTAAATGAAGTCTTTTCTCTCACACTAGAAGGAAAGAATCCACGTTCTTTAGGGGCATGTTATTAGATGAGGCAAGTGTTACAATGGGGTTTGAGAGAGTGGTGGAGTATCGTGCTGATTTTTTATAATTATTACGCTGTGAGTGTCCAACAACAAAGTATCACCTTGAATTAACTGCACAACGATATTTGTGGCTGGGTCCACGGACAAACTACATTTAATAACGAGGCATCACATCAAGTTCATTAGCAATCATATTATACATACATCAGATCAGTCTCCTACAGTCAATACTTCATCGTCGCATGTCTGGCCTGTATACTAGCAATGCGGACTCTTGAAGTAGTGATAACCGACAGCTGGAGTTGGCAATATTATAATTATGCTCCCTGAACTTCCTTCTTCATAAAAATGCTTATCAATATAGGATGCTCAATTACTGCATCATGTAGAATTAAAGTGGCGACCTTCGTAATACTATAAGCCACGTAGGAGATTCAAAAACTTCAATAACTTTGGGAGCAATAGTAATCCACGTCTTACTCAGTCGATTCAAACGACGAAAGGTCAAGAAAGACCGTTTTCATACATTAGCGCATCACCTCATTACGTCATCCTTTCCCAGTGACGTCTACACATAATCGCGTTCACTTACAATATACTATGGCGTAAAATACATCATGTTGACTTCTGATAAATATGCTACCGCGTAAATTTAGACTGCTTACAAATCTAAGTGAGGCCAAAATGTAATATACATAATAATGTTCCTTAATAATTTCACCGTCCGACGGGGTTAAAAAATCAATTATATTGATTTTTTATAATATTGCCATTAAATATTTTCAGCGCAATTAATCTACTCAAAGGAAAATGCGAAAACAATTAAGACATACGGCCAGAGATGTTTACAATAAAACAGTGTCTAAGGTCGTTGTTACAATCATAGTATATCACACAATGAAAATATATGTAATAAGTACTAACTTAACTTACGAAAAGAATCGTCAACAGTCAATATAGTATAGCATAATTTAACACAATTAACTAAAAAGTGTGTATTAATGGGTGAACAAAAAGTTGTATTAGAAAAATCATACTGTAGTTAATTAGTCTAATGTAATAACAGTTAAATGTAATGTAAATATGGGTAGGTAATGTTAACTAAATAAATGCTAGTAATTTAATCTAATATAGCATTATCTTTAAATAGCAAAACCAAGTAATAATTAAAAAAATATTAGAAGACAAACACAAAAGTAAAGAAATAGTAAAGAAGTAGTAAGACAATACGTTAGCTAGGGTAACCATGGACAAGAAAGTAATTGTGGATAGCATGTATTAAAGAAAATAAACCTTTAATTATATACCTAACTCTTAACTAACATACAACTAAGTCATATAAAAGTTAAACATTTCATATACAGAAAATATCCTATAATTATGACATATAAATATAATGATAATATGATTAATTACAAAACTAAGAAGTTAAAATTCGATATACTAATAATCAATGTAACATTATAGTAAACTAAGATAAGTCAATATCCAATAGTATAGAACACCTGGGAAAATCCCGCTGTACCATCATGAAGAATACAATGTTCCAATCACGAATTATTCAATGTTATTTTCACGAAAATCCGAAATGTTCATAGATTTGAGCTTGTACAAAGTGTTAATTCCGCTTTGTGGAATCATAAGAAGTAAATAGACACCATGGACGGTGTAAGTATCAAACAGTCCAGTAAATTGTAAATCTTTGATCAAGTAGTGCAGGTAGATTGCACCGAATCAAGTGCTATATATCTATTGACACAATCCAAAGTCCATTACAGTAAACATGAAGTACCAACATTGGGCATCAACGTAAGTTGAAATGACTTGCTATAGTTCCGTACGAATTCCCGTAAGTACAAAGGAATTATTGAAACGATAGTCTGTCACGTACCAACAGACATTTGGTAAGAAACTGGAATTCATCAATGCAAATGTGGACATTGTAGAATGCCGTTGTGCATCATCGTAAAATACTTGTTTTAGATAACTCATGCTTTGAAGGAGGTATCCTGTACCCGTGAAGATTTGCTTCCGCAATAGATAAGTATAATGAAGCATCCATACCGAAAAGTACCTTGAGTCTCTGGACATGAAACCGATCCGTGAACGTCTTTGTCAGTCAAAGTTCAGAAACACAAGGTGGAAGATCTAACCTGTTCAGCTTGGTGAAAGAATCGATAACACTAGTCAACAAATTTTCAAAAGTTATTTGTACCAGAAATTAAATATACCATTTCTTATTGATTTTGACACGCTGATTTCAAATATCATAATGAAATTCACCAATGGGGTCTGGTTTAAAAAAAATGATAAATTTACATTACAATAATACAGATAATGTATGCTTGTTTAATTCTCTGGGGTGAACAGCTAGTCTTTCTACTTTAGCATTATAAAAATTGTGGTTACATACTCAATTAATTGATATTTCAACACAAAGTGATAGAAAAAATAAAAACATTATTTAAAGTTCACATATCATGTTTTAAAAAGGCACATTTGAACCCATTCCGTCATTATTCAGTGGCTGTTCCAGCTCTCTTTGCTTGCTTCTTGTAGTCAATCGATGAGGTGTCTCTTGTCACAGTCCAACAGTTATCAGCAAGCATTGAAGGGCTCACATTGCCTTGATACCTTGTCTCCATAGCAGCAATGTCCTGGTGAAATCGTTCACCATGCTCATCACAGTTTGACGTAAAGAAATCCAGATGAGAATCCAGAAAATGAATTTTCAAAGACATATTGCAGCCAAGACTCTTATACTTCAGAAGGAGATTTTCTACAATTTCATTGTAATTATCAGATCTGTTGTTTCCAAGAAAACTGTCCACCACTGACTTAAATGCTAGCCATGCTGCTATTCTATTTCCTTGCCATGCAACACGCAAAGAAACTCGTCATCATGAAGAGGTTTTCGAATTTGCGGACCAACAAATACTCCCTCTCTTATTTTAGCTTCACTAGTATTGGAAATTTTCTGATGAGGTATTTGAAAGCCTCATCTGTTTTGTCCATTGCGTTGACAAAGATTTTCATGAGACCCAGCTTAATGTGCAAGGGTGGCAACAAAATCTTGCTGGTGTCGACAAGTGCTGGGTTCTCAACGTTCTTACTGCCAGGCTGCAATGGCTGCCTGATTGGTCAATGTCTTCTGATGTAATGGTCACTTCGTGCACGGCTATCCCACTCACAGAGAAAGCAACAGTACTTGGTGTATTCACCCTGTAGTCCAAGCAAAAGAGCGACCACTTTTAAGTCACCGCAAAGTGACCAATGATGATGATCGCAGTTTATACACTTCAAAAGCTGCTTAATGTTTTCATTAGTTTCTTTCATATGAACTGCGTGACCAACTGGAATTGACTATAACACATTACCATTACTCAACAAAACAGCTTTAAGACTCGTCTTGGATGAAACAATGAAAAGCCTTCACTCTACCGGTATGTAATTGAATTTGAGGGCTGTCATTAAACCAGAAATGTTGTGGAACGCAGAAAGGTCACCCTCTTTGAAAAAGAATATAATAAGCGGCTTTTGGCGGTTCCTATACACATAAATTGCAACATCTTCTGTCAGGAGATTCCACTGTTGCAATCTAGAACCCAAAAGCTCCGCCTTGTTTTTCGGTAAATTCAAATCTCTTACAAGATCATTCAGTTAACCTTTGGTTATTAAATGTGGTTTAGTGGATGTAGTTGACTCAAAATCTAGGTTGCTTGAGGTTGATGGTTCAGGACAACCAATGTCCTCTTCTTCATCAGTGGAAACTGCTGAAAATTATTCATGCACATTGGGAACTGGTAGGTCATCGGCTTGTGGTACCGGACGTATTGCAGAGGGGATGTTTGGATATTCCAGAGTCCATTTTTTCATATTTGATATGCCTTTCCCAATAGGAGGGACCGTGCAAAAGTAACAGTTGTTGAGATGATCAGTGGGCTGTCTACAAATCATTGATACTGTAAAAGGCATAGGTTGCCTTTTGCCAGTCAACCACAGTTTAAGATGCGCTGCACATGTATTGCAGCATATGTAAAGCGCCCAGCTCTTATCTTAATCTCCTATTCTGCAGCCAAAATACAAACTGATAAGTACAAATGAACTAACTAATGGCAAAATTTTATCAGAGATAAGATATTTATACACAAAGGTGATGTAATCATAGGTAGGATTGCATCATCAACCTCTAGTTACATTTTATGGTCATTAGAAAAAATTATGCAATCGCCCACAACAGTTTCGTCATATATATAAATTGACCATAATTAAATAAACTAGTAGCATATATCTTGAAAACTAGAGCTAATCAACATTTTTAATATCATTTTCGTTTTCAGCACACAAAAATTAGTTAAAATCGGCTATTTTCATTTCTGGTACATTTTGTTTGTTGACTAGTGATTATAATCAACCGTAAGTAGACTTTTTTCCAATGTTCATCAAAATGTCCATCAACAATAGCATAGGAAGTCCCGAACAATATGAAACGTGCATAGTCCGTGTTTTAAAAGGAACGTGACCTGCATGACATAAGGAGCAATATGCTTGTCATTGATGCAATGCAATTTACTTGAGTAAAAATTTGTTTTCGGGCATTGCTGACGGGTTCCGAGACAGAGAGTCAGCAACCATATTATAATGTAGTATGTAACACTCCATCATGGTCTTAAAGAAGACTAGCGTCCAAGTGTCTGTACGAAGAACATAAATCTTTATAATATTTGGTAGCCTCAAAATAGGAGGTTTAGAAAACATTTCTAGAATTTTATTAAACGCGATGTCGCAATTATTAGACCAACTTACCCTTGAAGGCATTCTCTTTCCCAATAGGGAAGACAATACAGCTGTGATAGTAGATAAATTAGGGATGAATCTACTGTAGTATTGGACTAATACTAACAAACTGCGAACCTGTTTCTTCGTAGTAAGGATAGATAAGTTAAGAATTTTAAAAATATTTTGAGGTATTGTCTGAATACCGCCAGAACCAATAGAATGACCAAGGAAAGTAATTTACTTAAATGCAATCTGGACTTTAGTAGGGCTTGCAGTCAGATTGTGTAATCGTAGAGTATCCAATAAAGAACTAAGTCCTTCGAAATGTTCCTCAAAAGACGAACTAAACAAGCAGATATCGTCAATGTAAGTAATGATATCTGATCTATGTGCCAATAATTTTCGCATCATGCAGGTGCGTTCATGATCCCGAAAGGCATGACGTTCCACTGGTATAACCCACATGGAGTCGAAAACGCAGTAAAATGTTTGGCTTGATCCGTTAACGGAATCTGCCAATATCCCATTGTGAGATCTATTTTTGTGAATAAGGTAGCCATAGCTAGACGAGTAAGTAGATCGTGAAGGAGTGGATGTGGATCACTATCAGAAATGGTCTTAGCATTTAATTTTCTAGAATCCACACACAATCTAATGTAGTTATCCTTTTTACGGACAATGATTAATGGCGAGGAATATGGAGAATTACTGTTCTCCATAATTCCCAAACTTAACATTTGATCAAGCTTTTGGGCTGTTTTACTCTGAAAATGAAGTAGAACAGGATATGGGCGAAGACGAATAGGTATATCCTCTGTAATGATGATATCATGACAGATCACAGATGTTCGATCAGGTAAGTCAGTCAGAATATCAGAAAAAAAATTTCAGAAGATTAGAGATCTGGCGATGTTGTTGTGAAGTTAAAGAAGGAGAAATAGAGACATCTAGCCAAGATTCTGTAGCATTTAGAGCAGGTAACGGTAAAGACATGTGAATATCAGGGGAGGAAGATTCCTCCTCCTGAATCACCGATAGACTCGAATAATGACAAGAACTACCTACATTGTCATCAAGATCATGAAGAATAGTATGTAAATGTTCAGGCCGAGTATGGAACGCTTTAAGCATATTAATGTGAAAGATTTTCTTATGACCCTTAACATCCAAGATGTAATCAACGTCAGAAATCTTATCTATAATTTTTAATGGACCATTCCATGCAATGAGTAGTTTGTTATCTTTCCGAGGAAGCAACACAAAAGCTTCATCACCCGGAAACAGTTGACGGAGACGTCTATTCTTATTTTGAAAAAGACGTTTTTTTATATTTGGCAGCCTCTGACGAAGCTGTAGCCAGCTGACATGCGTCGACAATATTTCAACGTAGATTGAAAACTTACTCATAGGATAACTGTGTCCTGAGTCATCTCTGAGTCAATAAGGAAATCTTTTATCAAACCCATTGGACCCCTTGGTGGAGCACGAAACACGAGTTCAAAGGAAGAGAAGCCGGTCTGTTCGTGCGGTCTGTTGAGCCTCTCCACAAAACCATTGCTCATAGGGTGATATAGGCTACTTAGACTTCTACCTATATTAAGAGTCTTCATGACTGATGTCAAGGTGTCAGAGACGAACTGAGACCCATGATCAGAAAGGAGTTTGTGAGGAAAACCTAGTCTTGAAAAGATCAGTAGAAGTGCATCCGCTACATCAGATGTAGAGGTATGCTTAAGAGGGATGGCTTCTGGCCATCGAGTGCACAAATCAATGCACGTGAGGACAAATCTGTGACCTCTGGCAGAAGGTAGAAGAGGACCAATAATGTCAATAGCCTTCTTGTCAAAAGGACGAACAGATATGTCATATGCTTGAATCGGAGCCGTATGAAAAGCTCCTCGAGACTTGACTTCTTGGCAGGTAACGCATGAACGTACGTATAACGATACGTCCCTAGAAACACCTGGTCAAAAGAATGAAAATAACACTCTAGAACGTGTACGAGTGTATCCCATATGACCCGCGCAGTGTGAGTGATGTGCATGTCGTAAAATATATGGCCTCAATGTAAGAGGTACCATGACCTGTTGTTTTATATCAGAATGATCCATATAGTTTCTAAGTAAAATGTCATTTTTAATAGAAAACCAATGTTTACGACTCGTAGTTAAAACAATTTCATCATTATTTTTGACTAAGGCAGAATTTTTTTTAATGAGTTGCCTTCTCTTTGTAGTTTGGAGAAAGACAATCTATCTATCACTGAATTGACTTCAGTGTCATTCTGAGTAACTGTGTCAGGCTCTGAACTACGTTCATTGTCCAATGATTGAGCCTGGGCTCGTGTTGTAAATGCGTTGGCAATTAACAAATTATTTCTTTCCCATTCCTCAATTTCCTCTGGTAAGCAGTCTTTCCTACCATGAATGTGACCAACCGTTAGGTCAGCGACTGGATTCTGTAATAAACATACATTAAATTTCCCTGAAGAGAATGGTGTATGTATATCAATAATGGCAGTGGGATAGTACTCAATGGTTCCTCCAAACGTAACGTAAATTTAACACTTTTTCCAGTTAAACAACTAGGGTGTACAAGAAACTGTCTAATGCCGATAGTGGTGGAACGTGAATCCTTTAAAACTGATACCACAGTACCATTAACCAATCCTCTGTTGAATATCAAAGTCCCTGTACCGTCATTGGCGAAGAGACTAACAGCCGGAAGAGGGTGTCCATAGTTCAGAACTGTAGTGCTGTCCTTCTGAAATATAGTTAGACATTCTGGGCAACTATTTGCCACATCAAAGTCAAACGAGTAACATGCAGAAGAATGTACCTGGCTAGTAGAGTCTTGACTTCCCAAAGGTACACTGCTAGTCAAAATCTGCCGCCCCTGCATTATGTTTGAACCTCTGTCGTCCACGCGAATTAGATCACTGTCTCTGGCGATCACTAGAATTACCTTGATGTCTACCATTTTGACTATTATTTCTTTTCCTATAGTATTGATTGTTATCGCCCTAATTATTATTATGATGAACACAATTATTTTGTTTCTTCCAGTTTGACCCCTGTTAAAAATTGCTATTATTTCTATATTATGGAGACTGGTGTCGAAAATGTTGTCGACCTCTACTGATGCTATCATTTTTGTTAAAGCTATTTTTCCTATAATAGTTGTTATCATTAGGTCTTTTATTCATAAAATTTCTGTCTAAACATTGAGATCTTGCTCTATTGTTATTGCTCCATGTTGCTACTGAACTAACTGGTAAAGCTTCTCTTATTTTGGTGTTTGCAATGCATGACCCGGGATGTGCAGTGCAGAATTTGACAGCTATTTCTTCTAGAGCAGATAAAGTTGGTGGTTTACGTTCTTGTAAGAACGACCAAAATGGTTTGCTTACTGAGAATAAAACTTTATCCCTTAGCATTAAATCTACAAGCTTATCATAAGATTTCTCAATACCTGACAGTTCAATCCATCTATTAAAAGTGATCCTTATTGCAGCAATAAATTCAGAAAAATCTTTTCCAGAATCTGGAATCATTGTCTTAAATTTGATCCTATAACCTTCTTCGTTGAGTTGAAAACGTTTCAACAGTACCGCCTTAGCAGCTTCATAGTTTCTTACTAACTGCCTCATCCATAGTATTAACGGCAGTCATAGGCTCACCAATCAAAAATTCCATCAGCTCTGTAACCCATAAGGATTTATCAAGTTTATTTGCTACACATACATCTTCAAACCTTGAAAGGTAGCATGTTACGTCATAAAAAGTTTGGTTAAATACAGGTAATTTAAACCTATCATTGTCTCTATTATGACATGGTTACATTCATCAGTATGTGAATCACTATTATTGGTATTATTTGCAAGTTGAGCTTTTAATTTTAATTCTTCCAACCGAAGAAGCATTAACCTCTCTTCTTGTTTCATTTTTTCTCTTTTTCAATACGTCTTATTTCATCTTTAGCTTCTTGTCCTGCAAATTCACGCTTCATTTCAGCTCTCCTCTTCTCTTCTTTAGCTTTCTGTTCAGCTAATTGTTTCGCTTTAGCTAACTCAACCATAGCAAATTCTCTAATAGCCTCACCCTTGTAGGAAAATTCTTTCCCAATTTTCATAAAAGTTTCTAGAGTCGCCATGTTAACTATCTAAATTATTCACTTAGTCAACCAGTTAACTGGCAAGTTGCTTTACAAATTATTTGTAAGCACAAAAATATTGTTGTGCTAATATTTTATACTGCTGTGCCTACTCAGGTGAACAACTAGTGGCTAATGGCCTACTAGTGCAATGCAATTAAATTATTGCAGTCATATACCATTTTGAATAAATAACTATGTAAACAATGTCAATATCATATTATGAAGGAGTAATGAAGAAAATAGAACAGAAACAGTAAACAAAAGCATTACACAAACAATATTACAACATAAGATCTAATTACCAACAGCAAAACGATTGTAAGAAGTGAATAAAATTCTACAAATGACGAAATCTACGAAAACTGAAACTAGGTCAAACTACAGCACAAGAACAATCTAAAAATAGACATTACATGACCCATTGACGAACAGATGACATGAAAACTGAAAGATAACTAGGTTAGACTTACGATATTTAACAAACAAATGACGTAAATAAACAAAATGAACCAAAGTACAATGAGAATACAATGCATAGAAACAACACGTTACAACTAAAAGTAAATATTGATCAAATCCAATAGCAGACAGGATAAGGACGAGTTAGACTCAAGTCTCCTGTTCAATAATGGAGATGTATCAAATAACGGCCCTACTGAACGATATTGAATCTTCCGACCATCCGAAGAGGTATGGGTCGATTCAAAATTCCCTGCCAACCTCCCACATAGATGAACTACAACTATATATATATATATATTTATATATATATATATATATATATATATATATATATATATATATATATACATACATATACATATAACATGCATAAACGAGTAAATATTGCGAGAAGAACTGCCTGCGAGATAACCTGGCTAAAACTGTATAAGACCAAAAATGGTACTTAACTGAAGCAGCCGAACAATAATATTCGGAGACGCTCGTCTGCACCACAAGTCAACATCAGGAAACAGACTGGTGACTTGAATCAGGCTTCAGGTATCCTAAGGGCAGTTCCCACGATCAATTGGAACCATTGCGGACTTGAGACAATTGACATTGATAGGAGCTTTCGCTGGAACAGACATCTTCTTGAAAAAAATTCATTGCGTCGTCATGACTGCTGGGACGCATGCGCCGTACACAGGATTTGATGCAAATTTTCAATCGACAGAAAAAGTTCATAAATTCTTGGAAATAAAAATATTGTTCCCAGTTTCTTCTTGTTTATTTTGTTGTATATTCTGGACAAAATCGTTCCCCATCACTGTGCCGCCATGTTCTCTTTGTTACAATAGGATTTGAGAGAGTGGTGGAGTATTGTGCTGATTTTTTTATAATTATTACGCTGTGAGTGTCCAACAACAAAGTATCAACTTGAATTAACTTCACAACGATATTCGTGGCTGGGTCCACGGGCAAAAAAAATTTAATGACGAGGCATCACATCAAATTCATTAGCACTCATATTATACATACATCAGATCAGTCTCCTACAGTCAATACTTCATCGTCGCATGTCTGGCCTGTTTACTAGCAATGTCGGCAAGCGGACTCTTGAAGTAGTGATAACCGACAGCTGGCGATGGCAATATTATAATTATGCTCTCTGAAGTTCCTTTTTCATAAAAATTATCAGTATAGGATGCTCAATTACTGCATCATGTAGAATTAAAGTGGCGACCTTCGTAATACTATAAACCACGTAGGAGATTCATAAACTTCAATAACTTTGGGAGCAATAGTAATCCACGTCTTACTCAGATGGATTCAAACGACGAAAGGCCAAGAAAGACCGTTTTCATACATTAGCGCATCACCTCATTACGTCATCCTTTCCCAGTGACATCTACACATAATCGCGTTCACTTACAATATACTATGGTGTAAAATACATCATGTTGACTTCAGATAAATATGTTACCGCGTAAATTTAGACTGCTAACAAATCTAAGTGAGGCCAACATGTAATATACATAATAAAGTTCCTTAACTCTTTAAGTCGCAATCTAATTCAACAAGATGGACAAATTATGGGAACAAAGGTAGAAGACGACAAATAAACAATTCACTGGATAGTTTAATATTCTTGAATAGGAAAAAACCTAACTAAGAAACGTATAAACAACATTGGGGTCAAAAAGTTGCTCACCACGCCAGCTGTCACGATACCTCAAGAAGAAGTTATGATTCATATTACCTACCTTTCATTATTAGATTATTGTCATCAAATAAGACACTACTCGTCCCGATTCGAGTCCTCCCTTCTGGAAAGACGGCCTCTTTGATAAAGCGGCCACAAACGTATTCACTGAAGTCAACACACGGATCGATCGACAGGTTCATTTTCTTGGTCATTGTGGCCGCTGTGAAAAAGAAAGTGTTTGCAATATCAACTTTTAGTCAAGTACCTTGTTTAACCACTAGAGAGACACAAATTAAAGAATGGGAAAGGTTAGAAATTGTTGATTTGGAACAGATAAGGAAGAATTAATACATAGAATTTACTAATGCGTCCGTCTAAAAAATGTGTCGCATCATTATTCCCACTAAAGCTGTAATCCTTTTTTTCACGTCGCGTTTTTTCGTGCTGGTAAGTAAATCTGAGCGTACTTTGGGTTTCTAACATAATCGAGGAAGTGGAGGGGAACTGCGGTAAGACGTGGAATACAATGGATGGACAGCGAATATTGATAGGATTTCGGTGCCTTGCCTTCAGGGAAGTACCTAGGTTTTATTTTTATATTTATTTAAGTTCTTATGTGTCCTATCTAATCTTCACTTTCTTTCTTTTCTTGACGAAGGCCTTGTGGCCGTAACGTAGACTATTTTCTTTGTCTTTTGTCCTCGTAAGACGAATCACCTTTTTTTCGATTTTTATTTTTCATACCCATCCATTGGTTTCTAACATAGTGGCATTTGTTTGATTCTGGGCGTAATTTCCTGAATTGTCCCCATTTGTAGGTCGGATGAATATCAATAAGAAATAAGAGTTTTCTATATTTGCAGTAACTCGACCGAATTAATTGTTCAGATCGATACTTCTTTAAATAACGATTAAGAGATAGAATAATAGACAATTTTTTTTCTTTTAAATTTGTTCTTATTTATTTTTTTACACGTTCGTCAAAATTTAAAAATATTTATCCGTAAACTTACAACTCATATTCTGATAAACCAGCTGTTAATTAATTAGTCAATTTTCATTCTACTGAATTTTTTGTTCACGTTGTCCAATTTCATTTTTGAGGTGTTGCTCTACAGCTTGATAAGTAATGCATCCAGATAAAAGACCACAGAAGAATTAATGCCTGTCATCCGGGTTTGCTACAATATACCGCACAACATACATACATAGACACTTAAAGAGAAATTATGTTGTAAGTTGGGGAGAGAGACGGGGGGAAGTAAAAAATGACAAATAGTAGATACTGAAAGATTGGCGTGTGACACATAGGTTACTAGACAGGGAGTGTCCGCGACTGAGAGTACACAGACTAACAAATACACAGGCACACAAATAAATAGACAGACAGACAGACAGATAGATAGATAGATAGATAGATAGATAGATAGATAGATGGATAGATAGATAGATAGATAGATAGATAGATAGATAGATAGATAGATAGATAGATAGATAGATAGATAGATAGATAGATAGATAGATAGATAGATAGATAGATAGATAGACAGATAGATAGATAGATAGGTAGATAGATAGATAGATAGATAGATAGATAGATAGATAGATAGATAGATAGATAGATAGATAGATAGATAGATAGATAGATAGATAGATAGATAGATAGATAGATAGATAGATAGATAGATAGATAGATAGATTTTCCCCCTTGTAGTTCCAGAGGGTCTGAAGGGACGAATAAAGAAAAGGTTTACTGCTCTTAGGTATGTAAAGCAAGGAGACTAATATGAGGTTGTTCATGAGGCTGCCAACCTCATCATGTAAAACAAATAGCTACAGACACAAGTGATATAAATGATTTGTGTAGCCTTCCTACAAGGGGAACAACTTCAATTGTGGCTCCATGATCCGTAAGAAGCAAAAGCAAAATGATGAAGGGTAATTACAAACTTTCGTGTGCTGTCGTAACAAAGATATCTGGTTCTAGTATCATAACGTAATAGCATCCTGCTCAAGTCTACCCAGCTGTTAATGGGAGTCAGTGATGACTACCCCGCCTCATAAAACTGGGCATAGTATGGTCAAGTCTGTAACATTTCACTCCCATCAGACAATATCTTCAATGGGACCACCTTTAATTTTTTTAAAATGCAGCTCAAAATATGAGCTAGTAACAAAATATGAGCTAGTAACAAAATATGAGCTAGTAACAAAATATGAGCTAGTAACAAAATATGAGCTAGTAACAAAATATGAGCTAGTAACAAAATATGAGCTAGTAACAAAATATGAGCTAGTAACAAAATATGAGCTAGTAATAAAATTAAAGTAATATTTGAGCTCTGCATATTTGGAGAACCTCCTCCCCTCCGTGGATGGTGGGACATACACACTATACAATGCTCTTCTTCCTCTAAGCTTGAGACCAGATGTTAAGATCTTTTAAATGCAAGCCAAAGCTGGAGAAACTCAACACGTTTCCGGAATGGCAGAAAATCCACAGGTAAACCCTAGATCTACAAATGTAGATAATACAATGGAGTCTTTAGTTGGTCTTGGCTGCAAAAGATCTATAAGCTTTGCAGCCTTACTTAAACAACTACAACAACAACAACAACAACAACAAAAACAATACGATTTGACTTAGTCTGAATATGAAGCTTGATAACAATTAACACGTATTTACTAATTATGAACTGACGATTCCCGAGATGAAAATAGGTCATGGGGATACATTAACAAAAACAACACAACAAGAATCATTGTGTGCCTTAGTTGGAAAAAGTAAAATTAACTCTCCCTGTCACATGTCCCATCATAAAAGGAAGTACAAAGACAAAAAAATGTATATAACGAACACGGACTTACCTGAGATAACACAGTCAGGTGTTTGACATATTTTTCCAGCTGTCGATACTGTTGGAGACAAGATGAACCAATACATCATATATTGAAATATACGTATTCAGTCATTACTATTGTCATTACCTTCATCATCTATCGTTACCCAACAAGTCTAGCTTTTTTCTTTCTTATAATCCAACACAATTTTTACTTAATCATTTATGGACAAAACTATCCTTAGAATTACGTCAGTGATTTTGTAGCTGTGTTATTTCCTTGCGGGCTTGGGCACGGTACCATTTAACGTACTATGTTGCAGTGTAGTGCTACTTTAGACTGTCACGGCATCCATTTATCGTTTTATATGGCGGGGTGCAGTAGAATGTTGAGCTGGTACTAAGGCACCATTTATTATCTTATGTAGTCGTGTGGTGATGCCGTATTATTAGAAACTTTCTTTTCCTTTCATTTAGTCCATGTCTAAGTGAGATCTAGTACTGACTTATAGCTCGCCAGAGATTTTTATTTCTTAGACACTGTCTGAAGGCTATGGTTCGTTCGTTCCTCTTACAGATGGTGTGCGCTGGAGA
The DNA here is from genome assembly GCA_024509875.1 of Oreohelix idahoensis. Classification (NCBI taxonomy): domain Eukaryota; kingdom Metazoa; phylum Mollusca; class Gastropoda; order Stylommatophora; family Oreohelicidae; genus Oreohelix; species Oreohelix idahoensis. The sequence goes on from JAMPIV010001947.1 coordinate 319,138, forward strand.
GTTTTAGTGGTTTAAAAATGTGAAATTTGACAGTACATCTGTGTTATCCAACTGACAATCAATTTTAAACAGGCGTTTATTTTATTCAAAATCAAATAAAAAGAACTGGTCAAATAGTGTCCAACCATGACTTAACAATTATACATTTTATACATCAACCAATTCTTAGTATTTTATTTCCTGCATGAAGAAATTATTTTCCTTCTTCCACCTTCATCCAAGATCTTTCATAATATTCGTTGCCAACCTCAAGTTTTACTAATTCCTGGATAACCGTGATTTCATATTTGCCCATTTTGTCTATTCTCTGTTTCAAAATCCTCTTCCCTCGTTTTATCATATCTATCATACATTTTGTTTCTCTTCTGCTATTATTAGATTTCCATATACGAATATACCAACGGGCTGTGGGCATGAGCGGGTCGAGGGAGCGAGATAGAACATAGGTTGTATGTGAGGGAGCAGTATACAGAGAGATGTGACTGCACAATAGATAGGAGAGTGACAAAGCGGAGTCATGTGTGGCACATAGCTTGGATGGAGTAGGCTGTGTGCTCGTAGACTACGAGTCACGAGGCGCGGTTCGTGGCGCTAGGGGGTGCGCACTGTGTGGTAGCGCCGGGGTGCGTTTGAGCGACTTGGGCTTTGTAGGAGACCGAGCAGCAAGGTTATTACACTAAGTTGCGGGCTAGTACACCTTACTCAGCCGCTGTGGCTCGTGTAGATTGATCTGGGGGTAGTGTGTATATATATATTTGTTAAGCGATGGAGTCCTTAGCTTATGTTATTTGGATAAGTTCAATATGATGCTCTCGCAGATGGGAGCGTGGTTTATTCTGCCATGAAGAACCGAGTCTGGCCGCGGCACGATTAGAGAGTCTGTGTGTATGGTGTGTGTATGAGGGGCGAGATGGCTCAAGATTTTTTTGCCAGTATTGATGAGTATGTGTGTGTCGCGTGTTAAGAGTGGAGGAGGGCACAATTGCTGCACGTTGAATGAGGTTTCTTCTGCGGCGGGCGCGTTTCAGATCGGGTCAGGTTTCACTAGGAGTATGGTGTAGTGGCAGCTGTGTGAAGGTAGCGTGTGAGGTAGATAGTGTGTGGAATTTTTTGGGATTTGTAAGGGAGTCGTACACTATCTACGTTGTTGTTACAGCGCCTTCCGACCCACCACAGTATAAGAAACAAGCGCTTTCATCAACAACAGTCGTATATTTGTTCCTAGCAGTTCGAGAATTTGTATTGGACAATCGTACGGTTTACGTGGCAGATCTACTGTCGACGTGTTAGTAGAGGCGACCAAAGGAGTGGGAATCTGAAAATACGAGATCAGTATTCAGTGGATGTGAGATGCAAGATAACATGGTAGCGATGATAGGTAAGGCGGGAGAGCGCCGGTTACAAGGCGGGGGGGGCGGGCCGAGCCCAGGAATGTCTGTGAGCATATTGGTGGGTATATATGGTAGAGTAGATCTCACATGAGTGTTAGGCGTATGTACGGCCATCGGCAGACGGGAGCTATGGTTGATGGAAGTATTAGGAGCGATCACGTGCCTGGTTGCCGTCCTATAACCGGCGGTCGCCAGTATTAGTGTGGCGTATGTTACCGCATGTGGAGCGGGGGATTAAGGATCGAGTAGCGGCGTTTTGCGTCCTGCGTGGAAAGAGATAGGTCCAGCGCTAGAGGCGAGTGGGTCGGTACGCCTAGACCGACTGAGCTTGGAAGCGCGCAGTGCAAACGAGAATGTGTGACGATTAGAGGGGTTAATATACCTTTCCAGTTTCTGTGTCATCGTTTTTTATAGGTATGGAGGGGAGGGGAGAGTGAGGGTATATAGGCTTAATGTCAAGTTTCCGCAGGGGGTGTGGGGATTTTGGTTGTGGTCGAAGGAGGTTTATCTTTTGGTGTATATAGATCGCTCGAAAGTCTCTATGATAGTATACTCTTCTTGATTTCGGGCATGTGTCGTGAGCAGGATGGCCAGATGACGGGGGTAAGGAGGGCATAGCGAAGTGATAGCGATCATAAAAGAAACAAGTTGATATGAGGGTGACACAAACAACTACACAAGAAGTAGATTGTAGACGTGTGTAGTTCTATGGTATGGCTGGCCAGTGCTGTGACGTGACCAAGCGTGTGCTCGGAGGTGGGCACCACGTCTCGTTAGGTATAGAAAGTGAGAAAGAAATGACGTAAGTTGTTAGTTGAGAAGAAAATGAAGGACGAGTATATCTGTCACAACGATAGGAGAATGGTTGGTACGAAGTCGCGCATCAGTAGTATGAACTTTATGATAATCATGACGAAAAGAAAAGTAGTTGAGTCAGGAGAGCATATTGACTCTTATAGTATTATCGAGTCAGCTCGAGGCGAACAGGATTGTGTATGACAAGGTTCTCGATAGGAGGTGGTGAGCAAGAGGGGATATTCTGATGCGAACAGAAGAGAGAGTTGAGAAGATCGCACTGATTTAGGGAACAGAACTTATGCTTGATACAACGCTGTCGTCAAAGAGGTTAGTATAAACCAATAGGGTGAGAGGCTCAGTACAAGTGGGGTTGAGATACGTGTCGACAGAGATACGGGAATAGGAAGAACATAGAGACAGTAATAGGAGCTGGCGAAGAGGAGGAACTGTTGGGAGTGAAGGAACGGAAGAGTTAGACAGAATGAATGCGTGACAGATGATATGCTATGGGGTTGAGTGCACTGTCACTATTATAGAATGAACTGGTAGTAATTACTGAATCGATAAAAATAGGGTTATAGTGATGTGTAAGTAATCTAGTTATAGAGTTTTGGGGGGGGTGTTGGTGGTGGATTACTAGTATATGATCTCAGTATTTAGGCGGGACGAGCGTAGCAAGTGGGATAGGTATGTGAGTGGGGTACAGTCAAAGAGACTGATGTGAGAGAGATAGCACTGCGGAGGTGGTGCGGTTAGTGTGGTTGGTCTGACGATGCTACGGAAATGAGCGAGAGTATAGAGGGGGGGACGGACAGTCGGCCATTAAGTGTTAGTATTGCTCGGTAGAAAAAGATCTTCGTGACACCTCAATGACGTATCTATTCTTCGATGTGTATGTAAGGGTTAAGGTAACATAGTGACAGTAATATATGACGAGTATGACACTAGAGTCTGAGGGAAAGGGTAGTTCTGACATATGTAGAGTTTGGGTGTAAGCTAGTTGGAGGGTGAGCGGGAGAGTTCTCATAGTTTTTATGCGATCAGGGGAATAGGCTGTAACAGAAAAGGATCATGGGGTACGTACGAGAAAGATCACAAAGTTCCATTTGAGGGAGTATAGCTGACAACAGAAGAAGGTAGTGAAGAGACAGTCACTTCGAGTACTCGAGTTCTCGTTCAATCGGTTTATCGCAGTGTATGCACAGACAAGACATAGTGACATGTGCCTTACTCAGTTCTCACCACACACATATTGATCTGACACACGGGTTAGAGCACACACAGGAACCATACCCGTGCGACAGTATAAAAATTCTGTACCGACACACAAGACACAAAACAGGCTAATAAGAGACCTAACAGTGAACAAAGTACTAAACAGTCTGTCACAACTGTCAACACCACGGTTTGAGATACACACACAGACATAGAGTTTTTGAGGCGCAGCTAAGATACACATATGAGACAACACACGTACTTGAGTATATACATGTCACAACATCGGGGAGACAGGTAAAGGTTAGGCGGTACTGACTGGGGGGTCAACTCACATTGTGAGCAGTAGTATTGGGACGTGACATCACAAGCGTGGGGATGGAGAGCAAGGGAGGTTAGGAAGGGAAGGATACGATAGGGGTGGAGTTGGTGACAGAAAATATTGGTTTGTTCTGACAGACAGTGGATCAGAAGAAGTATAATTCTGAAGGAGGGTCACTAGTGTTCTTTGACCTGGTCTGTGGTACATTATATAGCCTTCTGACGGATCTGCTTGGTTACCGATACATAAGGGTAGAAGGTGTCAAGAAGGGGGTTAACATAGGTGGAGTCTATTAGTATGTCTTATGGGGTCAGAGGTGTTTCTGGGATTATATCGTAGCAGGAAGAAAGGTGGATAGAAGGATATCTTTTAGCACGGATATAAGTTCTAACTAGTCTCTTTTGGCAGGTATTCTCTTGTTATCACTTCAGGAGAAGTAAAAGTTGTGATTAGAGTACAGGAGAGAAGAGGATCTCACATAGTCTCTAGACAGTAAGAACAACAGCGAGATCTATGTGAGAACAGACACATCACGACAAAGTGCGCAGACTTCCTATGACATAAAGACTACGACTAACAGGTCGGCGACAGCATATGATATTTCTTGGACAGCAACATAAGGAAAAAAGATTAGTGATGGAAGTATAAGGGTACATTCATTATTTCATGTTGAGGGGATCGATGGGTTACTTTAAGGACGCAACCGGAACACAATACACAACGAAGTCAACAAGGTGTATCACTTGAAACCACAACAAGAAACACAGTGAGGAGCTTAGAGCACGGAGAACTTCTTCAACTGCTCCAGAGATACAATAGTTTTCTGGAACAACACTAAGGCTAAACACGCGATTCGAGGGATCTCGGAAAACACATATACATATGTTACCTCTATTCTTTTATGTTCCTCGACCACACATGAAGAAACAAAGGGTAATAATCAGGACAAAGAGATACATACTGCACACTAAGTGTGTTGATTTCTGTCATCATCACATTATCACTAGACGCAATACAGCAGTCTCTATGGTTGATCTAGATATACTGCTTGTGACCATAGATGGTGACTATAGTTTGCTATCCGACTACCAACGAACACAGAAAGGTTAAGACAAGTAGTAAGTCAGAGAGCACTACAAATGTATCTGACACATAGCTAAACAAGAGTTTCTGCACAAACAAACGAAACTAGGATTATACTAGATCTAGAGAAACATTAGTGACATCGAGTCCCATTCTTAGCTCACGACTAACTGAGCAGAAATCGCACAAGTGACGACAAACATAGTGTAAATGCCTGACTAACAGACAATACTCAGGACTTCGATGAACAATAAGACATTCGCGTCAGTGTGAAAGGAGACAACTTATGTAT